>OZ023207.1:15222014-15534514 GCA_963995525.1 Escarpia spicata | reverse complement strand
TTTGTTCTTTAATGAGGAAACTGTAATGGTTTATTATTAAATGTTTATATTGTTTGCGTTTTCAGTGCACAGTGCACCAACACAATGCATATGTCGTCCAGTGCAGTTATCTGCATGACGATTACCTTTGCCTTATTCGCCGTGGAGACGCGATGTCGTACGTTTGAGGAGAAGGAAGAAGGCAAAGTAGACCGGCAGTGCATCAAAGCGCATGCGTGGCACTGTCCGCTTCCGCTGGACGACGACACCAGCAACGGTGGAGTGACGTATAAAGAATGGATTAATGACATACGAATAATTGACGGTTTTCCAGAAGCGGACAAAATCAGACCTTTGCTAAAAATCCGAAAGGATATACAATTGACGGTGAGTGGAGAATGTCGTGTGTGTTGATGCGTCTTTCGATGAATAAATGGTTATCGTTACGGTTGCGAATATATCTGCAAACAAACTGTCAACTATTATACGTTATGCATCGTGATATTTTATATCATATTCACCGCAATAACAGAGAGTGCCTCTGAGCGCCCCGGTGTCGACTCCATTCCGTATTCCGATCGCGTTACAGGTTCAGTTCGATTGTGCGCAGGCACTCGCTCTCTGTGGCAAGATACATTACGTATCTAGAACTTATACATCAAATGTTGGGATTTAGTAGCCAAGTACGTACGTCATATTAACTGGATGTTTTGTGCATGAAGTACTTCCCTCAATGTGTCTTCCAACATTAAGCTAAATTGCTTTCTGTACAAAAACACACCAACTTGATTATACACACATATTTAGGACACATCAGTATTCGAAAACTATTACCGCAAATTGCGCTACCGTCTTTATTCATAGACCATTCTGCGCGGGAGAAACGTAGACATTGGTGGCATTATCAAGCGTATTTGGTGCGGAATAAGATGTGTTACAAATATAATATTTGATTATTGTTGAGCCGGTTTACCATGTGATTTGACTGTAAAAATTACGCCATACTTGCAGATTAGGAATTACTTCTAATGAGTTCAGAATCATTTCGAATAAGTTTGAACTCAACTTTCGACACTATTTACCCATATGTCTGTATGCACGATGTGGTATTATACCAATACTGAAAAAAGTGCCATTTATGTAACTTTGTCTACGATATTTTGTTTACAGAACACGCAACTCGCGTGCAAAGGACTAGGAGGTGGCATTCAATCATTGCGACATTTATTCCGACAAAACTTCGAAAATGAAACAACTACATCAGACGACGACGATGAACTTAAGGTACGATCTTTGTCTACGATTGTGGCATGTTTTTTTATAAACTACATTTAGAAGTTTGGTTATACTACAAAATGTAACTTACTACATTGGCACAATTAACGGTCAGGTTAGTATAGTATTATCATTTCGTGTTGTCTTCATAGACAGCTGAGCTTTATTACTAATCTTGTTAATTAACACATACATTATATTTAGTATAACTACTCATAACTTTGTTAATTATAATTAGCATACAAAAATAAACATGATTACACAAAGCACTCAGTTATCGTTATATCTTTAAAACTTGTTTTTCTTATGATATAAACATCATGCTAATGGTGATTTGAAAAAAGGGGGGAAGTGCTGAAGTGTAATCTTAATTGCTTTATATCACACCAATAACGATTATATTTTCCTACTTTATTTAAATATCCTGCAAACAAAGACACCTAATTTATGATAGTCAATGCAAATTTATACAAGATAACAATGGTCATGGTGAGATGGAATTAACACAAGATATTCCTGTAACATTTACACAACACTTCGAGTCGATGGTGTATGAGTAACACGTAATGGTGGTACTTCAGATAACTCGCATCACTTTCGACGGCGTTGACGTGAAGTTATACCTGCCGAAAACCCGCCATTCAGATCGACGTCCCGGTCTGATATACTTCCACGGCGGAGGGTGGACGATGGGTAGTGCAGGTACGTTACATCCGGCTGCTAGTCTTCATATTTCTCTTCATGTTTGGCAAATCCCAGCTAGATATCGCGCCAATGGATGTGATTATTCTAATTATAGAATTGGGCAGGGCCCACCTGTTCATTAATGTTGAAGGCGTCCTTGACATCCACCAGTGAGGCCACCATGATATCATAGACTGATATAATGCTGAGGAAATTCTTCTGTTGGCTCTTATATGTTTATACTTGTAAGGGAGATTTGAGCGTGTGTAATATGCTTCCTCACTGATCGCTTGCCGTGTGGAGCATTCATTATGGTTTCCCATCTAGACGAGTCACGACCATATGCCATTATCGCTCACCCCATGCTGCTCTCACTTACTTTTCAAGTGGTGGAGCGCGGTGTCATAGTATATAGAGCATAGGGCCCTTAATCGGTATATTTCTTGTGCGAACCCAGCTGCCATTTCAAACCATTGGGAAGTTCGTTCACCCCTCGATGACACAATGCATTCAGCTGTATGACTGAGTACCTAGCTATAGATAGTGATCTAAATTTGTTCAAGTGTGGTCTCGCCGCGTTAACAGAAACGTGGCTGGATGTGTGTTTTAAAGTCAGTATTACGTTTACCAACATACATGATTTGCCATCTTATCTTTGTTAAACTATCCTCTCCTCTCTTTCGATGTGTACGTCTTACCTACCCCAGCGTACGTCTTACCTACCCCAGCGTACGTCTTACACACATCAGTTATAACTGTTTCATGCGTTTTCGACGAATGCGTATTTCTCTCATCTCCTGTTTCCTTATGCGACGTTGGATAATCCTCTAATTTCATTGTTCTTCATTTCATGTAGCTTGTTGTCATGTTTCTCTATCAGTGTGAGTGCATTCTACCCATACACCCAAGTTGATACCATGCAGGCTTCCAATATAACGTTAAGCTAGATGTTTAGTTAGTTAGTTAGTTAAAGTATTTTAGAACACCTTAGTATAGTGAATGATAGTAGGGTAACTTAGCCTTCGATACGTTGTAAACAAGATTTAACAAACATGATTATGTGGTAGAATATATAGGATATAAAGTAAAAACCATCAAACTACTTACATAAGGTAATATCTGGGTAAGCCAGTACTTGCTAGATATTTTGATTAGGTAGCATTGTTGTTAAAATTATGCAAGGTCGATAATCGGGCGGCGTAACCTAAATAAATAAAGCAGCCTAACGTAACGTAGTTTATTGTATTTAAATTAGGTCACTAACGGTAATGTTAGCTTCTGTGATAGGATAAATAGTCGGCTGTGTAACTGAAATCTGTAACATAAAATGTGCTGTAGTACACATGAAACAGTCTTTATAAAGACTAAGTTATTTAAGTTATTAAACAAATTATGTACGGATATGGCGCCTTGCAAGCGGCAAGTCAAGGTAAAAAAAGCGACACTTGGTGTGCGATCACTGCTACAGCTGGGTAGATTTTGCATTGTCCGGCTGTGGGAAGTCATGGGCAGAAACCATGGAGGAAGGATTCACCTTTCAGTGCATTGGGTGTTGGAAGGTGGAATGTCTGCAGAAGGAGATAGTTAGGTTGTCAGATATTGTGAAGGGAATGGAGATGGGAATTGGCAAGGAGAACGGAGAGAGACGACAGGGAGAGAGGTGAGAATACTACAAGAGTGAAAGAGAATAATAGTGGCAAGATACCTTAGGAAAGGACATTGAGAGGAGGGAAGGTGATTTGAGGGAAAGAAATTGGATAATCGACGACAGAAAACGTGACAAGCGTGAAGGTGACAGGGGAGAAAGTGACCGTAGGAGGGAGGGAAGATGGGACGGGAGAGGAGAGAAGACAATGAGATGGGAGGAAAGATGAAAGGATGAAAGGAAGTGAAAGCAAATGTGTTAGAAGAGAAGTCGATAAAAGGGACGATGACAGGAGGAGAGTTGACAAGAGAAAATGCGACAAGAAAGAATGGATCGGAAGAGAATGTGACAGGAGAGAAGACGACAGGGGGAAAAGACAACAACCAGACAGATGCAAACCGAAGAAGGAGCTACTCTAAGGCAGTGATTGAAGGGGCAATGTGGAAAGAGAGGGTGCTTATGGGCGACTCCATTATGAGAAAGACGGACAAGACACTGGGCGAGGAGAAGGACGCCGTTGTTTGTCTACAGAGGGCCAGTATAGAACATGTGACTGATAGGGTAGAGAAGGTATTGGGACAAGGCAAGGGAGGGTCGATACTAGTACATGTAGGAACAAATAATGCAGACAGGGAGGGAACAACTGGGATAGTACAGAAGTATAGACAGTTAGTGAGGAAGCTAAAGAAGACAAGAGTTGAACAGGTTATTCTCTCAGGAATTTAGCCAGTAATGGGAGGAAGGGGGGTAACATATAGAAACTGCAAGAGGATGGCGATCAACGCACTAGTTGAGCAGATATGTGAAGAAGAGGGGGTGGATTTCACATATTTATGGGGATACCTTGTTGGGAGCTATGATATGTACATGAAAGATGGCCTCCATCTTAGTGGAAAGTGGGCAGCAGTTTTCTCAGAGAACCTGCTGCGATCTGTTGACAGTGGGACAGGTTGCATATATTTAAATTAGATTCGCAGGGGGGACTCACAGAAAAGCCTGAAACTGGAGGCATATATAAAGACAGCATAAATAAATCAGTAAAGAACAGTCGGGAAAACTGTCCTGAAGCTGGATATAAATGTGTTTGTTTAAATGCAAGGAATATAATAAACAAACGAAATGAAGTAAATATTATGATAGAAGATATTGACATTCACATAATAGGTATAACCGAATCCTGGACCCCCACCGATATATTAGATGCCGAACAGGGATTGACAGGATATATAATGTTTAGGAAAGACATAATAGGAAGAAAGGGAGGTGGAGTTATTTTATATATTAAATAATCTAACCTGGCTTATGAAATAAAATTAGAAACAGAAGCAGTTTAGTTCAATATACTTTCCTTTCTCAACATGTGCTAGAACCAGCCAGGGGTGAGAATGTGTTAGACATAGTTTTGTCCTCACAGAATGAATTAGTTGACAATGTCAAGATATGGGAGCCACTGGGGAGTAGTGATCACAACCAGATACATTTTATCATCAAAATAAAATCAGAAAGGAATAGTAAAAAGCAGTATAGGAGAAATGTTCACAAAGGAAGGTATAAGGACATGAGGAAATATTTAGCAAAGATAGACTGGAATAACACACTGAAGCATAAGACAGCAACATAATGCTGGAATATATTAAAGAGTGAAATTGAGTTTATAGTTAATAAATTTGTACCCTTAAAAAAACAAAGGAAACGGTCGAAAAAGAAACACTTATCGAAAGAAGCCATTATAAAAATTAAGTACAAACAAATGATGTGGAAATCATATAGATGTACTGAAATGATGAAGACTACAACTGTTATAAAAAAAGCACTTAAGCAAGCTACAGCTGAAATGAGAAATTCAAAGAGAAGCTATGAACAACAATTAGCTAGTAATATAAACCATGACAGCAAGATGTTCTTGTTAAACATAACTTGATAAACCCATTCCACCATGGGTTTTTAAAGCGAGGTCATGCTTAACGAGTATTTTATGTTTTTTGGATGACATCACTAAGTGGGTAGGAGAGGGATCACCAGTAGATATCGTCTACTTAGATTTTCAAAAAGCTTTCGACAAAGTACCACATCAAAGATTATTGCTTAATCTAAAGGCCCATGGCATAGGAAATTGTATAATAAACTGGATAGAAAAATGGCTGATTGACAGAAGACAAAGTGTAGTAGTTAATAGGGAGGCTTCAAACTGGAAATCGGTATTGAGTGGGGTACCACAGGGATCAGTACTAGGACCTATTTTTATTAATTAATATCAAAGATTTGGATGATGAAAGAACAAGCAACGTGTTGTAATTTGCGGTTGATACAAAATTGTTTAGAAGGATTAAAAGTGATGGAGATAGACAACATTGATAAGATGATCATGACAAGTTGATCAAATGATCTGAAAAGTGGCAAATGCTGTAAAAAAAATTGAAATGTAAATGTCTCCACACAGGACATGGGAACGAAGAGGTAGAATGTACAATGGGGGGTACTGTACTAAGTACTACTGTAAAAGAAATGGACTTAGGGTTAACCATTTGTGCTGATATGAAGGTTTCAGAGCAGAGCGGAATTGCAGCTTCAAAGGGAACTCAAATCCTTGGATTAATTAGGCGAAATATAGCGTATAATGAAAAATAACTAATAATGCTGCTGTACAAAGCAATAGTGAGGCCTCATTTAGAATATTGTATACAAGCGTGAAGGCCGCATCGCAGGAAGGACATATATATGCTAGAACGAGTACAAAGGAGAGCGACTAAAATGATAGCAAAACTGAGGGATCTTCGTTATGCAATTCGCCTAATAGAATGTGGTTTAACAACACTAGAGACCAGGAGATTGAGAGGAGATCAGATAGAAGTATATAAAATAATGAATGGTTATGAAAATAGACAGAAAATATATAGAAATATTTTTTTCTCAGTTAAGAAACATAGAAAGACTAGAGGACATGAAGTTACATTAACAAAGGAGCAGTGTAGATTATATATAAAAAGTTCTCATTTTTACAAAGGACGGTAAATGAATGGAACAGATTATCTGCAGATTGTGTGGGTGCCAGTAACGTGAATGTGTTTTAAAAAAAATCGACACATACCTCAGAAAGGCGGGATACACATAAATAAAAGGGTCGGACTTTCGATAAGCCAAAGGGCTTCTTTGTCCACCTGCCACCTAGAGTTAATTCTCTGGGTGGCAATCGTGTTCAAATCTTGTTAAATCTTGTTAAATTTCCAAGCTACCAATCATTGTGCAGTTACATTAAAATATTACCCGTCTTAAGAAGTCATTATCGTTGTCAACGTAGATTCATAGTGACCACGGTTTTAATTTTATTGATAACGTGCATGGCATTATTTTTTAATTGTTGTTAGATGTATAGCATAGACGTATTTCTAGTATATATATATATATATATACAAAGGGTTTCAACTTGTCTTATTTATTTATTATATTAACCGTAAATATATGAATCGAAACAAGGCATGTTTGTCGTTAATATGATGTTATTATGGGCTAATAGTTTTCAACTTAGCAATATTGTTTAATTAACCACGGTGAAATGACAGCAAATACTATTTTACCGGCTGGTAAACACTAACTCGATTTTATGCGAGTATATAAGCATGTTGTTGCTGACCGTTGTGTAGAAACTGCATGTCCCTATAACAGCTGTATGGATGAGTATACACACACACACACACACACACACACACACACACACACACACACACACACACACACACACACACACACACACAAACACACACACACACACACACAAACACACACACAAACACACACACACACACACACACACACACACATATATATATATATATATGTATATACATATGTATATATATATATATATATATATATATATATATATATATATATATATATATATATATATATACTTGTGTACGAATGCTATTCGCGCATTAACTGCAGCGTGGCTGAATGCTTCCCAGATATGTCGAGATGGTGTTCGATTGAACAGGTCTATCAGGGAGTAAAGGGTAAAGCTGTTTGAGCAGTCCCGAGGACTGGATACTGCGCTATATAAGAATTTACCTTTACTTTACTTTAACAGCATATATCCGAATTGGTCGAGCGGTCGAGCAGTACCGTTGCATACTAAGAAATAAATATGTATTTCAGGACCGTACTTGATTTGTTGTTGACCACCATTGCTGATTCATCCGGCGCAGATTTAAATTAACACCGTGTTATTCATTACAAAAGTCGTTTTCTGGATTAGTACCTGCATGCCGTGGCACAATAATGTCTGAATGGTGCTGCACGTGTCGTGATACGTGATTCGCTTAATATATTTGAATGAAAGAATGTCTGATCGAGATATATATATATATATAAATAGAGAGAGAGAGAGAGAGAGAGAGAGAGAGAGAGAGAGAGAGAGAGAGAGAGAGAGAGAGAGAGAGAGAGAGAGAGAGAGAGAGAGAGAGAGAGAGAGAGAGAGAGAGAGAGAGAGAGAGAGAGAGAGAGAGAGAGAGAGAGAGAGAGAGAGAGAGAGAGAGAGAGAGAGAGAGAGAGAGAGAGAGAGAGAGAGAGAGAGAGAGAGAGAGAGAGAGAGAGAGAGAGAGAGAGAGAGAGAGAGAGAGAGAGAGAGAGAGAGAGAGAGAGAGAGAGAGAGAGAGAGAGAGAGAGAGAGAGAGAGAGAGAGAGAGAGAGAGAGAGAGAGCGAGAGAGAGAGATTGACATAGACAGGCACACAGGCATACAGACAGACAGACATACATACAAACATAAGGAAAGGCAGACAGCAAACACACATACATAAAAACAAACAAACGTAGAGAGTGTTAGAGATAGAATGAGAGCGATAGAACGTGGGAGAGATATGTCTGTGTACGATTGTGTTAAAACAATCAGTAGACGTCTTCAAAATAGAATCTGTCCGGATATTTCGTACCACCTGTGGAATCATGCAATCATGCCACATTTAGTATACTTTTATAAATTGATGCCCAGTCGGTACAACGAACATGATAACTTTACTTACCAAACTTAAACATTTTAAATTACGAAATTATGACAACTTTTAAACAAGGCCAGTCAGTGTTTATTTTATCGCAATGTAAAAGGATGCACATCAGCACCGCCAATTTACTCAATGCGAATGGTTAACTAGTCGTCACACGTACATTAATCAAAACCATATGTTTACTGGCATACGTGTCCCACATTTGCACGCGCATACATGTTCAGTTAAAATATTTTGCATTTACAACATAATATTTGTTATCAAAATAATTTAAATAAGTAATACAGTTACTCAGTATTTACGTAATATACATACATATTACTGTAATGATAGATAGTGTCATATAAATATTATTAAAACATACACAGTCAACCATATTAGATTACATGCATACTATACTTTAGCGGTTTTTCAATACAAATCCTTAGTTTAATGGGATGATTACTTTATGATATCCATTGCAACAGCTAGAGCCTTCTTCTTTAGAATCGCCTCACGTACTGCGTTTCAATCCACCGAAAATATGTGAACTGACTCGACATCTCGGAGGCGGTGCGAGAGATTAATCGCGTAATTAGGTTCGAAGAAAGTCTTCCAGTGCTGATGTTACCACTAGCAAAAACACGACCCGCTATCAACAAAGCCGTCAGCTGTCAGCGATCTTTGTCCTCGCAGCTGTTACGAGAGATGCTCGCTGCCTGTGTATCGTCAACCTGGGTGGTAAAAATCTGACCTTCTTTGCGACTTGTTTTATAGATTGTGGAGCGCAATGGTGCAGTTGATAGAGCTTCGGACACACCACCGGGTTCAAATCCTATGCTGCGGTGTCGAACCTTGGGCACGTTCGTTCATTATGTGTTGCTCCAGTGCACACAGCTCTATAAATGTGTACCTGGCTATAGACAGTGGTGGATATGTGGGTACAAATAGGCTTCCCGCATTCATTGTTGCGCGGCTGGATGCTTCCCAGATAAGTCGAGATGGTGTTCGATTGAACAGCTCTGTTAGGGAATAAAGTGTCAAGCGCTTTGAGCAGTTCCGAGAACTGGATATTGCGCTTTATAAGAACTAACCTTTACCTTTTCATAAACGAGAGAAAGGACGAGATGAATTATACATTGTTAATTATTGAAAAACCACCGCACTGGGTTATGCAGGGCTATGGTGAGTACGCTTAAAACACACGACACCGTGGTTAATGTCAGAGTTTAGAGGAGCAATAAACACGTGTGAGTGTGACACATATATCACGTATACTGGGAAAATATTACCTCGAGCATATCACGACGTATTGATTAAGTAATAACAAATAAATGTTACGGCTGTTAATCCTGAATCAGCATTAAACGAAAATAATACGTTGGCAGCCGTGTCCAAACATCGTGAGGTTAAGAAGATTAGAACCATTGGCTATCTTTAAAAGCCACCTTGTTATGAATATATGTGTTCTCACTGTGGTAAAGATTATACTGATATGTAACATGATATACTGACATGTGACACTGATATTACATGGAAAGATTACCCTCGCTACGATGATGACGACTGAATCAACATCATCTTCCTTACTGGATACACATATTTGTTCATTTACTCGTCAACGACTGTGGACACTAGCATGATTTTACTGTTTCTGACAGTAATTTATCTAACGAAGACATCGACGTTCGTTCTTTAATGAGGTAAACTGTATTCAGACAGTGACACATATTAAATACTACTATTAAACGATTACAATAAATGTGTGTGATAGCAATTCGCAATGTTCGTTTACAATACATTAATATTAAACAAAGATTATATACGTAATCTGAACTAATGTATTTCTTTTCTTGCAATTGAAAATCTTTGTTCACGTGAATGCATATTCTTCTTCTTCCACTCAAGCACAGGCCTCCTGTTGGAGTACTAGCGTACTCTGAGCTTCGCAGCAGAAGGACGCAGAATAAAAAACAACATTAAAATTCAATGTGAAAAAACGTACAGTGCAGTATTGTGTTTTTTGTTTGTTTATTTCTCTTCTATCATAGGTTGATTATCTGGAGGCCGTGTCTGAATGATTCTAGACTGTCCAGAGTTACGAGTTCTGTAGGTAAGACGTTCCATAGCCTGATGGTGACTGGAAAGAATGGTCGTGGTACGATGTCAGTTTCTTATGAGGAATATTGTATTTAAGTTCGTGTCGTCTTCTTAATGTAGAGAGTGGCGACAGGTAATGCTCAAGGTCAATGTCGACCACCTTGTTGACAGCAAGATAGAAGAGTGTTACTTTTGTTTGTTTTCGTCGCTCCTGTAGGGTTTGTAGGTTTTGCTCCTCCAGCATGGCTGTCACCCTGCTGTAGGGGCTGTAGTCACGATTTGTGAAGCGTGCTGATCTTCTTTGCACGGCTTCTAACCTGTTGACGTTTTTATGAGTGTAAGGATCCCATGCTGGAGAAGCACACACTGGGATGGGTCCGACTAACGATGTATATGCTTGTGTTCTTGTTTCCATCGGGCGTGCACTGATGTGTCATTGAAGGAATAGTCACGTTCGGTCGGCTTTGTTTGGCAGTTGTACTCACATGTGTGTCCCAAGGTAGCTTCTTGTGATTTGTAACGCCCAAGTATGTAGCTGAGTCGAATTTGTCTAGCAACTGGTTGTGCATTCTGTATGAGATAGCAATTGGTCTCGTATTTTGTGTGACTTGTATAACGTTACATTTTCCTGGATGGAAGCCAGTGCTCTTCCCATTTCTGTAGATTATCCAGGTCTTGTTGAAGTGCTCTGCACTTTCATTGTTGTTGTTGGTAACGCTATACACGATGCTGTCATCGGCTGTCATCGGCAAATAGAATCCTGATAGATGACTGCATCTGGTAAGTCATTGATATAAGCAAGGAATAGCAGAGACCCCAGGAAAGAACCTTGCAAAACACCCGAAAGGACCGGAGTAACAATGGACGTCTCTCCATATATTTATACTTGTCGTTCTGAACACAAAGTTGCATATGCATCTATTGCAGTGTTGTCTTATGTTATAATAATCAATTTCGTAGAGGAGGTGCTTGTGTGGAATCTTTTGAAAAGCTTTATGGAAGTCGATGAGGATTACATCAAGTTGTTCTTTGTCTTCTAGAGTTTTAGTCAGAACCTGGATTGTTGTTAAAAGCTGGGTCTCGCAGGATCTCCTTTTTCTAAATCCGTGTTGGCAGTCTGTAAGGATATTGAACTTATCTACGCGTGACATAATGCTGGATTGGACAATGCGTTCGAGAGTCTTACAACTAACGGATGTCAGTGATATTGATCGGTAGTTCGCTCTGCTGTTCCTCTCTCCTTTCATGAAGAATGGGAGTATGAACGCATGTTTTCAGACTGGTGGAATTACACCTTGGTCTAGTGATGCTTGTTATGCGGTGGTAAGGGCAGGTGCAAGTTCTTCTTCAGTTACTACACGCTGTCTCCTTTCTTACTTATTCAACGCATCGATGTTTTTTGTTTCATTTATACAATTACACGTCGTCTTCTACATAATTAGTGCAATCTTCTTCAAAGTGTAACAACTATGGTAAAGGTATTATATCCGACCAAATTCCAATTATTAAACTCAACACATTGTTCGCTGTTTTATGTTAAAAAGTAAGAACATAAACGGCTGCATTCACAATATATAATGTAAGTTCTTATATTGCGTTAAATCCAGTCCTTGGGACCGTGACAGACCTGTTCAGTTGAATATCACTTCGACTTCTCCGGGAATCATGCCCTACTTTTACCGGTTTATCCACAAATATGGTTGATATTTAGCGCGGTCGCCACAACCACAGTTGTTTGAACTTTGGCCGATATACCGGGAGCTCCGAGCACCGAAGCGTGACGTCAAACTGCAGCGCTGGTTCCAACAAATGCCACACGTCGTATTTGTTAGCATGTTGTTATGTTTTGTTCCAAACTGTAATCGTTATTCTTAAAGTCATACTTGTAGTTCTTTATGGTTCCCATATGTTGAAAGTGAGAAGCATATATTGATGCAGCAAATTAGGTATTCTATGCATTCTGTAACGTAAAAACGATATTTTAACGAAATCGATAGTATGTGTTGTTGTGAATCACGCTACTTTCATTGCAAAATGCGGAAGGATAACCTGTCAACATCGTACACTTATTGTACGAAATTGGAAAAATCGAAGGATTTGATAATATCTTGAAATATGGAACAAAAGCTATTCCAGGCTGAGAAGCCAAGGAACGGTAATTAAGTTGGCGTTTTGGTGAGCCTCAAGCTGAGGTGCAATTGGCTGGTTTAACCAATGCTTTTGAGTGGTTTTGTCCACGATTGTAAACATAATTTTGTGATCCACACGTACAGGTTTATCGATTTCTAAAAGCTGCAAGAAGAATGCAACTATATATAATAATTAAATGTACTAAACAAATATTCTTTTGAAAAAACATTCATGAATAAAATACTATTGACAGTTTCTCCTTTCGCATTTTGCGGTGAAAATAGCGTGATGCACAAGACCAACAATTGTGTTACACCGCGACCGATATTGTTAATGCGATAAAATAGCTTGCGTTACAACATTTTTTCTCGTTCCAGAATATTAAAAATAAAATTTTTGTTCACCCATGTTTGCTTTTCACTTTCAACTTATGGGAACCATAAAGAACTAAACGTACGACTTTCAGAATAGTTATTACAGTGTAGAACAACACGTAACATCGTGATAACAGATTCGGCTGAAAACATTTCTTGGGACCAGCTGGGCCGGTTGCTAAGCGGCGTGACGTCATCACTTCGGTTATCTGTAGTGGGTCACTTTACACTCTGCGTGATAACGCTTTCTTCGTTAAATGTTAAGTGTGCGTGGTTTACGTTTGCAGACAGCACTGACGTCATAACTAGGACGCTGGCCAAAAAAGCAAACATCGTCGTTGCATCAGTTAAGTAAGTACTCAGCATAACTAAACAATAGTGCAACGTAAATGTTAGAATGGTTAACCATTCAATTACGTGGTTATGTTTGGCGCGAATCCGTGTGCGTTGACGGATTGATGGGTTGGGGGAGTGACAGAATGTAGGAGTGATAGGGGAATTGATTGATGGATTGATGGACTGGTGGAATGATGGATTGATGGATAAACAAAAATGGCGTATTAACGGATTGGTGGATTTACGTGTGTTTGCGCGCGTGCGTGCGTTCGTGCGAGTGTGTGTGTCTGTATGAGTACGTACATGCATGCATGCGTGCGTGTGATTTAGAGTTTCAGCCTATATATATATTATAAGTAATATATATTAAAATAATGCGTGCTTGCGGTGGCGGGTGGATACGTATGTGCGTGCTTTTTTGCTTGAGCGTGTATGCTTATGCGTTCGCTTATATGTGTAAAAACTAAAAACGATTTTGTCTTGTTTCTTCGCTCTATGTGCTTTGATTCATGTTCCGTAGTTACCGCCTGTCGCCGGAGTACGTCTTCCCGATACCGCTGCAGGACTGCGTGACTGCCACTAAGTTCTTTCTGAGAAACGCGGCCAGATTCGGTGTGGACGACACTCGCGTTGCAGTTGCAGGTACAACGTCCACAATGTGTTTCCCCAAACATCCACACAGAGGAAGCTTGCATTTCTCTGTAATCACTTACTATTCTACTAATATATTATGTTGTAACTAATTAGGTCGCACGATATTAAAGGTGTTAACTTAAATATACTGGTGATTAATGAAATGCGCATTAAATCACCAGTATATTTAAGTGAACACCTTTTTGACATGTCATGTATGTGTGTATGTATGTGTTTATGTGTGTATGTATGTATGTATGTTTATATGTATGTATGTATGTATGTATGTATGTATGTATGTATGTATGTATGTGTGTATGTGTATATGTATGCATGCATGTATGTATTCGAAGAAACTGAACAATATAAACAAGTGATACGCGGTACTCTGTGTCTGAGTGAGTTTGTCTAGAACTATAAATAAATATACGAATAATCAGTTGATATTTTCAAAAACCGCTTATTAAAATAATTTCAATCAAAATCACATGACTGTATTCCAAACGCATAGGAGACACACTATCACATTTAATTACATAGTTTGCATTATTATCCAGACGCAGATGCCACTTCCACATGTCGTTAAACTTGTGTGATGGCTATGGGAGGTTGGCGAAGGATTGGATGATATTGAGGTCTAAGAAGCTTAGGAAATCATTTGAAACCTCTTTCAGGCCTAAAATGTTTTACATACCGTCGGATATAAAGGAATTGCATCGAACACAGAGCCAGGTGTTGTTCCCACACGGTATGCAATACTTTCCAGAACTGTATTCGGTTTTGATTCATAAAATTACTTTTTTGTCAGTGAGAATGCACATACGTCTATCGATAGAGGCGGGAAAAGTAACGTTGTGCATGTATTACGTACACGCGTTCTTAATTCCATCCACATTAGTTTACTTGCGAACGCCGGTGAAACTAACAATTTGACCATTAGTCACCGTTAGTTGGTTTACGTACTTGATTGCTACGCCAAGAAGACTTTGCAAGAAGGCACATTGGTTCACTCACCGTATAAGCAAATGTTCTTTTTGAGTGGTGATATATATACGCAGTCCAATGTTTTGTTAAATATTTAACAAGATTTAACAAGACTGCCATCTAGAAAATTAACTCTTGATGTCAGATGGACAAGGAATCCTTTTGGCTTATCGAGAGTCCAATACTTTTATTTACGTGTATCCCGCCCTTTTAAGGTATGTGTCAATTTTATTTTAAAACATATTCACCCTACTAGCACCAACACAATCAGGAGATAATCTGTTCCATTCATTTACTGTTATTTTTGAGAGCTAACTTTCTTATATCTAATCTACACTGCTCCTTTACTAATGTAACTTCATGTCCTCTGGTCCTTCTATCTTTCCCACCTTAGAACAAATATTTATATCAATATTTTCATAACCATTCAATATTATAAACACTTAGATCTGATATCCTCTCAATCTCCTGATCTCTAATGTAGTTATACCACATTTTAAGGCGTATTTCGTAACTAAGATCCCTCAGTTTTGGTATCATTTTAGTTGCTTTCCTCAGTACTCTTGCTAGCATATATATGTTCTTCCTTGATATCGCCTCCACGCTTGAATACAATATTCTAAATTAGGCCTAACTATTGTTTTGTACAGCGGTATTGTTAGCTCTTTTTCCTTATATACATTATGTTTTGTCTAATTAAGCCAATGGTTTGATTTCCCTTTGAAGCTGCAATAACGCCCCGCTCTGAAAACATCAACACTAACGGTTAACCCTAAGTCCTTTTCTTTTACAGTTGTACTTAATACAAAACCTCCCATTGTATATTGTACATATTCGTTCCCACGTACAATGTGGAAGAATTTACATTTCCCAATATTGTACAACATTTGCCATCTTTCAGACCATTTTATCAACTTGTCAAGATCATCTTGTAAATGCAGTCTATCTCCATCACGCTTAATCTTTCAATTTTGTATCATCCGCAAATTTCAATACCTTCCTTGATGTATCATCGTCCAGATCGTTGATATACATTAAGAATAATATAGGTCCAAGTACTGATCCCTGTGGTACCCCACTCAAAACTGATTTCTAGTTTGAAGCCTCCCCATCAACTACTATCCGTTGCCTTCTGTCAAATAGCAATTTTTCTATCCAGTTAATTACATTGACTTTGACAGTTACATTTGCCATATTTAATAACACAAACACGCACGGTTTGAATGCATCCGACAACGTTATGAATTATACATACAGCGGCACTGATGGAAACAGAGAAGTCCGCATTATATTATGTCAACAGTATAATATTCCTCAATTTCAACATGTATTTGGCTGACCAGTGTTAACCAACGTGCGCTTGCAAATTATATCTTATATACCACATACGGTTGTAGGTTTCTGAACTATATGTTATCGAGTAACGTAAACAATGTTTTATCATCATGGGAAAAACGTTCTCTTCTAATGTCTCAACAAAGCAAACACATGTCTGAAAATCCACGCCAGGGTGTTGATTCGATAACGCAGGATCCGTGGAGTGGCGCCACTGTTCGTGGTATGCAAGGGAGCCTGAACGTATTGGAGACCAAGTGCTTGAGAAAGATGCTCTACATCTCCTACATTGAGCATAGGAGCAATGTATGTATGTGCGGAGAAAGGTAACATCCCTGGATCAACAAGAACCTTTCCTGGCAATGGTCAAGTGATAGAAACTGACATGGTTTGGACACGTAACAAGTCACGCTAACCTCCCGAAGACGATCCTGCAGGGCACTCTGGAGGGCAGACGTCGCCGTGAACGTCAGAGGAAGAGCTGGATGGACACCGCTATGGAATGGAGGGCCATCTCCGTGCAAACGCTCCTCATCGCAACCACTGACAGACAAGAATGGCGGAACATCACAGCTGCAGCGTCATTTATGTCCCCCCGACGAACAAGTCGGTCAAGGGACTAAGTAAGTATCCATGACGTGAACTGTTGCTGTGCAATAGGTCCGTGAAGTCATGAGAATGGAATGACGAACAAATGTAGCTTGATAGGCTTTCAGTGGCTTGACGGACTTTTTGCTAAGCAACAGATCACATGATGGATAGGTCAATTGATGATAACCTGGTTTCACAGTCTAAGCTAAGCACGTGAACACCGACTGGCTTCGCTCTCGCAAAATGTGTGCATGTAATGTGTTAGGTCACTAAGGCAGCACAAGTTTGTGAAATCAAACTTTTCCGTATAACCTTTGTACTTAATTATTTTTTTCAAGACGTCTTTATTGAAAGAAAACATTGGTCAGGGACTGAACCAGAGAGGGTACTGCAGGGGGCCACAAAATATCTTCCAAATGCACCCCCGTCCGAGGCTCGCAGAACACCACCTCCAGACTCTCCAGTTAACTCCATTCACTCATCCATTTAGGTTTGCCAATAAAAAAAACACCTTCACGCTCTCCAAAAACGTCCAAGTGCATTCACTTGAGGCTTGCCAAATACCCCCTTTCACGCTCTACAAAAACATTTTAATTGCACCGCCCCCCCCCCTGAGACTAGGCAAAACAGGAGCACATTCCAAAGGTCAAGTGAGGCTTGTGGTCCCAAGTCCATTCAGTACCCGCCTATGCTTAATGTCAACACGAAATACAACTGAATTTTCATCACATAATAACGGTGGCGGATGTGTTAGATATGGATCGTAGGCAATACGTGACGCAAGGGAATCGTCATTCTTATTGGTTTTCCACTGTGATGAATTTGACAAGTGCGTCAATCGTCAACAAAATATTGCGCTACGTGTGACGCATGGCGTGGTATGTTGATAAGCAATAAGTCAGGCGATCGATCCATCCATTTAGCGCATTATCAAACAGCTTCAACGATGTTTTTCAAACGAATTTGCGTAAGCTCCAGTGTTGTTATACAAAACCAGTGATTACATGATATGATAACATTTTAAATACGAGACGTGATTTCACGTGGGGCAATTTGACACATTTCGGAGAATCTATGGGGTGCAGCTGGAAGACTCAAGGGGATGCGGCATTACGTTTTTGGGGAACCTCAAAGGAATTGGAAATTGGAAACATGCTACGAACCTGATAGTATTACGATTCACCAGACTGGAATGTTTTACTGAATTCGTGGCAATTGTAGGTGACGGAGCGGGAGGAAACATGGCAGCGGCGGTGTCGTTGAAACTACGAGACGAGAATTGGTCCCCGGTTCTGAAGATGCAGGTGAGGTGAACATGTCATCGCTGCAGAATAAGAATACTATAGTGGCAGTATCTTCGCGCGCCAATCTCAGTTACACCAGTCTCAGTGCCCCCTGCATGGTAAAACACTGAAACTCCTCTCAGCCAATAATCTCGTCTGCAGGAATGCACGGCTGGTTTTCGCTTCAACTAATACTTGAGCATGTTACATATAATGATCTGGATGTAGACGTAAATATTTTAATACGCGGAATACCACTGAGTCGCTGGTGAGATTGTTCGAATGGGTAATTGTGTTGGGATAAACTGAAATCGAGTTATTTTAATTGGTGCGTGGGTGGGGCGGTTGTCTGCATAGTACTCATAGGTATTATAGTCTGGATCGGCGATGACAATTGTTACTTTGATCAAGCTAATTTACACACATTGTGTAGGAAATCTGCGATTGGTAATGCACGCAGTCACAAATGTTGGCTCGCGAGAATGAGTAACAGTGCTAGACGTTATTGGTAAACACGCTGAAGGTTATTCTTTCCATTCACTACGGTATATGCTTGGTGTTTAGACATCACGCTTGCAGTTACTAAGGCGACGGGGAACTGTACCCATAGTGGTATCACTCAACAAATACTTGTATTTTCAAATTGAAAACGAAACAGGGATCCCACCTGATGTTGACAAACATATCTAGAGCAAGTAACAACAATATCCCTGATCAAAATAGCAATCGATGACATTAAATTACTCGTGGTTTATGACATTTAAATCAATAATAAATGCAATGACATGAATAATAGTTATACGATTCGCCATGTACACTATGTAAACAAATTAAATGTGTATGTAATTAGCAGCAATGTACTCAAGTATTGCCGGTCTGTGAATAATACTAATCTGTGTTGTTACATAATGTTTAGTACTGAATATTAGGCAACGTAGTTATACAAAAATATTACAAATTGTTTGTATTCCTCATGTGCGTAATTGCATGTAATTCATAATTATTGTCTTGCAAAAAGAACATATCATTATATTCTAACTAATCACTTAATAATAATTACATTTATAAGAATACATTACCAAAATAAAACTCAAAATTTGATACACATGTTTCCCTAATAAATTGTCGTTTAGTAAATTGATAAAACATATACCGAGCTTAAACAGCTGTCCATGGTATCTTTTGCAGGTACTCTTCTATCCGGCTCTTCAGGCGTTTGACTTTGCCACTGATTCATATGTTGAGAACGCCTGCGATGCATGGATGCCTCGGGACACTGCCATCTCATTCTGGCTGTGGTACGCCTACGGAACCGTGGTCAGGTAGGAACCAAAACTACTCCTCGGAATGTTGTTTTCGTCCCTAATATTTGGGGTGAGAGGTTTGACGTGACTGACAACACTCATCCGCTAACCCGGTGTTTTGGTCATATAAAACATGATTTGGACGTCACATTTTGTTGTTTAATAATACTCATCGGCAAAGTTACGCACTGATTAAACAATGTGCAATGTACATTTCTGTTTCAGCTTCAACGTGACCCAGTTTGCTCTCAACGAGCACACGACACCGGAAGCGAAAGCTAAATATGCAGAATACTTCCCGCGTTCCGTCAGAATACCAGCTCCTTCCCGACTGACACAGGAAAGCAAAGCACAGTGGGCGGAAATAGGCGATCTGATAACACTATCCTATTTCTCACCCTTAATGGCGACTGACGTAGGAGGACAACCTTTGACGTACATGGTCACGTGTGAACAAGACGTGTTTCGGGAGGACGGTTTTATGTACGTGAAGAGATTGCGCGCGGCCGGGGTTCGTGTGGCGCATGCGCACTATCTGGCAGTGCATGACTTTCTTACAATGCCCGTGAACTATGCCCAGCGAGCTCTTGAGAATGCTGCTAGATACCTCGTTTGGAATATGTGAATATGAAAACCTGCAGGGAACAAATGTATATGAAGTACAACTACACTTATTGAAATATTCATGAGTCTGTGCCATTACTGTCGCACTAATCGACGTTGGACTTATTATTAGGGCAAAGGTAATATTATTGCAATTGAATAACATCAAGGCGATATGGCTATTAAACTTTATATAAGGTGTGGCTTAAACAATGGCCCTACAACACGTGTTTCACATGATGCCATTTTCATTTTGGTTGCCTGTTCAACAAATGTCGTTCTTCCCACGTATTCGCAATCATCATGTAAACTTATACTGCTAGTTGTTGCTTAAGTACATCGACCAAGTCTTGCATCTTAAAATTTACACGCGTGCATTATATGTCAACTGTACAGGTACGTTGCACTGCTACTGTGCTCAGCGTCAAATACGAATATATCGAACTAGCTTAATATCATTGTGACAACTGTGATGAACGCGAATGAAATGATGACTACTGCATATGTACACATGATACACGAAAGATGTGGGCATGTGTCAAGTAAATGGGTATATATATATTTTTATTTAAGGAAGCAGACGTACTAATGGACACGAAGTTGCGATAATTAAGTTACAGTGCAAATTAGAAGATATCAATCATCTCAGAGGACGAAAACGAAAGACAAAGACAACAATCACTGATTTTCCAGTGTGAGTAATTGTACATATAAAACTGACAACTATTCCAACAAAACGGGATACTCATACAGTAGATGGCAAATTGTGTGTGTGTGTGTGTGTGTGTGTGTGTGTGTGTGTGTGAGAGAGAGAGAGAGAGAGAGAGAGAGAGAGAGAGAGAGAGAGAGAGAGAGAGAGAGAGAGAGTGTGTGTGTGTGAGTGTGTGTGTGTGTGTGTGTGAGAGAGAGAGAGAGAGAGAGAGAGAGAGAGAGAGAGAGAGTGTGTGTGTGTGTGTGTGTGTGTGTGTGTGTGTGTGTGTGTGTGTGTGAGTGTGTGTGTGTGTGTGTGTGTGTGTGTGTGTGTGTGTGTGTGTGTGTGTGTGTGTGTGTGAGAGAGAGAGATAGAGTGTGTGTGTGAGTGTGTGTGTGACCGTGTGTGCGTATATGTGCGTATGAGTATGTTTGTTTGTATGTTTGATTGCGGGTACGTGTCAATAAGACAATGAATCCTTTCTTTCTTCCATATATTGTCGCCCTCCCTTTGCTTGGGATGTCTATCTTGTTAACACTGTTGTATGTTTCATGACGCCATGTTTACTGGGCGTGAGATCATAAAGTACTTATTATTCGCAACATAAAATGACGACGCATGCACATTTCGTATTATGAATTGGCTTGCAGAACTACTTATAACACAATATTGGTTGTGTGGTTTGTGCGTTCAAAACGCAATCATATTCCATGCATGCGTATTGTAAGCGTACGACTATATTAGTGAGTATAATTTGTTGTATATATATGATAAAAATATACACCTCAATTATATCACCAATTGCGAAAGCCTAAATGGTATGCGTCATCAATGTAACTAATGTATATCTTACGTTTCACTGTCATCGTTAGTGTTATTACGTAATCATATTTACTATGTGTTAGAAAGATACTCGTTTTTCTCTTCAAAACGACGAAGGTCGGGTATAGTGTGAAGTTCACGTCTAACGATAGGTCGTAGTCGTGATTGTGTAGAATTACCAACT
This sequence comes from Escarpia spicata, assembly GCA_963995525.1. Lineage (NCBI taxonomy): Eukaryota > Metazoa > Annelida > Polychaeta > Sabellida > Siboglinidae > Escarpia > Escarpia spicata. Next base: position 15,512,580 of record OZ023207.1, on the reverse strand, counting down.
ATCGTTCGTGTTGCAATGCTATTTACATGAAAGTAGACCCAACAAGTGCACATACAACACACATAGGAATAAAAAAGATTGAATTCCAACCGGAACTGCAAAATCGATTCAAGACCCTACAACAACTAGACGACATCGACACCATGAGCGAAAGCGTCATTAAGATGATCCAATTAAGTATAACCGAATCCTGGACCACCACCGATATATCAGATGCTGAATTGGGACTGACAGGATATGTAATGTTTAGAAAAGATAGAATAGGAAGAAAGGGAGGTGGAGTTATTTTATATATTAAAGAATCTATTCAGGCTTATGAAATAAAATTAGAAAGAGAAGCAGATTGCGAAGAAGCTGTTTGGTGTAACATAGTTACAGGAAACTCAACGTTAACAGTTGGGTTAGTTTATCGAAGTCCAAACATAAGCATAGAAGAGAATGAAAAAATACAAAACGCTATAAGGGAAGTAAGCAAACGGGACTGTATTATTATGGGGGATTTTAACCATGGGCATATACAATGGAAATCTCTACAGAGTATGGGGAGAGAGGACCACAAATTTTTAGTTTTAGTTCAAGATACTTTCTCAACATGTGCTAGAACCAACCAGGGGTGAGAATGTGTTAGACATAGTTTTGTCCTCACAGAATGAATTAGTTGACAATGTCAAGATATGTGAGCCACTGGGGAGTAGCGATCACAACCAGATACATTTTACCATCAAAGTAAAATCAGAAAGGAATAGCAAAAAGCAGTATAGGAGAAATTTCCACAAAGGAAGGTATAAGGACATGAGGAAATATTTAGCAAAGATAGACTGGAATAAGACACTGAAAAATAAGACGGCAACAGAATGCTGGAATATATTAAAGAGTGAAATTAAGTGCATAATCGATAAATTTGTACCCTTCAAAAAACAAGGAAAACGGTCCAAAAAGAAACACTTATCGAAAGAAGCCATTAGAAAAATTAAGTATAAACAAATGATGTGGAAGTCATATAGATGTACTGGAAATTATGAAGACTACAACAATTATAAAGAAGCACTTAACCAAGCTACAGCTGAAATTAGAAATTCAAAGAGAAGCTATGAACAACAATTAGCTAGTAATATAAAACATGACAGCAAGAGTTTTTATGCGTATGTTCGAAGCAAACAGAAAGTTCAAGATAAGGTCGGTCCTCTAGAAGATAGTGCTGGAAATATGATATCAGAGGGATTCATAATGGCAGAAGACCTGAATGAGTACTTTAGTTCAGTGTTTACCAGGGAAGATATTAGTTCACTGCCAATGCCAGAGGCTAAGTTCAAGGGGGCAGATTCAGACTATTTAGGACAATTAATTGTAACCCCGGAAATGGTAGCTAAGAAAATAAGGGCTATGAAGGAAAATAAATCACCTGGAGTGGATGGTATTCCACCCAAACTACTATTGGAAATTGTAGAACAAATTAGCATACCACTTGCAACAGTTTTCAACTTGTCATTAGAAGAGGGAGTGGTTCCTTTAGAATGGAAAGAAGCAAACATTATACCGTTATTCAAAAAAGGTTCGAGAAACAAGTCAGAGAACTATAGACCAGTGAGTTTAACATCAGTGATTTGTAAATTATTAGAAAGACTAATTAAAGATCACATGGTGGATTTTCTTGTTAAACAAAACTTGATAAACCCATCTCAACATGGTTTTTTTAAAGCGAGGTCATGCTTAACAAATATGTTATGTTTTTTGGAAGACATCACTAAGTGGGTAGATGAGGGAACACCAGTAGATATCGTCTACTTAGATTTTCAAAAAGCTTTTGACAAAGTACCACATCAAAGATTGCTGCTTAAACTAAAGGCCCATGGCATAGGAAATGGTATAATAAACTGGATAGAACAATGGCTGATTGACAGAAGACAACGTGTAGTAGTTGATGGGGAGGCTTCAAACTGGAAATCGGTATTGAGTGGGGTACCACAGGGATCAGTATTAGGTCCTATATTATTCTTAATATACATCAACGATTTGGATGATGAAATAACAAGCAAGGTGTTGAAATTTGCGGATGATACAAAAGTGTTTAGAAGGATTAAAAGTGATGGAGATAGACAGCATTTACAAGATGATCTTGACAGTTTGATGAAATGGTCTGAAAAATGGCAAATGATGTTCAATTTTGGGAAATGTAAATGCCTCCACACAGGACATGGGAACGAAGAGGTAGAATATACCATGGGGGGTACTGTACTAAGTACTACTGTAAAAGAAAAGGACTTAGGGTTAACCGTTAGTGCTGATATGAAGATTTCAGAGCAGTGCGGAATTGCAGCTTCAAAGGGAAATCAAATCCTTGGATTAATTAGGCGAAACATAACGTATAAGGAAAAAGAGCTAATAATACCGCTGTACAAAACAATAGTTAGGCCTCATTTAGAATATTGTATTCAAGCGTGGAGGCCATATCGCAGGAAGGACATAGATATGCTAGAAAGAGTGCAGAGGAGAGCAACTAAAATGATACAAAATCTGAGGGATCTTAGTTATGAAATACGCCTAAAAAAATGCGGTTTAACAACACTAGAGACCAGGAGATTGAGAGGAGATCAGATAGAAGTATTTAAAATATTGAAGGGTTATGAAAATATTGATAGAAATATGTTTTTCTCAGTTAAGAAAGATAGAAGGACTAGAGGACATGATCTTGCATTAGCAAAGGAGCAGAGTAGATTGGATATAAGACAGTTTTCATTTTCACAAAGGACTGTAAATGAATGGAACAGATTACCTGCTGATTGTGTGGGTGCTAGTAGCGTGAATATGTTTAAAAATAAAATCGACACATACCTCAGACGGGCGGGATACACATAGATAAAAAGGTCGGACTCTCGAAAAGCCAAGGGCTTCCTTGTCCACCTGCTACCTAGAGTTAATTCTCTGGGTGGCAATCTTGTTAAAATCTTGTTAAATCTCTTGTTAAACTAAAATGATACCAAATCTGAGGGATCTTAGTTATGAAATACGCCTAAAAAAATGCGGTTTAACAACACTAGAGACCAGGAGATTGAGAGGAGATCAGATAGAAGTGTTTAAAATATTGAAGGGTTATGAAAATATTGATAGAAATATGTTTTTCTCAGTTAAGAAAGATAGAAGGACTAGAGGACATGATCTTGCATTAGCAAAGGAGCAGAGTAGATTGGATATAAGAAAGTTTTCATTTTCACAAAGGACTGTAAATGAATGGAACAGATTACCTGCTGATTGTGTGGGTGCTAGTAGCGTGAATATGTTTAAAAATAAAATCGACACATACCTCAGACGGGCGGGATACACATAGATAAAAAGGTCGGACTCTCGAAAAGCCAAGGGCTTCCTTGTCCACCTGCTACCTAGAGTTAATTCTCTGGGTGGCAATCTTGTTAAATTAAATGCGACAAGTGTAGCCAAAACAATAAACAGAATCCGACACGAGCATTGATGTAGAAACGACGAGAAATGGCGAATAACGGCGACCGTACAAACAACAAATATAATACTCAGAGATATGCAAGACCACCAAAAAGAAAGCGAAAGAGACATCACAAAGTACAAACATGAGATCATACGAAAAACGAGTTTGGCATCAAAAGCCTAAAGAAAACCAGAAGAAAGCCAGAAGAACACAGGCACTAGGCCGTAACAAACTGATTACACTTCTAAATAAGCAGGGTAAAGAAATACAAGACCAAGATGTGATCATGGAACGAATGGAGGAATTCTACACCGATCTATACGACGGTGAAAATAGCACCATAATTCACATCGACCCGAAAGATGTACCAGATACAGCACCATGGGAGGTGGAAGCAGAGCTAAGAGATATGAAGAATGGGAAGACATCAGGCAACGACCATGATAACATTGGAACATTACAAACGGAGAATATTCCATCTCGAAGACACTGGGTAAGCTTTATTTTAAATGCTTATCAGAAAGACGAATATCCACCGCATGTAAGACCGGAAATACAGTGATAATCTTCAAGAAGGAAAATGAGAAAGATTTAAAGAACTACATATCAGTATGTATTTTAACAAACATCTACAAATTACTCACAAATATACTAAAGAATAGGCTAGAGAAGACACAGGCAGGCAGGATTCATATTGTGTGTGTGTGTGTGTGTGTGTGTGTGTGTGTGTGTGTGTGTGTGTGCGTGCGTGTGCTTGTGTGTGTATGTGTATGTGTGTGTGAGGGCGTGAGTGCGTGCATGTGCGTATGGGTATGTATGTTGTTTACGTTTGAATGCGTGTGCGTCTCAATAAGACAATTAATCCCTTCTTCAACAGATATTGTCGCCCTCCCTTTGCTTGGGATGTCTATAGTGTTAACACTGTTATACGTTTCATGACGCCATGTTTATTGGGCGTGAGATCATAATGTACTTATTCGTCGCAACATAAAATGTCGACGCATGCACATTTCGTATCATGAATTGGCTTGTTTAACTACTTATAACACAATATTGATTGTGTGGTTTGTTCGTACAAAACACAATAATATTCCATGCATGCGTACTGTAAACGTACGACTTTATCGGTTAGTATAATTTGTTGTATAGATGGTGAATTCAGAAACCTCAATTACATTACATTGAAACAAGCAGGACAATATTTAATCTCGAAGACACTGGCTAAGCTTTATACTAAATGCTTATCAGAAAGACGAATATCCACTTAAATTTGTGTGTTAACAAACATCTACAAATTACTCACAAATATACTAAAGAATATGCTAGAGAAGACACTCAACGAAAAGCAACCACGAGAGCAAGCAGGGTTCAGAAGCAGGTAGTCGACGAGAGACCACATACACGTCGTAAACCAACTAAAAAGGAAGTGCCGATAATATAATATCCCGCTACGCTTCCCTTTCGTCGACTACGAGAAGACTTTAGACACAAGCAATACTGACCTCCCTTCAAGAACAGGGGAGAGAGGAAATGTTCGTCGAACTCCTGAAATAAAGATAGCTATGTGTACAACGGCTTTGTGATTGTCCACCTACACAAAAGAGCAACAAGATCAACATCAAGAGAGGATTAAGACAGGGTGCATTGGCCAAAGAACGCGACATATTCAAGGGAAACTTTGGAACCTGTTAGAAGACACAAGTCTACAACTCATGCGTACTTAAGTGATGACATACGGCGCGGAATCAAAAAAGTTCAAAGACGTGATAGGACAAATCAAAAGACAGAAGTGGATGTGGGCAGGGCACATCAGCAGACTACTACATAACCGATCGATATTCCGTATCACAACCTGGTGACTTTACGAAGGAAACGATCTAGAGGAAGTCCGGCGAGATGGTAGAGAGACAAACTAGACGAATATTGGAAGGGCACCATCTGGCAGAGGATAGCGCAAGACAGGCAGATTTGGAAATGACATGCTGAGGCCTTCGCCCTACCACGGGACACTAGGACTGCACAATGATGATGATGGTGACGATATATATATATATATATATACATATATATATATATATATGTATAATATATATATATATATATAATTTATATATATATATATATATGTATATATTATATATACTTTGTACATATATATATATATATATTTATATATACGCACGCACACTTAATTTTCTATCGCGCACGTTTTCAAAAATACAAAACACATCATAGATTGATAAACCCCATATATCAATATGCATATTTCATATTTTATATCCACACACACGCTCGCACTCATGCACACGCACACACAGGAACAGCAGCCATATAGCAGAAGGTTAACACACACACACGCACGCACACACACACACGCACGCACACGCGCACAAACGCACATGCACACATACACACACACGCACTCACAAACACACAAATTCACACATGCACAAAGTATCCTACAAAGAATACGTTCGCTGATAGTTTTCTGTCAATGAGATAACATCACGGTGATGACCTTTTTGCGCCGTACGATCGAATATCACTAATAATGTTCCAACCAGCAATACGTACGAAACCGGTAGTATTGTAGTTGTTTGTTTATCGTGCAGCAACTGTATGTTATAAATATGTAATTACCAATATACGCCGAAAGGGTATGTGTTTCAATCAGGCTTTCTTTCTCTTAGTAGCAACCAACATAATCCATTCACTCGCCAAAGGCGCAACGACATGAACACACATTGCAATTATACACAAACAGTTATGTGTATGAATAATTCTAAGAACATTCCTAAGCGTCTGAATATTACCATCGAGTATCAATCATGGCGAAATATATGCAAAAGTAATAGCTGTGTGCGTGTGTGCGTGTGTGCGTGTGTGCGTGTGTGCGTGTGTGCGTGTGTGCGTGTGTGCGTGTGTGCGTGTGTGCGTGTGTGCGTGTGTGCGTGTGTGCGTGTGTGCGTGTGTGCGTGTGCGCGTGTGCGCGTGTGCGCGTGTCAGTCTGTGTGTGTGTGTGTGAGTGTGTGTGTGTGTGTGTGTGTGTGTGTGTGTGTGTGTGTGTGTGTGTGTGTGTGTGTGTGTGTATGTATGTCTGTGTGTGTGACTGTGTGTGTGTGTGAGTGGGTGTGTGTGTGTGAATGCACGTATGTATGTGCGTGAGCGAGTGGATGTGTGTATATGTGACAGCACGGTTATTTCATCATAATGAAGACTGCTCTATTGGTTGAATATACTTACCATGCAATTTTAGTGGATTTCTTAGGAAAACAGGAACACATATTTGAAGACCAATGTTAAGTAGTCATATGTGTCCTTGGTGTTCGCATTCTCGTAAAATTATAAAAATTCAAACGACAACATTGAAGAAAACATAATACTAAATAATTATAATTCACATTCCGAAACATTTAACACAAAATCAACATATTAAAAGTTGATATTATTCTTTATTTACAACTGTCAACATAACACTACACATATTTAAACATCTAAGTGCCCTATTGCTTTTACAATTCAAACATGATTCCAATTAACGACTATAAATGTCCCACATACTAAAATAATAATTATATAGTTTTACAAAAATTCGGAAAGAAAATGCTTAGATACAGCTGTTCTCACTTTTTAAACAACAATCAAATACATAATCAAATATTTCCATAAGCAAAATACGAGATGCCACAATGAATTATTTTAAATACATTTGAATAATAAATACATCAATACCTTACACACTATTAGCAACTTCAATACAATCATCACAAATCACACTGCAGAATTAAAATACATGTTCCCATGTGTTGTCATAAAACACAGTATGACCGAACCACACGAAATGGGGAAGTCTTATTATACTGGTGACGCTGCTAAGGAGATGCCACAATTAATTATTTTAAATACATACGAATAATAAATACACCAATACCTTACATAGTATGAACAGGTTCAAAACAATCATAACAAATCAAATCGTTTAACAATGCTAGGAACAAAGTGAATAACAAAAGAGCAAACATATTAATTATCAACAACCACACAGTAATATGGCAGTATTGTGTAGTCACGGATATTTGAAAATCTACGCAATTACATTCACCTTTTTCGACAAATTCTAACAAACAGTATTTTTGAGAAATTCAATTTGTTATGGAAGAGATTCCAAAGGTGTTGCTCTTATATAAGCAAGTGTGCGCTTAGCAGTCTCTGGAAGTAGCGAATCATTTGAGTAGTCGACTTCCGCGAATTGTTTTGGCCTGTGTAGTATTCTTATAGCTGCCGCCTCCGCACTGTAGGCTTCCGGACAAGATTTGCTGGTGAAATGTCAGTGGAAATATCATATGATATGTAACGCCTATCAATTCCGGTCAAACATATCGTTGAATCTGCTTTCACCAGCGACATGAGACGGAGTTTGACAGCTGTACGTCACGCGGGTAAACAGAGGTGATTACATCGATATGTTTTACTCGGTTATAACTAATTGCCTTTTATTACATGTCGTTGCATATTTTAGACGGATAATTAAGCTAGTTGCTTGGAATAGATATATGACGTGGAATACACTTATAGTCAGCTTTCGTATGTATGCAAGAAGGGTAAGATTTTCCACTTAAACGGCTTGAACCTCGAGCGCCAAACTTTCAGGGGTTAATCTAAGACCCCTATCAAAGGACGTCAGACCTACACATTTTCAAAATACCCTATACATGTCAAGATTTTCACTACACAACAAGTGTGTCTTCTGACTTTAACATGCTCTAAACGCCACAGATGAATATGCAACCGTTGTTATAAGTGCTCGTGAAAAGCAGTCCAATTATCTGTAATATGCCTGTTCAATCTACTTCAACGGTTCAATAATTTTATAGATATAGCCTCGCAACAATTATGAGTATCCCTAAAACGTGTATCTTTTGCGATTTTAAATTTCTTACACCGCATATTTTAACCATTATTTAGGGCATTAGAACCCTTCTTTTGCATCTGTGTTACATACAATACATGATATTGTAACATGTATACATGCAATCTATAAAACATTTGGAAACATTGTTTTGATGGACTAATTTATGTTGTTATTACAATATCCCAGAAAAAAAAATCCACACACATCAAGAGCCATGATATTAGAAGGACACAGTGTACCTATGATACAGAGGACGGCTATGTATATGTAAGACAAACTAATTTCTATACTACTTCCAACTTAAAAATCATCAGAAATGAAATCACAGAAATTATGCAACCCGATTAAGAACTGTTTATTACGAAATCCGGTTTATCCTAAACTATATAGTTATTATATCCAGTTAGACTACGCTGCAAGAAGTCAAATAGTATTACCGCATATGTTTGACATGTATGTCCATTAGTTCAGCTAAATGATACAAAATACAACAATGTGTATTACGACACCGCCGCTTATTACGATATCCGGACCTAGTGGAATACACGCATATGAGATAATACGGCAAGTTATGGCGTAGCTAGGTGTATCGTAGGGATACCTTTTTACCATATTATTTGTGTTAAAAAAAATCATTGGTTTAGTGTAATTGATTTTTTTCGAAGTGAAATCTCAGCGAATTTTCTTTAAAAAATATTGTACATATTATTATTTGGTTATTATTTACAATAATATGCTCGAAAGGGGTACATATAAAATCCTAATTAAATATTCAAACACCATTTGAATATAGGCATGTGATCCTGTAGTAACATTCATCAAGATATGGATGTCGTAATAAATCGTGTTACTGATAATGCAAATATGCCAGGAAAATGCTTCCATAAAAAGGTTGAAGTGGTTTTCATAAAGATCTCAGCCTTCGTATTTGCTAGATATGATTTTGTCCTTCAATTATGGTAACAAGTGAACATTTCTCTTGGGAATGAAAATGGCAAACTATCAACACAAATTTAAGTTGTTTTAAACAGAGAAACCAACTGTTGAGTTTTGTTAAAGTTTTATTTTATAGATGGAAGAATGTCATGTGTGTATGCAGCGGGTTTCTGTGCAGATATTGTTACGAGTGTCAACTTCCAAGGTATGCCCTCAGGAACGGACATTTTTGCTAACTGCGGGAAGATAACAATTGGAACAATATTCCGTGTACTTCAGTACATAACATGGTTTAATAAAAGAGGAAATGTAGTCATATCTCAGTTCTATACTGCGAGAGATGAACTATATATTCAAATATAGAACGTGTTTGCCAGGGTCGCGACATTTATCGTGACTTCATGCATTGGGGTTTCTCTATGTGTTGTGAGGTCTGTGGATGCGGATTTGTTGATGGTGAATTTGGAGCTTTTTCTCGCTGCTCCTGTATATCTCTCCTCGTGTGTTTTCTACATTATTCTTATATTATTCCAATCTCGTCTTTCGTAATCTTCCCGTTTTCCCAATTATTCGGCGCAACAGCATTTAAACACCATTTGGTACACACATCCGCCCTTTACGTATGACTCTGTTCTGCCATTTGGTACACACATCCGCCCTTTACGTATGATTCTGTTCTGCCATTTGGTACACACATCCGCCCTTTACGTATGATTCTGTTCTGCCATTTGGTACACACATCCGCCCTTTACGTATGATTCTGTTCTGCAATTTGGTACACACATCCGCCCTTTACGTATGATTCTGTTCTGCCATTTGGTACACACATCCGCCCTTTACGTATGATTCTGTTCTGCCATTTGGTACACACATCCGCCCTTTACGTATGATTCTGTTCTGCCCCTTGGGCGTAGCGACAGTGGCCTCATGACATGGGACGCAATGGTCTTACATCCCCACATCTTGTCAGTACCCTGACACGAATGTGATCAACAAATGTATGATGTAGGTCTTCATCCTTTATTTTGTTGTATTTTACATGATAGCCTGCGTTACCTTCTTGGAGGCCCATAATGAATAGCCACATACATTTAGGCTCTTATTAGTTCGACCCCCCAGGCTTTACTGTCCCCTTCTTCCGAAGTTATAGTCCCTTATATGTGCAGCAATGCTCTTACTACTCCTAACTTCTGGCGTTGGGGAAGAGGAATACAATGCGTGTATATCGGTTAACGTGTGACTTATTCTTGTACAACGTGAACTAACTGCGACACCTATCTATATGGTGAACTTGACATAGAGGAAAGATATGCTCTTGTTTTACTACAAATTTGTAGTTATATCAAAATAAATTGATATCATAAAATGAGCTGTCTTAAGTAATGTGCAGAACTAACTAACTGATGGATCTTCCCATACAAACATTTCATATGTTAATACGAAAAGTTAAAAAACTGCGTGGCCAGTTTTTAAACAAAGAATTTGGACATTTGCTGAACAGATGATTGACGTACTGGCATTCATTTCCAAACACTAACGAAAGTTCAGAAACGTTGCGTATAGCTGCGTGCCCTTTACCGTAATCACATACCTCCCCGCAAGCACTGTGACGTACACCTTGGCCTGCTGACGTAGCCTGTTTGTGATTCACAGTTGATCACGCAATGTTATCATTGCATATGTAGGTGACATGTGTCACTCCAGCAGTGTTGGAGCACAGTATTGTAGGAAAACAAAATGGTATGGACTTGTTTCGTAATGGAACTGTTCAGATTAGCAATTGAGAAAAGTCCTAATAAAGGATAACAATGAGCACCTTGTACCCGCAGATAAAACGATTTTGAGACCAACGTGGCCTACTGTGAAAAGGTGTGTAGACACTTGATCCTTTCAATAATTCGACTCCCTCCACGAAACCCAAATACGTGTGTGTTGGATAATTTTCATTCTGCCGGTACTTACAGGCGAGGTTTACGTTCTACAAATACACACAACCTACACATGAACGTGTAGTCTGCAAATAATGTGTCGTTTGTTCAGAAACGGGTCTACTTAATACATTAGGGGAAAAACGTAATTATTCAATGTAACGGACGTACTGGCATGCTGGACACATCGGGCAATTGACAATAAAGGGAGACAGTCTTTTCCGGTTTCCTTTTTCACTTATTAATTGATACGACGTTCTCAACACAAGAGTAACTATTTTGAAGGTGTAGTGCCCGTCAAACTTAGTTTAGAAAGCCCGTTTCAACGGTCGCAATTTACCTCGTTTTCGCTATGCATGCGAATACGGGGAAAGATCGATAACGCTGAAAGAAACAAAGCGGGAAGGGCAAGCAATACATTGTGTAATACTATAAGAGGAATCGGGAGAGCATCAACTCTATGCCAGCATTGTCTGCATCAGGTGCTTCCTAATATTTATATAATCACGGGATAAGCATTGTGGCCAGTATAAAATACGCAAGCCCACACACGTACGCACACGCACAAGCACACTGAACATACACAACACACAAATACGCACACGAACACACGCACACACGCACGCATGTAGGCTTAGACATACAGACAAGTGCGCGCACACAGGTTTGTATGCACAATAAAATCCATGGTGATGGCAAATAAACAAAGGAAGTTTCGTACATGGAAGCAAACGACATGCTATTACGGCTGTTTTATATATCATAATGAACCACACAATTGTGTAACTGTTGTATACATATTTCAGTAACAACACATCACGGTGCTGTCGGAAGAACTGGCTTGAACGTGTGTCATAGTGGATTTGTTTAATAGCCCGAGAACGGTCGTGAAAATGGTTGAAATGTAGCGATATTGGAACGGACGGCTCTGATAGGAGTGTTACGTATCCGCTGATGCGGTGACGATGCGGCAGCCACAAAAGAGCCGTGGATAAACATAGAATATGACCCGTTTTTATATACGCGCCAATAGATGACGTATTTGTAAAAGGCAGAACTGTCACCTGATTGCAGGATCGTTCGCTCCCTATTGTTAACAAATTGCTGGAGAGCTAGCATATACTCGTTTTGCACGGTCCGCCATTTGTACATACCGTTAGGCAGATGTTTACATGTCGACAGGCGTTTACATTTTGGGCGCAGCTCAACAATATGTTTCGGGTAATTTGTGGATTTCCTATTGGAACCGTTTGAGACAGGCACGCACTGAGAACATATAGAAAAGAAGGTATCCATGAAGGTCGTGAGCATTGTGTCTATCGAATTCTTACAGCAATTCGAGCCAACGTATACCGGATAGCTGGTCTTTTAGAGACAATATATCAGCCTGTGTAATGTCGTAATGATTTTGTGTATGTTGTGGCCCGGGAGGTAAACAATATACAGCTGTATGTTAAGATAATGTTTATACATACTCCTGTTTCGATGCATTATTTACTTAAATGGACATACTGATTGTTTGTTTAAAAAAACACTATTATTATTATAATTACCATCATGTAGAAAATACGACTAAATGCATCATCCGTACACACCTTAAAGACTTAGATGTGTACCTGATATATTCGCTTAAGTCGACGTTTGGGTATCAGTCAAGTAAGGTCAACGCACATTTGTTACACAAGTTTCATGTATTATATAAATTAGATGCATCAAGCAATTTGCCACTGTGCAATTACTTTTATAGTTTTATTGAATATTGTTGGAAATGGTAAGTTTATACTAGATATTTTTTTCGTTCAATTTTTATTATTAAAATACGTCTAATCTTCGGTAAATTTCGCGTAGAGTAGTAGTTTTTCACAGTTTTTCAGAATATTAGAGAACAAACGCGTCCTCATTATGATGGGTTTGCTTTGCATTGGCGACGCGATCCTTTGGCGAGTGCATAGCGAATTTACGGCTTTGTTACGATCAAGGGTGTTGTAAAATTTGTTAATGTGTGTTTGTGTTTGTTTGTTTGTTTTTGTTTGTGTGTGTTTGTGTGTTTGTGTGTGTGTGTGTGTGTGTGTGTGTGTGTGTGTGTGTGTGTGTGTGTGTGTGTGTGTGTGTGTGTGTGTGTGTGTGTGTGTGTGTGTGTGTGTGTGTGTGTGTGTGTGTGTGTGTGTGTGTGTGTGTGTGTGTGTGTGTGTGTCTGAAAATGCGCACTGCAGACGCAATTTTTGTAGAAGATGTGGGAAAATCCAATATACAGCACGAACGACCTTCCACAACAACGTGGCTACTAAGATGTAACAATTGTGAATAGAGTGATGTATCTCTTTGGGATCCAATATACCTCAATAGGTGAAATGTCTTCAGTCGTTTCAGTAGTGGTGTGTTGCAACAATTGAAGCAAAAGGCAACGTTTGGAGAAAGCCAAAGTTACAAATCCATATTAGATGGTGTGTGCATTATTTTTAGATTGATACTCATGTTAACTGTGTAATGCGTTTATTCGATACTTTTTTAGTACGCATATGCATTATATATAAATGTACGTTGTCTAGGTGTAATTACTCATTTTTGTATTCTTACATACATCATTTTCGGCGTCATTTCTGAAATAATTGTATTATTGTTTTTGATAGGTTTTTGTGATTTCATTTTTATTTAAATATTATAATTATACATGCCATTGTATTAAACAGTCTATTACGATAAGTTAGCCAAAAGGTGTTTTACCTATAATTGGATGTACATTTTAAAAAGGAAAGTTGTTATATACCGCAGAATCCAGTTCTCAGGATCATTCAAAATACTTTACTCTTTACACCCTGGCATACCTGTTCAATCGAACCCTACATCGGCTTCTCTGGGAAGCATGCAGCCACGCTGAACTTAATGTGCGAAGATTATTCGTACACACACATCCACTACTGTCTACAGCCATGTACTCATGCAGCAGCTGAGTAAACTGGAGCAACGTAGAGTGAATGAACTTGCCCAAGATTCGACACCGAAACATATGATTCTAACCCGGGTTCTCTCGGTCGACAGTGCCAGTTACTCTACATGATTCGTGGAACAAATACATTATACCACAAAACACCAACCATCAGATATTGGCCAATCTATCCCTCTACATGCAGCAGTAACCGTCCGCACATTACGTGTAATTAAAAGACGGATATATGTAGTGTCACTTACCAAAAACTGGCGTGCTATACGTTCTTTCTATGTTTGGATTAGGTGTTGTAAATTACATGTATTTGATGTTGTGTAGCTTCATATGTAGAGTGTTTGAGTTTTTGGTCCAAACCAGGAGTAAAAAAAACCTGGTATAAAGAATACACATGCAGCTGACATTTGAAATATGTCAGACAACAGTTCTCCAGAATATACATATACATATACATAGTTATTTCTAATATCACTACCAACTGATATGACTATTGATATGTCTACCTCAAGACCCCCAAGTGTTAGACTACTTCGTGAAGGATTAGTTGTCATAACGACCACCGCGTTAGTTCGATCACATATCTTGCTTGTGGCAACGCGTATTGATCGACAACATCAAGATGTTATTCGAGTTGTATAATCGCCAAACTGTGCACGACGATAACAGGTGAACGACGTATACAGGTCGGGGTACACTGGCACTGTTTGCCCGACTCGACAAGACCAGACCAGGCCACACTCACTCCCGACTGCAGTGCATACACTACACCGATTGAGTCAAACTTCAAGCCGGGTACCGTCATAATCGCGCAAACTTGAACATTTTTGAGGACGTCGGAACCATTAGGTGTCAAAATGTTCAATGTGTTTGTGATAAAATACGCAATACCGCAATACCGCAATACCGCAATACCGCAATACCGCAATACCGCAATACCGCAATACCGCAATACCGCAATACCGCAATGCATCTTCACTGATGTGTTCAATATTTCAAATGAAAACACAACATTTACCTTCCCGGATACGTAGCACCTTCTACAAGCTAGTTTGCACTGTGTTATTCAACTAAATTCATTAAAGACTTAGTGAAATTATATTTTTAATGAGTTTGATACTTCGCTTACATTAACTTAATATTCGTGTCAAGTAGTCTGCCATATAGGAAGCCTGTCCATTGCAAACGCATGTTACTATACCCGCTCAAACGTGGTCATTTGCGTGTCACAGCCCGTCAGATGTTGCTGACGTCACCACAGGTAGGGCCGCTGAGCGCATCCTGTCCTTTAACAGGGTGAGCGGCGGTGTGACCTGTTTCTTCAGACTGTACATGAAATTGAAGTAGCGGAATATATTATTTTCGATATAACCATAAAGGTAATACTTTTATCTACAAGTGTGTCGCTGGATGTACAAATGAATTGTGTTAACGTTTAGATTTATTGCGGTCAACATTTACCCCCGTGCCCCATGGTTTTGGAACGGGGTCAAAATTCTCGTGAGATCATGCTGCACTCCGTGTGTTGTGTGAAGTACACTGCGTTTGAGCGAGCTTGCCCAATACGCATAACGGAATCGGTACATACATTCAGACCCGAACTTACTTTTGGCACGCTAATTTGGAATACACATTTATGATAGCAAACAAAAAACTACAACATTCAGTGATCACATCGATAAAATACAACATTGTATTTGCCCCAAATAAGTTTTTTTTCTCCAGAAAGTATTAAACAACTATGTCGTTTTTAATGAATTTTACTTACTTGAATAACACAGTGCAGACTAGCCCTCAAGCAAGTGCATTATTATATAAAGTCAAAGGGCTGTGTGGCTTCGATTTGTGTAAATGAATGCCGATGTTGTAGTGTATAATATTCTTTTTGTTGCGTTGGTTAATATAATATCAACCACAACTATATATTTTTTTCATTCGGATCTCCTCCGTTCAATTTACATTCAAATAGATTGCCCATGATATAACCTAAGTACTTGTGACAGAAAACTGACGCCGACTTGATGTCGGTCTGACGTCACAATCGTGTAAATGCTAACATTTTATGATACGTCAGAGTGATCTCAAATAGCCGCGAAGTAGATTAAAATGCTCCAGTTTTCGAGATTATGACGCCACACCAGTTTCAACTGCGACTCAATAATTGTCAGTTGTGCTAAGTCTACATTTATTGGCGCCTTTTCGTCGTCATCATCGATAACGATAAGGAGTGGGGAGTGAGGACCACCAGTTTTTATTTTTAGTTCAATATACTTTCCTCATGTGCTAGAACCAACCAGTTGTGAGAATGTGTTAGACATAGTTTTGTCCTCACGGAATAAATTAGTTGACAATGTCAATATATGTGAGTAAAAGAAACTCATATCGAAAGAAGCCATTAGAAAAAAGTATTATAAACAAATGATGTGAAAGTCATATAGATGTAGTGGAAATTATGAAGACTACAACATTTATAAAGAAGCACTTAGCCAAGCTACAGCTGAAATTAGAAATTCAAACAGAAGCTATGAACAACAATTAGTTAGTATTATAAAACATGACAGCAAGAGTTTGTATGCGTATGTTCGAAGCAAACAGAAAGTTCAGGATAAGGTCGGTCCTCTAGAAGATAGTGCTGGAAATAAAATATCAGAGGGATTCTTATTGGCAGAAGACCTGAATGAGTATGTTAGTTCAGTGTTTACTAGGGGAGAAATTAGTTCACTACCAGTACCAGAAGCTAAGTTCAAGGGGACAGATTGAGACTATTTAGGACAGTTAATTGTAACACAGGAAATGGTAGCTGAGAAAATATGGGGTATGAAGGATAATAAATCACCTGGAGTGGATAGGATTCCGCCCAACCTACTACTGGAAATTGGAGAACAGAACAAATTAGCGTACCGCTTGCAACTGTTTTCAATTTGTCAACGGAAGAGGGAGTGATTACTTTAGAATGGAAAGAGGCAAACATTATATCGTTACTTAAAAAAGGTTCGATAAACAAGTCAAAGAACTATGGACCAGTCAGTCTAACACCAGTGACTAGCAAATTTATTTGAAAGACTAATTAAATATCACCTGGTGGACCTTCTTGTTAAACATGACTTGATAAACCCATCTCAACATGGATTTTTAAAAGCGAGGTCATGCTTAACAAATATGTTATGTTTTTTGGAAGACATCACTAAGTGGGTAGATGAAGGATCACCATTAGATATAATCTACTTAGATTTAAAAAAAAATCTTTCAACAAAGTGCCACATCAAAGATTACTGCTTAAACTAACGGTCCATGGCATAGGAAATGGTATAATAAACTGGATAGAAAAATGGCTGATTGACAGAAGACAACGTGTAGTAGTTGATGGGGAACTGGAAAACAGGTATTTATTGGGGTACCACAGGGATCAGTTCTAGAACATATATTATTCTTAATATACCAAATATACCAAAACTGAGGGATCTTAGTTAAAAAATTCGCCTAAAACAATGTGGTTTAACAACACTAGAGACCAGGAGATTTAGAGGAGATCAGATAGAAGGGTTTAAAGTAATGTATTGTTTGCAAATATTCATAGAAATATGTTTTTCTCAGTTAAGAAAGATAGAAGGACTAGAGGACATCAAATTATATTAGCAAAGGAGCAGTGTAGATTAGATATAAGAAAGTTCTCATTTTCACAAAGGTCTGTAAATGAATGGAACATATTATATGCTGATTGTGTGGATGCTAGTAACGTGAATATGTTTAAAAATAAAATCGACATATACCTCAGAAGGGCGGGGTACACATAGATAAAAGGGTTGGACTCTCGATAAGCCAAAGGGCTTCCTAATCCACCTGCCACCTAAAGTTAATTCTCTGGGTGGCAATTTTGTTAAATTCTTGTTAAATCATCGTACGGCCGGGGTCGGAGCATTGACTAGCCTTTTCCATATGGTCAATCTTTCATTAGGGATGGAAGCTTTGTTTGTTCATTATTACAGTTTTCGCAGATCAGCTTTGTGCATGTTTTCATATGTTCCCTATGTTTTTCCTGCCATGGGTAGGTGTCCATATGATAACTATGACAGTGGTTCTTCGGTGTTACGATAGCAATGACCAGCTCGTTGGAGCGGCCTCTTGCGAATCTTGTATGTGAGTTGCCTGTGTAATTCTGAATGTGTAAGTCTATTGTTCCAATGAACATTTAGGCACTTTCTTTTTTCTTTCCAGTGATTTTGTAAGGGTCCATGTACCTACTCCTTACGGCAATATACTTTCACCGGTGGCACTGGATATGAACAATTTAAGGTTCTTCTTATGTTTTTCTTTCATACATAACTTTTACATGCTTGCCACGCTAGGGCAATGCGCTGGTTAACTACTTTGCTTGTACTGAATATCCAGGAACCTAGTTATCGGAAGTTGCTCACAAGTTCTTCCAATGTTCTCAATATTTTACAGTAATCTCTGCGCAGACTTGATGTTATCATTTATCAGAACTATATCATCAGCAGCTACTTGCGTTGTTTGTTTCATGACATAGTTATGTAAAACTACAAACTGCAAAACACCGTTCTTAAAGTAAATGAACTTTGTTTCTCAATCTGGTGAAACAACGGTTGTTGTTTTGTCTTTATATAGGACTTCAACCGCACTCTCAACATTTTCTGGCATTCCATAGGGACGCAAGCGTTTGAACATTTGGCCACGGTGAATACAATTAAATGCCTTTTTGAAATATATAACTATCATTACTACAAAGTCGTTAACATCTGCTTCTTCGACAGTTCTGCGATAAGCTAACATGTGGACAAATTGTAGATCGACGCTTGAAAAAGCCATTCAGAAGAGATTCAATGTCAGGTTTGCATCTGTTTAGTAAGAGACAATTATAAATCTTAGGTGCTATTGATGTTAAGCTGATACTTCGATAGTTTATTTGAAAGGGGTACTATCCCACTGGTTTGAGAACGCATCATGTTTTACAAGATTATTGCAGGTACTTAATTCCATAGTGTTGATTTGAATTCACCCAATGTCCAGACGTCCGGTGGAATGTCATTTCGTCCAACGGTTTTCCTCATTTATGTTTCTTAACAACTTCAGCCAATTTGATTAAAGTACATCATCCTTCATTCTTCATTGACGATTAAAGGACGGGATGCACTGACACTTTTAGCCAAACCGGACCAGACCAAACTAGACCAGACAAAATAAGATCAGATCAAACTAATCGCAACCAGACTGCGATTTATACAATACACCGACTGACTCCGACTAACACCGACTGAGTCGTACTTGAAGTTGGTGTGTCATCATGATCGCTTAAACTTGAACATTGTCGAATACGTCAGATTGACGCCGAGTAGCACCGGCGTAATAGAAAGTGTTCACGCTTACGTGATTCTGAAGTAACACAAGTTTCAAGTTTTACTCAGTCGGTGTCATTCGCCGTAGTATATACACTACAGTCTGGGCGAATCGGTGCTGGTTTGATCTGATTTAGTCTAGTCGAATGGGGAATAAACAGCCATTTTCTTCCTGCCTTGACTCTCCGTCTACAATTATTATAATGCGGACGTCAGCAGTTATCTAGCACGAATACAATCTTCATGCGATAAATCGTCTTACGTTGCCCCAAGCAAGACATATGATAGAACTAGTGCGTTGGCCATTTTGATAACTAATTTTTCACGAAGTTGTCTAACTTTTGTGGGCTGTGAAAGACATGTCAAAAGTCATGTCAATTGGGAGTAGTGTGAAATACAAACATTTTGATGAATTGCACACCAGTTCCACTATGACCTCGTATACAATCAACCAGATATGTTTCAAATGCAGCTAGCTCAAACACTCTACATATAACGCCACACCACTCATATACGTGTAATGTGCAACACTCTACATATAACGCCACACCACTCATATACGTGTAATGTGCAACACTCTACATATAACGCCACACCACTCATATACGTGTAATGTGCAACACTCTACATATAACGCCACACCACTCATATACGTGTAATGTGCAACACTCTACATATAACGCCACACCACTCATATACGTGTAATGTGCAACACTCTACATATAACGCCACACCACTCATATACGTGTAATGTGCAACACCAAAGTATTAAAACGACGTACATATCGCCATAGTCCATTACATGTATTAGTCGTTTAAATTTCCTTAACGTGCGGGCGATTCGTTGCGCCTGAATATGACGAAAGATTGACCAATTGCTGGCGGTTGGTGTATAGCAGTCATACAACCAGACAAAGTACATAAAAAACAAGAACAGTTGGCCTAAGTGTACAACAAAAACCCAATTAATGACGCTAAACATTCTCAACACTTGCGTATATCTATGACAGTGGAATGTGCTACATGAGGTGAACGACTTTAAATATATTGGCAGCTTCATGTCAACAGACACCAATACAGAAAACCTAAATTGTTGCCTAAATATACCATACTATTGAGTGAACGTGACTGTTTCAAGCATTCATACATTCTAACACACATAGTAATTAGATATGGTCATGTTGAAATATAGGCATATTTCATAGGATGTATGTGTTGCTTTTCTAGCCAATATACTACATCACCTTGCAAGATCACGATTGCCTATTTTATTAAACATACACCCATCAAGGTACTGTTCTAACGCTTTAACATGACTACATTGTTTTGTTTATTACAGCAATTAACTTGTTGAATTACCTGTTTAATTGACATTGCCATTTTTCTCACCAATTTCGGACTTTGTGTTATGTTTTTGCAAAATCATTCTCAAAATCCTTTAAACGCGCAAGTAACTGTTTGACAACAAATGTATATTGATTGTGAAATTGTGAATTTTTCAGAATTGTACAGTGTTTCCTGTTGTGAAACTCGTTTATAGTACTCATGGACATGATGTGCCAAATTACATCTTTCTCTGGAAGCAGGTATTGATTTCCTGGCCAAGACATTACCACACCTGCTAAGGATGCTAACAGATACATAGTAAGATGCATTACGGTGCACTTACCGCCTTGTCGAAATTAAATTGATTTATGTGATTATCAAACTCACTGACATTGTTTCTGGTCAGATGGGTCCATTTTATACGTTATATGTGTGCTGATGTTTTGCAAGGAACAAAATATTATTGATTTCCCGGAGAAAAAAAAATCTTGTTAAATCTTGTTAAAATCCTCTCCTTCACGACATCAATACATCGCTCGATCCGACGCACGGCGGTCACCAGAGAAGGTGCATCCAGGTCGAAGTGACAGAACAGTATAATAAAAATAACACTAGTCCCAACACTGACCCTTGTGGCACTCCCATTAACAAAGTCGTCTCGCTGGATAACACGCCGTCGATGACGACACTCTGCTTGCGATTACTTAGGTAAGATGCCAACCAATGGAGAACCACTCCAGTGATGTCATAGCGTCGTTGTAGGCGATCCAGTAGTACTGAGTGATCTACCGTGTCAAATGTGGCGCTTACGTCGATGCGTACGACGATTGTACCTTGTCTACGGTCAAGCGCGGTTCTGATCTCGTTGATTACACCCACAGTAGGGTTGTCTCAGTCGAGTGGTTTCGCTTGTATGCGGACTGAAATGTGTATGTAAGTGATTCATTGGCTAGGTGTTCAATATGTTGCCCACTACCTTTTCAATCACTTTCGAAAGTTGGGACAGATTGCTGATTAGACGATAGTTCCTTAAGGTATTCTTACACAGTGATGGCTTTTTTAGAAGAGGATGCACAATTGCTCGCTTCAGTTCACCCGGCTTTGTTCCTTCTGCCAAACACGCATTTGTTATATCGGCAACAATTATCACAAGTGCGTCAGTGTTCTGTTTTACATGATCGGATGGTAACGGATCAAGTGTGCAAAACGTACACATTCTAGCGATGATAGCCGTTATTTCACGTGTTAATGTAGATGTAAATGTGTCAACTGGTGTGACAAAGCGACGTGTTGCACGCGACGGTGTGATGCGCCTGCATCAACGTACATTTGTCGATGAATCTCAAGCTTTGTACGTCTCCACAATGACTCGTTCTTTCGCTGTTGTCTCCACACGTCATCGATGTTGCTGTTGTACCACGGGTATGGCATATTACTATTGGCAGTCCGTCGCTCTGGTGCATGTTTGTCGATATATGTTCTTACTGAAGACCAGTGACCAGTTTCGCTGCGATGGATGTTGACACCATGGCTGATAGTAACTCACAGGTTGATCGAATTTCATTGTTAAAAGAATCGGCATCAAACGAGCGGTAAATACGTTTAACTCTATGTGTTGATGTCTTAGCTGGCCTGTGGATGTTCACGACGTAGCGCACCACGTGGTTATCTGATATAGACATCGGACTAAGGTCAACAGAAGTTGCGAGATTGTCATGTTTGGGGGTTATCACAAAGTCCAATGTGTGGCTTTCAGAATGTGTTGGCTCTGTGAAGTGTTGAATGAAATTGTATTTGTCCAGTAGTTGCACGAGCGGCCGGGGCTCTGCCTCAACGTCGTATCTGATGTTGAAGTCACCAACAATGCACGTTTGTGTTATACATGTCGATACCATTCGGACAGAAGTTATAGTTCCAGGTAGAACTCCGCCATCGGCCTTGGAGTCTTAGCCGATGATGGCAGGCGGTAGAGAATGCACAGGTTGAACGTTCTAGATGTGGCTCCAGTGAACTGGATACGCATCAGTTCGTAAGACTCATAGTTCGTTTTAGGGAGCATCTTGCACGTTAACGTGTTCCTGTAGATGAGGCCGACACCACCACCGCGTCCAGCCGCACTAGGAACGTTCATGAACGTATCTCCGTTCGGCGTCAGTTCAGCGATTATCGGTTTACCGCTGTTCTTTTTCAGCCACGTTTCCGTTATGGCTAAGATGTCAATGTCGTGATCGGTCACGAATTCATTGATGGTTCGCATTTTATTTCTGACAGATCGAGCACTAAGGACAGCGACTGATAGAGCGTTCTTTGTCGGGCTGTAGAAACATGAACTAAGTTGCACGGATCACTACGGCGAGGTGATTTGCACAATATTTTCTACGGGAAAAAAACCCGTATACATTATTTGCACTCTATATGGCTTGGCATCTCAACATGGTAAGAAACAGCTGATATCATGTGTTTGAACATTACATGGAAAAAGACATACAGCTCGACAACTGGACACATGAAGAACCATATAATAAACATATATAAATGTCCTGATAGAAATAGGGACTCGTTTCATTCCTGCTTGGTGGCTATGCGCGTTAATCTCTATGTTCTGAAAACCAAATTGATACTTGCAAGTATAAATTCATGTAAGCGGTCAATAGCTAAGACATAAACCAACGGTTTATTATTTTGTTTTATACAATGCGTCTTCACTGATTTTGTGTTGAATATCCGTTGAAGATGCAAACACACGATACTTTTTGTCGATGAATGTTTTCGTATTTACATAACTTCTATTGGGTTTACTGGTTTCCTTATATTGCCTTGCTCTTTACAAATAATGCAAACCGTTGACAGAGTGTTTGTTACGAAAGTCCAGACAATATTGATTGTCTCAAGAAACACAACCGGCAAGAGTTATTGCGTCGAATCCAGCAGGCAAAGAACACATTTTCTGAACACAGCTTGGTTCAATGACAGTATTGAGTGAATGAAACTAGCTTTATGTTGATCACGTGCGTATATTTCACAGTCGAACGGCATTATATGCGTTGGTAGATGTTGTATGAACTAATATCAGGTACGTTTTATTATTGTATTACATATGTTAACTTATATCATGTACGTAGTTTTTGTATTAACCTTGTTTACCTAATACGCTATCCTCTTAATATTTTTATGTTTCATTCTTAGCAATCATAAAGAATAATCCATTGTTTCTTTGGACAAATACCTCCAATTGTATTATAATCAATGGATTGCCACACATTTCTATCTCCGAGGCTTTCCACATGGAATTGCAATTCGGGAGAGAATGGACAGGCCGACGACCTCTCTCCGCAAAGCAGCCTGGTTGGCACTGTTATAGGCGTGGAGTGTACCTCTCATTGTTTGATCTTCTCACGAAACAATTTTAGTTTGTTTTGAACTGGGTAAATTAGCAAGGTTATAACCACAACACCCAAGCAAAACGGTATCCGATATTTTGCCATTTGTGTCCTTCGTGTAGTCTTTATAAGCCTTTGCGAAGTAACTATAATCAGCTGATGCCATTGTCCACTGATACAACCTGTGCATCTAGTTTAAATACTCAACTGTGCCTGTACCTTTACCTATGCACCTAATGAACTCGCTCCCTACAGCTGCTGCTCTTTTTCCTGTCAGATGTAGACCATCACTCATAATCAGATCTTCTCTCCCTACACAGCTTGCCCACGTGTCTACGAATCCGAATCCTTCCTCCATATATAACTTCTGAACCACTGTAACGTAACATATTCGCAGGAGACATGCATGGCGTTGCGGATTGACTTTGCAAAGCTAATTCACCTATTCTTCACGTGTCCGGTTGCATAGCAAAACTTCCGTCAATACATCCAAAAATGGATGCTGAACACGAAGTGCGATCGTGCATTCCTTCGTATATTGTCAAATTCCGGCCCAGAACTAATTAATAAACAACGTTTCTATATAGGCAACAGTATGCGCTTTTGTTAGATCGACGATATGTATTGATGCAATAGTAATTTGCTACACACAACATTATATAACTGTTGTCAACATGTTTTGTAAAGGCAAAGCTCGACGGAAGTCACGTGCACAATTTTGGTTGAGACGTACGCAAAAGGCGACATACTAGACACGCCAAGTCACAATCAGATGTATCTGCTTGACCTGTGTGTGTGCTTGTGTGTGTGTGTGTGTTTGTGTGTGTGTGTGTGTGTGTGTGTGTGTGTGTGTGTGTGTGTGTGTGTGTGTGTGTGTGTGTGTGTGTGTGTGTGTGTGTGAGTATGTATGTGGGTATGTTGGTGTGGCTGTGTGTGAGTGTGTGGGTGTGTATGTGTGGTGTGTGTGTGTCTGTGTGTGTGTGTGTACGTGTGTGTATTTGTGTGAGTGTGAGCGTGCGTGTCTACGTGTGTGTTTTTACAGGTGTGGGTGTGTGGGTGTGTGGGTGTGTGGGTGTGTGGGTGTGTGGGTGTGTGGGTGTGTGGGTGTGTGGGTGTGTGGGTGTGTGGGTGTGTGGGTGTGTGGGTGTGTGGGTGTGTGGGTGTGTGGGTGTGTGGGTGTGTGGGTGTGTGGGTGTGTGGGTGTGTGGGTGTTTGTAAATTTCACGAATACCATCGTGTTTCATACCGTAACTACATTAATGGTTGTAACAATACATAAAATACGGAAGCTGCACTAAATAAAGCAACTATTAATTATCGTATTAAACTCACAAAACCTGATAGCACACAAATTAAACCTGAATATATATGAATACATCGATTTGGATCAATGCTTAAACCACTGTTCAATGCACACATGAATTATATCAATGTTTTATTTAATTGTTCTGAAGCGCGGTTTTTCAAGCAAACTGAATTGTTTACATTGGCAACTTTTCAGCAATGAATACTTCCCAAACTGGCCATGGACTATCGTTTTCATGTCATATAGTAATGCGTGGGCCATCATGAGCGGGACCAGCGTGTATACAAAGGTGAATATCTTGGCAATTCCGATGTAGTACATTGCCCGATGTACCTTTCTCTCATATTGTTCAGAAATAGTGATGTTGTTTGAAACAAACTAACCGCTACATTCATATTAGCCCAGCTGATATGTGACAAAATATGGCTGATTTATGCGTTTTCTGATACAAGCATTACATGTGGCACATACTTAGAGATATAAAAACAAAAATATTTGGATATAGGGCCATCTTTTCCGACATTCACATTTGCTGTTTTCAATTATGGCGTTCGTTAAACTCAGTGTCCCCTTATCTTAATAAATTCCCTATATAAAACTGTAATTGTTGTATAACTGTATTGATTATAGGTCAAATATGGGAAATTTGTTACCACTGGTCTTAGCCGACATTCTAGTCCGCCATTTCAAAGATGGTGCCCTTAAAAACGAAAATGACAAAGTTAAGAAAACAGCGGATTTGTTGGGACATTTGTACACAATTAGTGAATGTCCAATAGTGGGTTTTGGGCTTTAGAGCTATCGTTGATTTGCCATCATTTGTATCATAAAGCAAATAAACGATTGCTCTAATATATATATATATATATATATATATATAATTTATATATATATACTGCCAAGGTTAGATGAAGGTAGGGGAATTTAGGTAACTTTCCGGCAGCAGATAGCCAAATGGCATGACTCGGTATATATTGCAGTTCAACAAGACAAACCTTCAGCAGGCAGAGAAGAGAAAATCTCACATCGAAGACAATACAGGTGTTTCCAAGAAGTTCATCAAAGTGTGGAAGTGGCACCTCCTTCCATCGAAACATGTTTCTTCTGTTGCATGCATCCAGCTTGAGAGTCTTTACGCCAGACGTCGACCTTTCAGGTTGATGTTCGCTTCAGGCAGTGGGCTGTCAAATTGCGAAACTAAGGGTCGGGGACATGATCGTACAAGAGGCCAAATAGCACACCGAATGCCTGGTCTCTTTGTATAACAAGGTATGAGAAATTACAACATCTGAAGAACGTGAAATAGACTCTGATTACCATGGCAACGCATTTGCTGGTCTCATCTCATATTCCTTCAGTCCTCAACCCGGCCGAAGCCGACCGGCACCGCAATCCTAAACCCGGCCGATGCTGGCCGGAAATGTTGCCTCCCAGTTGTCGCTTTATAATAGTGACGCACTCTGCCAGATTGTTTAGAAACACTTTACACACGACACCTAAGTAGTTGGGCAATGCAATGTGGGTATTTTCGCAACAGGCTGTCATTGAAAGTTTCCGAGTATTTCATCTGGTTTGTTTTGTCGGAAGTCTTTGTTTATCTGAGATTTAAAAATGGCGTCTCCAAATCGGAGTACTTTTACAGCATCGCAAGTTTGCCAGTTACTCTGCGATGAAAGTAACGATGAGATCGACGCATCTGACATCGAAATAGAGGTAATTATATTTGACACATTCATTGCTTGTTGTCTCAACTTTCTTTGTTCAATGGCAAATTGCGCGGGGTTGTTGACGTCGTGTCACGATGCTCAGTGACACTGACAGTGCTCGTTGTAGTGAATAAAATATGGCCTATGTTATGTTTGCGTAAATAAACTTGCAATAGGCAGATGGAATTATAATTTTGGAATTATAAATTATAGGTCGATTTATTATTATTATGCCGATATTTATAAATACTGTCTAGTTGCCAAAGCAGAGCCAAGCCATAGGCAAATGTAGACCCGGTCCAAGGCTAAGCCAGGCCTAAGGTGTAGACTAAGCCAGTATTTTTCCCAGTGCAGATATATGGACACGTAATGCAGATATTTAAATATAGGTGTGTGTGTGTGTGTGTGAAGTATTTTTTAGTAATGGTGATGTCCATTATATATATATATATATATAATTATTTAAATATATCTATCTTTGCAGCATGGTAGTGATGACTCCGACGACACAGTGTCATTACAGTCAGATGATGGAGGTCCCATCGAAACCGATTCTGACAGCAGCAGTGATGGCGGTGATCGGGGACGTGCTCGGGGACGTGCTCAGGGAAGGGAACGTGGTGCCCAGAGAAGGGGCGCGGTGCTCGTGGACCAGACGTAAGACTTGTAGATTTGTTTGCGGAACCTGGTTGGCATCAGATGGACGAAGTTGACCCACCTACAGTGCATCCATTCCACCAGCCTTCAGGCCCCGTTAGGCCACTGAGTTATGATGCCAGACCCGTTGATTTCCTGATGAAGATTTTCGGGATGTATTTATGCGAGAACCTGGCTACAGCAACGAATGCTAATGCTGCTGCAAAGCGACCACTACTGCAGCCGACCGATGAGTTGGACGCCACATCTGATCCCTATTGGCGTGTGACGACAGCACTTGAGATGGAGGCTTTCGTCGGTCTCAACATCGCTATGGGGATCAAGGACATGGCCGAGTACAGGGACTACTGGTCCGAGGAACCAATCCTCCACGACGAGTACGTCTCGGGCATCATGTCACGGCGCAGGTATGAGAAGCTGGTGGAATATTCCATTGCTCATTGGCTAGGGAATTGAACGCCGCTGACAAGTTGGCAAAGGTGCAACCACTCATCACATTGTGTGATGAAACATTTCGTGACAGCTTCTCCCCATGTCGTGACCTCTTTGTCGATGAGGCGATGATACGGATCGACGGAAGGTAGTCTTGGAAACAGTATATGCCAAAGAAGCCGGTGAAGTGGGACATAAAGCTGTCGTGCATGTGCGATGCCCACACCGGCTATTGCCTCGCATTCTCTGTATACACTGGGACACCCGAGAATGCCGCTGCCAACCTGGATTTTGGGTACCGCGTCGTTATGACCCTGATGTATCGCCACCTGTATGCCGACAACTTTTGTATCACGTCGGTCCGCTTGGCCGTTGAGCTGTTGCACGCCGACAAGTTCCTCTGCGGCACCACTCGTGCAACACGACGAGAATGCCCAAAGGCGTTTGCTGGCATGCGTCTGCAGCAGGGCCAGTCGGCCAAGTGGATCAGCTATTACGACGTGATGGTGTGCAAGTGGCACGACAATAGGGACGTATTCATGATCGCGACAAATAATGCCGGCGATGACACAATGCGACAAACCCAGCGCTATCGCCAGCTGTTCGATCTCTCTGTGCCCGTCTGTGTCAGCCGATACAACCAACAAACACATCGGTGGTGTCGATGCCTTGATCAGATGCGGGCCTACTACGGCGTGGGGCGTGCTGGCCGGCGTTGGTGGAAATACCTTTTCTGGGGCATCCTCAACATAGGCATCATCAACGCCTATGTCCTGCGGATGGCTGCTAACCGTCCTCTGCCTGCCAACACCAGCCTCTTCTCCTCAAGGCCTTCAAACTGCTGAGGTTGATTCGTGACTTGTGTGACGGAAATGACGTACGTCCACACCGGATGCCAGCATGTGCATGCACAAAACGTCATTGTGGAAAGCCACCTGCACAACCTCCAAGTCGATCGTTAGTTAGATTAGTTAGGACAGTATGTTCTTCAATAAATGTGGCAAAATGTAATTTACAGTTGTTTGTTTATTAATTGTCACCGTACGGCTTACCTGTGCAAATTACACTGGTGCTAGTATGACATTACGGCTTATCTGTGCAAATTACACTGGTGCCAGTATGACATTATGGCTTATCTGTGCAAATTACACTGGTGCAAGTATGACATTATGGCTTATCTGTTCAAATTACACTGGTGCCAGTATGACATTATGGCTTATCAGTGCAAATTACACTGGTGCCAGTGTGACATTATGGCTTATCTGTGCAAATTACACTGGTGCCAGTATGACATTACGGCTTATCTGTGCAAATTACACTGGTGCCAGTATGATATTTTGCATAAACTGCATACATTTTTCGAAAATATCGAAGCTACTATTATTGGTGTTATTGCTGATGACCGTATTTATAATTCCAACCGTCACAATATAACATATGTAGTATCATTGTGTAGGTAATTTAATACTATTTTAAATAAACACAACGAGCAACAGTAAAAAAATGAACCAACAAAAATATTCAGCACATGCGACTACTTCCTTTGTCGAATTGTGACACATTCTCAATTTGGTTTTTTTCCATGCCAGATATGGGCCCGAGGTTATAAAGCGTACTCGATGCTCATACTCAACTGCATGCTCAGACTCGAGATTTCATGCTCACCGGAGAATCCGTGCTCACGGTGGTTATAAAACTTCTTGAGTACGTGCTCAACTGAGTACGCCGTTTTGAGTACGAGAGCGAAAGAAAGAGCTCCGTGGACGCAATGACGCTGTTTTATTCAAATACACAAGCGGCCAGATGGAACTCTCTCGTTGACGAAGATAACAAACGTACATTTATTTATAAACAACATCAACTTCCGATTATAAAACGATGACAGGCGAAGATCTTCGCTGTTGTGACATGTTTTTATTATGTGGTGAAATGCGCAGAGGAACATCGATAAAATAATGCTAAAGGAGCGTACCTCACTGTGCACGATGGAACCAACATGGTACAAGACAATTAAAAAGATAAAATATCGTAAAATCATTAGTAACATGATTGCCAGATTGGTCAAGCTGTATTATTTCTGTTATTTTGTCCCAATGTATCATTCATTGGCATGGCAGGTCAGTACGATGACCGCGGGTTGGACGGTGTTGATGTTACCAGATTGCCATATAATATTGGGAATATATGATGTTACGTTTTTTATAATAAATAAGTACCATGTACACAAGTCGTATTGACTTTGAGTCGGCATTCTTGCCTGTGTTACAACTTATATCATCTTGTCAATCTGATCAACTGTAATTTCCTATGCCATGGCATGGTAGTACACACGTTATTTATTGAATTCATGTTCTTGGCATAAACATTGTTACATTGTAAGAAGTCTTGGAAAGTACTTGTAAGGGAGCCGCCATTATTTATTTGCTGTGCCGGAGGATTCGGGAGACAAACATAGTCTAATCTAAAATTCACCCCACGTCCAATTATAATAATATATCGTTGCGTGTCCCAAATTCGTGAGTTATGCAATTCAGTGGCATTTAATAATAACTTCATAACAGTTTCAGTAAAAAGTTCAAAATGGTTATTTCTTTTTTTAACTAAATCCGTGTTATACAATTAAATAACCGTTTTTTTATTATATAAAGATAGACATAAATATATTAATATTACTGTACATGTGTAAACATGAAGAAAATACATACACATAAATAATATATATTGTAGCTTACTATAGCACTGTATCTAAACGGATATATACTACACCGCCCAAAATACCCAAATTTCGAAACAT
Organism: Escarpia spicata; assembly: GCA_963995525.1. Lineage (NCBI taxonomy): Eukaryota > Metazoa > Annelida > Polychaeta > Sabellida > Siboglinidae > Escarpia > Escarpia spicata. Next base: position 15,481,469 of record OZ023207.1, on the reverse strand, counting down.
CAGCCAACCAGTTTCGAGACCGAATTAATTAAATTGAGAATCCAATTTTCTAACACTGTGCCGCTGTGCCACACATGACACAGTACTGAGCAAGAGTTTTGCAGAAGTTAATTTATAACCACATTTCATGATACTTTATTATAACGTACTCGGTATAGTATTCATTAATGTAATGATTAATAATGATATAAAATACTGTAGTAGTGCCAAACGTAACGTAATTATATTTTGGTGTACAACTATACATTTAAAAGGATACTGTACAATAGCAACACTTTTAGTTGTATCTAAATAGTTTGCACACAGAAAGTTATCTGTCCTGTACTTGTCTTTATGCAATAACAATCTCAGTCAGATGTTCAGCATGACCCTTAGCCTCTCTATGGCTTTTTAGTACATCGCTCTTCCACTCACAAAAGGAAGACTTCATTGTTTTTATAATTGGCATAGCTTGTCTAACTTCAATTTGGAAAAAAACGGTTTACCCCTATTTATTATAAAGTTATAAATAATAAGTCGTTTGTCATTTCAACCTAGTTAATTTGTTGTTGCCTGGTAAATATGATCATATTAATTGTCTAATTGTACACATTGAAAACAGCAGTTTACGAATGTCTATTGCGCTGATGCTATTTTTAATTTATTATATGAATTTAATTTGTTAACTTATCCAGGATGCATTGCATATTTTGTGTATAATCAACTTCCAAAGGAAGGGGTCATACTTCGTGTGTTGACAGCCTATCCTTGCCCCCGCCTTGTGTAACAAAATAATGAAATATCCTGACATCCAGCATTGGGTATGGCTACAAATAATAGTATCAACTTTGCATGGGCTAAAAGCTTCAACATTTGTTTATTTTATTAATATATAGACAAACGTCAATATTTACAATGTAAATAATATAATTAATCTGTACTATTTATTATATTCCATTACTCCCAATTTAGAAAAAAAAGGTTACAAATAATAGTATTTACAGTTTGAGGCAGTGGCATATAACATGGCTGTATTGACAGGTTAATTTTATGGCCCCGAGATTTTATTTTGTCTTATTGTGAATGTACACATGTTGTATCGGCGTGGCTTAATGTTCGGATGGTACTTTATTAATCGTCCAGCTAAATGAAACTGTTTTGAAGAAACGTTTTGTACGAGTCGCTCGGCAGCTGATTGTGAAATTGTATCACCAAGCTCTAGCGATAAACGAACGGTCCCCGTCGTCGAAAAAGGTGCACAAAACATAAACGTTGTAACATTGTGTCGTAGTGTTTCTTTCTTGCTAGATTTGACAAATGTTCAGTAAACAGTGTAGTTTGAAGCATAAATCGGAATCTTTCGCTAATTTCGTGTGGAACCACTTCTTCAAATGGATTGATTACATCTCGGAAGCGACCCGGACGCTGACATCCAGCTGCTGTCTCCTCGTAAACATCGAACTTGGACAACGAATTATACTAATTTCTACGTGAGCTGTCATCTTTGTTTGTCTGAGAACGATTTCGTGCTCAGAAAGTTTTATAACCTCCGTGAGTATGAGCATGGCGTGAAAGCGAGGCTTGAGCATGACAATTCTGAGCACCGAGCACCGAGCACCGAGCACCGAGCACCGAGCACCGAGCACCGAGTACGGCTTTATAACCTCGGGCCATGGTCAACGATTTTATATATAGAACACCATATTTCATACCATCACGACGATGATTAAATTCGCTTTAAAATAACTATTACTTGGAATAATAAAAAATCAATATCAACAGAGATATGCCTCATAAACCAACACACACAAAATATTCACAGTTCAAGGTAAAATCTCTGAGGAAGCAGACTTTAAAAAAAAGTTATATGTGCTCTAGGCAAGTTTGCTGGTGAGAATAGCCCATACATTAGCTGCAGTAGGGTGACATGGTATTCATACAACGTTGTGTATCCATACAACAAACGCCTCTTATTGGACTAATCCATTAATACAGCCGCTTGCACAATGTTTTCAATGGCATTACGTTAAATTAGTGGTGCTATTTGTTTGTTACGCACAAATACTTGTTTGATAAGGAGTCGCTGCTGTGAGATCTATGTGACTTTGAATAATTCAAGTTTGGCATAAGCGTAAAGATTAATACTGATGTGTATACTCACTATGAAGCCTTGATATGTTTACGTTGATTTCGTTATGCCTTATGGGCTAAGCAAGTTATACGAATATTGATGCAGTAGAACGTCGGGTATCCAATGTGCGGGTTTACAGTATCCATACAAAACCATAGTATCCATACAACATTCACTATTCTCAGACATATTTAGGCATTTTCGCAACTTGTTTACGTTTTTTGTGTCGGTACATATGATGATATTTGGTGAGCCAAGTCATAGATTGATGTATGGTTTACATTAAATGTGCTTGCGTTAACAATGATGTAACACTGGGCAGTAACATGTACTTTCTTTGTAACTGTCAACTGACAAACAAAATAAATAGTTGTTTTAAAACGATATATGATGTTTATTATACAGAAATAAGTAATTCATTATAAATTATCTATACCAAATGTTCCTACAAAGTTGTGTTAGTTAATCAGGCCCTGTTCTTAACTATGACGCTGATTCAACCAAAGCAGATGTTGAGTATCCATAAAGCATACGTCTATCTAGTGAGATAACACACACAGTCAGTCATTAGTAAATTGTAGCAGTGTGCCACTGGGATATACAACATCTCAACTAAAGCATGAGCTGAATATTTAGTTAATGACGGCTTCTTCTTTTAAACTCCACTTATTGATGTGCTATCATGTATAAGTAAAACGTGAAAAAAGAAAATGTAACAACTTTGTAAGTGTGACAAATACAACAAACACAGCAAGTTAGGCCAAAAACCTTGAATGCCTCTCGTGCTTTAACATATCGGGCATATTTACCAAACAAAACAATATATGATACAGAATAAGTTACACGACACGTCAGTGTTATCTCACGCAAACCTGCGTGCATTTGTATGGATACATTTCACTATGTCATCCAAATCGGACGTGCTACTTTGGCCACAGGCATAGCTATTAAGGTGTCCCATTTTGTTTTTTTCTAATGTCCGATATGTATATTTTCTTGTGACAAAAGTTGGAAGAGATACATTGAAGTCACTTTTTCAACAATGTTCCGACCTTTCGTGAGAATCGACCATGCAGACATGTTCACTCCAACGCCGATGGACATATAAACGTTATTATGTTTTAATGCGCGTATGCATGTTTGTGTGTGTGTGTGTGTGTGTGTGTGTGTGTGCGCGCGCGCGTGTGTGCGTGGTGTGTGTGTGTTACTGGCGTCGCAATACTTTACCCAAAATAAATTCTTTTTTAGCGACCATAAATGTATCAAGCGACATTTAATAACGAACATTGTGTTGGAAGTAGAGTGGCAAAGACCCGCCTCAAAGACGTCATAATCGAATTATAATAATCTGGCAACGCCTAATGTTGCGCCGCCCTTTAATGGGTAATCACAGTGGTTCTGCGTAACAGAACGTACGGACTTGTGCTGTCATGGATCCGCTGTGTGTTTCAGTTGGTACACGTTGCTTTACGAGTTTGGATGCTCTGAATATTGTACATATATAACTGCAGGTAAACTCGAGTTCGAGTGTAACGAATCGTCTCACGGAGGAACTGAGAATGCACGTGCGATTCGACCAGGAAACACAAAGTGGAATGCCGCAATGCTATACAGTGTACACGGGTCATCTTGCGGTTGATGCTGTTCAAACTGATATACAGGACGGCGTCTTGGTCTTCTGAATTTTACGAACGTTATATTCTATCGTGGCACTGCAACTGGCCGCTCGCCGCATCCAGCCACACAACGCCAAATTCAAGATCCGGAGCACAATTTAATGAGCAGTCGTTAATGGATTTGTCCTCTGTATTATGTGACTCATGGCCTTCGCAAGCAGAGCGTTCTGATAGAGCCCAGCTGGATACGAATCACACTTTCATTTGCAGCCATCAAATTATTGCTGCCCATATTGAACGTTTGTCATTTGAGTGGTGCTGATGGCCACAGACAACTAGAACAGATACATCAACAAAATGTGCGATGGATGTCATGTTCGAAAAGGAGGAGACCGCCGATGATAATATTCGCCTCTGGAAAAACGTGTACATTGAAAGCCAGTATAAGCAATAACAAGCATTTTGTTCTTGACTAGGCAAGTTTTGATCTTAAAAAAACGTATTGTTTATAGACGATGCCATGTTAACTACTGAATAGCACACACACACACACACACACACACACACACATATATATATATATAAAACACATAATGGTATATCGTGTAATTATGTTGACATCGTGTTAGCTACTTATTTGAACGAAAACAACAATGGTGGACTATACTGATGCAAAACCAGCCATTATAGGTGCTGAAGTGATAGCCAATGTTGTCATGAACACACTTCTGTTCGCTGTTCTAGCGCGATATCCAGAACTACGAGAAGATACCACTGCCTTGTTCATGTTGTCTCTAACGGCATCCGATCTCGCCACCGGATGCACTGTTATACCTATTGGGGTCGCGATATGTTCTAGAGCAACATCTTCCATCCTTGATGAACTCCGGTACTTACCAAAAATTACCGCGTTTGGGATGTGGTGGTTCAGTTTTGTGTCCTTTTACAGTCTGTGCTGGATGACTATATCCAAGGCTGTCGCAATCATCATGCCATTTCGGTCCGATCAGTTGTTGTCACATAAGCGTTGCCGCTTTATCATTGTCCTCACGTGGATTGTAGGCTTCCTATTCGCCACTGTGAATTTCAAGATGGATGCTACATGGAATACAAAAATGTGCACCTATCGTCCTCCACTCGAGAAAGGTTTGAACGTTTTTTATCTGGTCTACTTTGTCGTAGCTATACTCCTGCCGCGTACTTTGTTAATTTACGCCACTGTTCGTATTTTCATCGTTGTTCTTCGCACACATCGGCAGATAGCCGCACAGGAACAGTCTGTCGCCTTAGGTGTGGTAGTGCCCGCGAATGCAGGTACCGTAACCGCACGCGCAATACGGTCCAGCATCAGTATTATTGTTATATGTGTTGTCTCCATTGTTCTGACCACGCCTGCGTTTGTACTCTCCATATTGCGCAATGCAACTACGGTTGAATTACCCGTCGGGTTTGACTTTCTCGCTTTGTGGTTATTTCAGGTAAATACGATATTGAATAGTTTGCTCTATCTGGTGTTGTTTAGCTCTGTTAGGCAGAAAACCGGCATGATGTTGCATGACATGATTACCTATGTTGCAGAAAAATGTAGAGGTATATTGATTATTGCTTAGAATGTTTGAGATAATCACATGGTTGTGCAAAATGTCATTGGTTGCATAACCTATAATACGATGTTGTATTGTTTTACACATTTCAATACACACGATCAAAGCGAATGTTATACAATTAATTTATGTATCTGTCAATTCGTACATAAATTGAACAATGACCTGCTTGCTACTTTAGCCATATCTTTGCAGCTGCTACGTTCATGTACAGTAAATGTGTAATCAAAAGGCTATTTTTGTTTAGCATAATGATTATGCTTGATGTGTCTCTCAATGTCAATATGTTATTATTATTGTAATTATTATTGTAATCATCATGTATAAAACATGACTAAAGAGTTATTGCGTCCAATGCAGCACGCAAAAAACACACTTCCTGAACACAGCCTGGCTCAATAACAGTTTTCAGTGAATTAAACTAGCTTTGTGTTGATCAAGTGCGTATATTTCACTGTCGAACGGCATGATATGTGTTGGTAGATGTTGTATCAGATATGTTTTACTATTGTATTACATATGTTAACCCATATAAAGTACGTAGTTTTTGTATTAAACATGTTTACCTAATACGATATACTCTTAATGTTTGTATATTTCATTCTGAACAGTCATAAAAAAATAATCCATTATTTCTTTGACAACTAAATCGAATGGTATTATATTCAATGGATTGCCACTCAAAATTTGTATTTTCGAAGCTTCCCACATGAAATTGCAATTCGGGAGGGAATGGACAGGCCGACGACCACTCTCTGCAAAGCAGCCAGGTTGGCACGGTTATAGGCGTGGAGTGTACCTATAATCAGCTGACGTCAGGGTCCACTGATAACGGAAACGCCAATATACTGTCAGCAACACAATGAGACAACAAGCATTATGTGTATTGTACATTCAAAAATAACTTTTAGAAAATAAAACAACCACATTATGTAGATTATAGCATTGAAAGTCGCGTAACCAATACACGGTATGTGCGAAAGTAAACGAGCATGGGAAGGCTCAAACCCGCACGAAGACGTGTGATTTATGTAGATTTAACAATATGAAATACGTTTTAACCAGATGTAACAAGATTGCCGTCCAGAGCTATCAGCTCCTGACGGCATGATGACAAGGAAGCATTTTTGGCTTATCGATAATCCAACAATTTTCCACTTACGTATAACACGCCCTCACCAATAAGCTGATATTTTTATGTTGAACATATTTACACTGCTAGCATTAACACAATCATCAGTTATTTTATTCCAGTCATTTATTGTACTCTGATAGAATGACTACTTTCTCATATCCAACCTACACTGTTCCTTGTCTACTGCTGCTGGTTACACTGCCTTCTTTCAGTTTGAAGAAAATATTTATATAAATATCCTCATAACCAATCAATATCTTAACAACTTCTATTTGGTCTCCTCTTTGTTTCCTAGTATGTAGTGTTATCAACCCACATTCTAATAGGCGTCTTTCAGAACCAAGACCTTTCCGTTCTGGAATCAGCTTAGTTGCTCTTCGTGTCCCTCTTTCTAGCTTATCTATGTTTTTCTTACTTTATGGCATCCATGCTCGTATACACTATTCCAAATGTGGCCTAACTATTGCTTAGCACAATGGTATAATTAGCTGTTTCTCCTTGTATGTGATATTTCTCCTAATTAGCGGTAGTATTTGGTTACCCTTTGAAACAGCAATTCCACATTGCTCCGAAAGTTTCATGTCAACATTAAATGTTACTGCTAAGTCCTTTGGTTTTACAGTTTTACTTAATATAGTATCCCCATTATGTATTCTTTGTTCACTTTTCCATGTCCTAAGTGGATGTATTTACACTTCAAAAAATAAAAAAATAACTTTTGCCATTTTTCAGACCATTTGACAAATTTAGCTAGATCGTCTTGTAACGTGTATTGATCTGCATCTGTTTAACTGTTCTGAACACTTTCGTATCGTCTGCGAATTTCAGTACAATGCTTGATACATCATCATCAAAATTATTTATATATATCAAGAATAATATAGGTTCCAACACCGACCCCTGTGGCACTCCACTAAAAACTGCTTTCTAGTTTGAAATCTCCCCCTCTATTACTCTGTGTCTTCGGTCTGTCATCCATGTTTCTATCCAATTCATCACACCTACCCCTATACCAAGGACTTTTAGTTTAGGTAACAATCTTTGATGTGGCACTTTTTCAAATGCTTTCTGAGAATCTAAGTAGAAAACATCCACCGGTGACCCATCATCTACCCACTTTGTAATTTCTTTAAAAAAACATAAGATATCTGTTAGACACGACTTAGCTTTTAGGACCCCATGTTGAGACTAATTTATTAATTTGTGTTTTACAAGGAATTCCACCTCTGGTCTCTGGTAACCTTTTTCTAATAATTTGCTTAAGACATATGTTAAGTTCTCTGGTCTGTAATTATATGTCTTGCTCCTAGATCCCTTTTTAAATAATGGTGTAATGTTTGCTTCTTTTCCATTCTAGTGGAACGAGTCCCTCTTTAAGTGATAAGTTAAAGAATATATAAAGTGGTGTACATATTTGGTCGTCAATTTCCTTTAGCAGTGTTGGTGGTATCACGCAACTCCGGGTGATTTGCTTTCTTTCATCATCTTTATTTTCTTTGATATCATTTCAGGAGTAACAAACAACTGCCCTATTTGACTTGAATCATCCCCCTCAAATTTATTATCTGGTAATGGCAGTGAACTTATAATCTTCTGTGGTAAACGCTTAGCTGAAATACTCGTTCAGGGCCTCTGCCTTTTGAAACCCATCACATATTATGTTTCCAGCATTGATTTCTAGTGGTCCCACCTTATCACGAACATTATATTTACTCCTTACATAAGCGTATAAATTCTTGCTGTTTTTTATTTCATTGGCCAACGTTCGCTCAAAAGGTCGTTAGGATTTTCGAATTACGGTTGTAGCTAAGTTGCCGGCCACTCTGTAGTTGTCATAGTCTTGTATATTTCCAGTGTTTCTGTGAACTCTCCACGTAATTTGTTTATAAGCAATCTTTCGTATAGCTTCTTTTCATAGGTGTTTCTTCCCAGATCGTTTCACTTGCTTTATTTAGGGGAAGACATCTTTCAATAATGCCCTAAATCTCGTCTTTTCAAAATGGTCCAACATTCCTTAGCACAATGGTATAATTAGCTGTTTCTCCTTATATGTGATATTTGTCTTAATTAGCGGTAGTATTTGGTTTCCCTTAGAAACAGGAATTCTACATTACTACGAACCGTTCATGTCAACATTAAATGTTACTGCTAAGTCCTTTTGTTTTACAGTTTTACCTAATATACTATCCCCATTATGTATTCTTCGTTCACTTTTCCATGTCCTATGTGGATGTATTTACACTTCTAATAAATGAATAACATTTGCCATTGTTCAGACCATTTGAGCAATTTAGCTAGATCGTCTTGTAACGTGTGTTGATCTGCATCTGTTTTAATTGTTCTGAACACTTTTGTATCGTCTGCGAATTTTATTTCAATGCTTGGTACATCATCATCCAAATTATATATATATATATCAAGAATAATATAACTCCCAACACCGACTCCTGTGGCATGCCACTGAAAACTTCTTTCCAGTTTGAAATCTCCCCCTCTATTACTCTTTGTCTTCGGTCTGTCAACCGTGTTTCTATTCAATTGATCACACCATCCCCTATGCCATGGACTTTTAATTTAAGTAGCAATCTTTGATGTGGCACTTTTTAAATTCTTTCTGAAAATCTAAGTAGAAAACATTCACCGGTGACCCATCATCTACCCACTTTGTAATTTCTTTAAAAAAACATAAGATATCTGTTAGACACGACTTAGCTTTTAGGACCCCATGTTGAGAATAATTTTTTGTTAATTTGTGTTTTACAAGGAATTCCACCTCTGGTCTCTGGTAACCTTTTTCTAATAATTTGCTTAAGACATATGTTAAGTTCTCTGGTCTGTAATTATATGTCTTGCTCCTAGATCCCTTTTTAAATAATGGTGTAATGTTTGCTTCTTTTCCATTCTAGTGGAACGAGTCCCTCTTTAAGTGATAAGTTAAAGAATATATAAAGTGGTGTACATATTTGGTCGTCAATTTCCTTTAGCAGTGTTGGTGGTATCACGCAACTCCGGGTGATTTGCTTTCTTTCATCATCTTTATTTTCTTTGATATCATTTCAGGAGTAACAAACAACTGCCCTATTTGACTTGAATCATCCCCCTCAAATTTATTATCTGGTAATGGCAGTGAACTTATAATCTTCTGTGGTAAACGCTTAGCTGAAATACTCGTTCAGGGCCTCTGCCTTTTGAAACCCATCACATATTATGTTTCCAGCATTGATTTCTAGTGGTCCCACCTTATCACGAACATTATATTTACTCCTTACATAAGCGTATAAATTCTTGCTGTTTTTTATTTCATTGGCCAACGTTCGCTCAAAAGGTCGTTAGGATTTTCGAATTACGGTTGTAGCTAAGTTGCCGGCCACTCTGTAGTTGTCATAGTCTTGTATATTTCCAGTGTTTCTGTGAACTCTCCACGTAATTTGTTTATAAGCAATCTTTCGTATAGCTTCTTTTCATAGGTGTTTCTTCCCAGATCGTTTCACTTGCTTTATTTAGGGGAAGACATCTTTCAATAATGCCCTAAATCTCGTCTTTTCAAAATGGTCCAACATTCCTTAGCACAATGGTATAATTAGCTGTTTCTCCTTATATGTGATATTTGTCTTAATTAGCGGTAGTATTTGGTTTCCCTTAGAAACAGGAATTCTACATTACTACGAACCGTTCATGTCAACATTAAATGTTACTGCTAAGTCCTTTTGTTTTACAGTTTTACCTAATATACTATCCCCATTATGTATTCTTCGTTCACTTTTCCATGTCCTATGTGGATGTATTTACACTTCTAATAAATGAATAACATTTGCCATTGTTCAGACCATTTGAGCAATTTAGCTAGATCGTCTTGTAACGTGTGTTGATCTGCATCTGTTTTAATTGTTCTGAACACTTTTGTATCGTCTGCGAATTTTATTTCAATGCTTGGTACATCATCATCCAAATTATATATATATATATCAAGAATAATATAACTCCCAACACCGACTCCTGTGGCATGCCACTGAAAACTTCTTTCCAGTTTGAAATCTCCCCCTCTATTACTCTTTGTCTTCGGTCTGTCAACCGTGTTTCTATTCAATTGATCACACCATCCCCTATGCCATGGACTTTTAATTTAAGTAGCAATCTTTGATGTGGCACTTTTTAAATTCTTTCTGAAAATCTAAGTAGAAAACATTCACCGGTGACCCATCATCTACCCACTTTGTAATTTCTTTAAAAAAACATAAGATATCTGTTAGACACGACTTAGCTTTTAGGACCCCATGTTGAGAATAATTTTTTGTTAATTTGTGTTTTACAAGGAATTCCACCTCTGGTCTCTGGTAACCTTTTTCTAATAATTTGCTTAAGACATATGTTAAGTTCTCTGGTCTGTAATTATATGTCTTGCTCCTAGATCCCTTTTTAAATAATGGTGTAATGTTTGCTTCTTTTCCATTCTAGTGGAACGAGTCCCTCTTTAAGTGATAAGTTAAAGAATATATAAAGTGGTGTACATATTTGGTCGTCAATTTCCTTTAGCAGTGTTGGTGGTATCACGCAACTCCGGGTGATTTGCTTTCTTTCATCATCTTTATTTTCTTTGATATCATTTCAGGAGTAACAAACAACTGCCCTATTTGACTTGAATCATCCCCCTCAAATTTATTATCTGGTAATGGCAGTGAACTTATAATCTTCTGTGGTAAACGCTTAGCTGAAATACTCGTTCAGGGCCTCTGCCTTTTGAAACCCATCACATATTATGTTTCCAGCATTGATTTCTAGTGGTCCCACCTTATCACGAACATTATATTTACTCCTTACATAAGCGTATAAATTCTTGCTGTTTTTTATTTCATTGGCCAACGTTCGCTCAAAAGGTCGTTAGGATTTTCGAATTACGGTTGTAGCTAAGTTGCCGGCCACTCTGTAGTTGTCATAGTCTTGTATATTTCCAGTGTTTCTGTGAACTCTCCACGTAATTTGTTTATAAGCAATCTTTCGTATAGCTTCTTTTCATAGGTGTTTCTTCCCAGATCGTTTCACTTGCTTTATTTAGGGGAAGACATCTTTCAATAATGCCCTAAATCTCGTCTTTTCAAAATGGTCCAACTTTCCTTAGCACAATGGTATAATTAGCTGTTTCTCCTTATATGTGATATTTGTCTTAATTAGCGGTAGTATTTGGTTTCCCTTAGAAACAGGAATTCTACATTACTACGAACCGTTCATGTCAACATTAAATGTTACTGCTAAGTCCTTTTGTTTTACAGTTTTACCTAATATAGTATCCCCATTATGTATTCTTCGTTCACTTTTCCATGTCCTATGTGGATGTATTTACACTTCTAATAAATGAATAACATTTGCCATTTTTCAGACCATTTGAGCAATTTAGCTAGATCGTCTTGTAACGTGTGTTGATCTGCATCTGTTTTAATTGTTCTGAACACTTTTGTATCGTCTGCGAATTTTATTTCAATGCTTGGTACATCATCATCCAAATTATATATATATATATCAAGAATAATATAACTCCCAACACCGACTCCTGTGGCACGCCACTGAAAACTTCTTTCCAGTTTGAAATCTCCCCCTCTATTACTCTTTGTCTTCGGTCTGTCAACCGTGTTTCTATTCAATTGATCACACCATCCCCTATGCCATGGACTTTTAATTTAAGTAGCAATCTTTGATGTGGCACTTTTTAAATTCTTTCTGAAAATCTAAGTAGAAAACATCCACCGGTGACCCATCATCTACCCACTTTGTAATTTCTTTAAAAAAACATAAGATATCTGTTAGACACGACTTAGCTTTTAGGACCCCATGTTGAGACTAATTTATTAATTTGTGTTTTACAAGGAATTCCACCTCTGGTCTCTGGTAACCTTTTTCTAATAATTTGTTTAAGACATATGTTAAGTTCTCTGGTCTGTAATTATATGTCTTGCTCCTAGATCCCTTTTTAAATAATGGTGTAATGTTTGCTTCTTTTCCATTCTAGTGGAACGAGTCCCTCTTTAAGTGATAAGTTAAAGAATATATAAAGTGGTGTACATATTTGGTCGTCAATTTCCTTTAGCAGTGTTGGTGGTATCACGCAACTCCGGGTGATTTGCTTTCTTTCATCATCTTTATTTTCTTTGATATCATTTCAGGAGTAACAAACAACTGCCCTATTTGACTTGAATCATCCCCCTCAAATTTATTATCTGGTAATGGCAGTGAACTTATAATCTTCTGTGGTAAACGCTTAGCTGAAATACTCGTTCAGGGCCTCTGCCTTTTGAAACCCATCACATATTATGTTTCCAGCATTGATTTCTAGTGGTCCCACCTTATCACGAACATTATATTTACTCCTTACATAAGCGTATAAATTCTTGCTGTTTTTTATTTCATTGGTCAACGTTCGCTCAAAAGGTCGTTAGGATTTTCGAATTACGGTTGTAGCTAAGTTGCCGGCCACTCTGTAGTTGTCATAGTCTTGTATATTTCCAGTGTTTCTGTGAACTCTCCACGTAATTTGTTTATAAGCAATCTTTAGTATAGCTTCTTTTCATAGGTGTTTCTTCCCAGATCGTTTCACTTGCTTTATTTAGGGGAAGACATCTTTCAATAATGCCCTAAATCTCGTCTTTTCAAAATGGTCCAACATTCCTTAGCACAATGGTATAATTAGCTGTTTCTCCTTATATGTGATATTTGTCTTAATTAGCGGTAGTATTTGGTTTCCCTTAGAAACAGGAATTCTACATTACTACGAACCGTTCATGTCAACATTAAATGTTACTGCTAAGTCCTTTTGTTTTACAGTTTTACCTAATATACTATCCCCATTATGTATTCTTCGTTCACTTTTCCATGTCCTATGTGGATGTATTTACACTTCTAATAAATGAATAACATTTGCCATTGTTCAGACCATTTGAGCAATTTAGCTAGATCGTCTTGTAACGTGTGTTGATCTGCATCTGTTTTAATTGTTCTGAACACTTTTGTATCGTCTGCGAATTTTATTTCAATGCTTGGTACATCATCATCCAAATTATATATATATATATCAAGAATAATATAACTCCCAACACCGACTCCTGTGGCACGCCACTGAAAACTTCTTTCCAGTTTGAAATCTCCCCCTCTATTACTCTTTGTCTTCGGTCTGTCAACCGTGTTTCTATTCAATTGATCACACCATCCCCTATGCCATGGACTTTTAATTTAAGTAGCAATCTTTGATGTGGCACTTTTTAAATTCTTTCTGAAAATCTAAGTAGAAAACATTCACCGGTGACCCATCATCTACCCACTTTGTAATTTCTTTAAAAAAACATAAGATATCTGTTAGACACGACTTAGCTTTTAGGACCCCATGTTGAGAATAATTTTTTGTTAATTTGTGTTTTACAAGGAATTCCACCTCTGGTAACCTTTTTCTAATAATTTGCTTAAGACATATGTTAAGTTCTCTGGTCTGTAATTATATGTCTTGCTCCTAGATCCCTTTTTAAATAATGGTGTAATGTTTGCTTCTTTTCCATTCTAGTGGAACGAGTCCCTCTTTAAGTGATAAGTTAAAGAATATATAAAGTGGTGTACATATTTGGTCGTCAATTTCCTTTAGCAGTGTTGGTGGTATCACGCAACTCCGGGTGATTTGCTTTCTTTCATCATCTTTATTTTCTTTGATATCATTTCAGGAGTAACAAACAACTGCCCTATTTGACTTGAATCATCCCCCTCAAATTTATTATCTGGTAATGGCAGTGAACTTATAATCTTCTGTGGTAAACGCTTAGCTGAAATACTCGTTCAGGGCCTCTGCCTTTTGAAACCCATCACATATTATGTTTCCAGCATTGATTTCTAGTGGTCCCACCTTATCACGAACATTATATTTACTCCTTACATAAGCGTATAAATTCTTGCTGTTTTTTATTTCATTGGCCAACGTTCGCTCAAAAGGTCGTTAGGATTTTCGAATTACGGTTGTAGCTAAGTTGCCGGCCACTCTGTAGTTGTCATAGTCTTGTATATTTCCAGTGTTTCTGTGAACTCTCCACGTAATTTGTTTATAAGCAATCTTTCGTATAGCTTCTTTTCATAGGTGTTTCTTCCCAGATCGTTTCACTTGCTTTATTTAGGGGAAGACATCTTTCAATAATGCCCTAAATCTCGTCTTTTCAAAATGGTCCAACATTCCTTAGCACAATGGTATAATTAGCTGTTTCTCCTTATATGTGATATTTGTCTTAATTAGCGGTAGTATTTGGTTTCCCTTAGAAACAGGAATTCTACATTACTACGAACCGTTCATGTCAACATTAAATGTTACTGCTAAGTCCTTTTGTTTTACAGTTTTACCTAATATACTATCCCCATTATGTATTCTTCGTTCACTTTTCCATGTCCTATGTGGATGTATTTACACTTCTAATAAATGAATAACATTTGCCATTGTTCAGACCATTTGAGCAATTTAGCTAGATCGTCTTGTAACGTGTGTTGATCTGCATCTGTTTTAATTGTTCTGAACACTTTTGTATCGTCTGCGAATTTTATTTCAATGCTTGGTACATCATCATCCAAATTATATATATATATATCAAGAATAATATAACTCCCAACACCGACTCCTGTGGCATGCCACTGAAAACTTCTTTCCAGTTTGAAATCTCCCCCTCTATTACTCTTTGTCTTCGGTCTGTCAACCGTGTTTCTATTCAATTGATCACACCATCCCCTATGCCATGGACTTTTAATTTAAGTAGCAATCTTTGATGTGGCACTTTTTAAATTCTTTCTGAAAATCTAAGTAGAAAACATTCACCGGTGACCCATCATCTACCCACTTTGTAATTTCTTAAAAAAAACATAAGATATCTGTTAGACACGACTTAGCTTTTAGGACCCCATGTTGAGAATAATTTTTTGTTAATTTGTGTTTTACAAGGAATTCCACCTCTGGTCTCTGGTAACCTTTTTCTAATAATTTGCTTAAGACATATGTTAAGTTCTCTGGTCTGTAATTATATGTCTTGCTCCTAGATCCCTTTTTAAATAATGGTGTAATGTTTGCTTCTTTTCCATTCTAGTGGAACGAGTCCCTCTTTAAGTGATAAGTTAAAGAATATATAAAGTGGTGTACATATTTGGTCGTCAATTTCCTTTAGCAGTGTTGGTGGTATCACGCAACTCCGGGTGATTTGCTTTCTTTCATCATCTTTATTTTCTTTGATATCATTTCAGGAGTAACAAACAACTGCCCTATTTGACTTGAATCATCCCCCTCAAATTTATTATCTGGTAATGGCAGTGAACTTATAATCTTCTGTGGTAAACGCTTAGCTGAAATACTCGTTCAGGGCCTCTGCCTTTTGAAACCCATCACATATTATGTTTCCAGCATTGATTTCTAGTGGTCCCACCTTATCACGAACATTATATTTACTCCTTACATAAGCGTATAAATTCTTGCTGTTTTTTATTTCATTGGCCAACGTTCGCTCAAAAGGTCGTTAGGATTTTCGAATTACTGTTGTAGCTAAGTTGCCGGCCACTCTGTAGTTGTCATAGTCTTGTATATTTCCAGTGTTTCTGTGAACTCTCCACGTAATTTGTTTATAAGCAATCTTTCGTATAGCTTCTTTTCATAGGTGTTTCTTCCCAGATCGTTTCACTTGCTTTATTTAGGGGAAGACATCTTTCAATAATGCCCTAAATCTCGTCTTTTCAAAATGGTCCAACATTCCTTAGCACAATGGTATAATTAGCTGTTTCTCCTTATATGTGATATTTGTCTTAATTAGCGGTAGTATTTGGTTTCCCTTAGAAACAGGAATTCTACATTACTACGAACCGTTCATGTCAACATTAAATGTTACTGCTAAGTCCTTTTGTTTTACAGTTTTACCTAATATACTATCCCCATTATGTATTCTTCGTTCACTTTTCCATGTCCTATGTGGATGTATTTACACTTCTAATAAATGAATAACATTTGCCATTGTTCAGACCATTTGAGCAATTTAGCTAGATCGTCTTGTAACGTGTGTTGATCTGCATCTGTTTTAATTGTTCTGAACACTTTTGTATCGTCTGCGAATTTTATTTCAATGCTTGGTACATCATCATCCAAATTATATATATATATATCAAGAATAATATAACTCCCAACACCGACTCCTGTGGCATGCCACTGAAAACTTCTTTCCAGTTTGAAATCTCCCCCTCTATTACTCTTTGTCTTCGGTCTGTCAACCGTGTTTCTATTCAATTGATCACACCATCCCCTATGCCATGGACTTTTAATTTAAGTAGCAATCTTTGATGTGGCACTTTTTAAATTCTTTCTGAAAATCTAAGTAGAAAACATTCACCGGTGACCCATCATCTACCCACTTTGTAATTTCTTAAAAAAAACATAAGATATCTGTTAGACACGACTTAGCTTTTAGGACCCCATGTTGAGAATAATTTTTTGTTAATTTGTGTTTTACAAGGAATTCCACCTCTGGTCTCTGGTAACCTTTTTCTAATAATTTGCTTAAGACATATGTTAAGTTCTCTGGTCTGTAATTATATGTCTTGCTCCTAGATCCCTTTTTAAATAATGGTGTAATGTTTGCTTCTTTTCCATTCTAGTGGAACGAGTCCCTCTTTAAGTGATAAGTTAAAGAATATATAAAGTGGTGTACATATTTGGTCGTCAATTTCCTTTAGCAGTGTTGGTGGTATCACGCAACTCCGGGTGATTTGCTTTCTTTCATCATCTTTATTTTCTTTGATATCATTTCAGGAGTAACAAACAACTGCCCTATTTGACTTGAATCATCCCCCTCAAATTTATTATCTGGTAATGGCAGTGAACTTATAATCTTCTGTGGTAAACGCTTAGCTGAAATACTCGTTCAGGGCCTCTGCCTTTTGAAACCCATCACATATTATGTTTCCAGCATTGATTTCTAGTGGTCCCACCTTATCACGAACATTATATTTACTCCTTACATAAGCGTATAAATTCTTGCTGTTTTTTATTTCATTGGCCAACGTTCGCTCAAAAGGTCGTTAGGATTTTCGAATTACGGTTGTAGCTAAGTTGCCGGCCACTCTGTAGTTGTCATAGTCTTGTATATTTCCAGTGTTTCTGTGAACTCTCCACGTAATTTGTTTATAAGCAATCTTTCGTATAGCTTCTTTTCATAGGTGTTTCTTCCCAGATCGTTTCACTTGCTTTATTTAGGGGAAGACATCTTTCAATAATGCCCTAAATCTCGTCTTTTCAAAATGGTCCAACATTCCTTAGCACAATGGTATAATTAGCTGTTTCTCCTTATATGTGATATTTGTCTTAATTAGCGGTAGTATTTGGTTTCCCTTAGAAACAGGAATTCTACATTACTACGAACCGTTCATGTCAACATTAAATGTTACTGCTAAGTCCTTTTGTTTTACAGTTTTACCTAATATACTATCCCCATTATGTATTCTTCGTTCACTTTTCCATGTCCTATGTGGATGTATTTACACTTCTAATAAATTAATAACATTTGCCATTGTTCAGACCATTTGAGCAATTTAGCTAGATCGTCTTGTAACGTGTGTTGATCTGCATCTGTTTTAATTGTTCTGAACACTTTTGTATCGTCTGCGAATTTTATTTCAATGCTTGGTACATCATCATCCAAATTATATATATATATATCAAGAATAATATAACTCCCAACACCGACTCCTGTGGCATGCCACTGAAAACTTCTTTCCAGTTTGAAATCTCCCCCTCTATTACTCTTTGTCTTCGGTCTGTCAACCGTGTTTCTATTCAATTGATCACACCATCCCCTATGCCATGGACTTTTAATTTAAGTAGCAATCTTTGATGTGGCACTTTTTAAATTCTTTCTGAAAATCTAAGTAGAAAACATTCACCGGTGACCCATCATCTACCCACTTTGTAATTTCTTTAAAAAAACATAAGATATCTGTTAGACACGACTTAGCTTTTAGGACCCCATGTTGAGAATAATTTTTTGTTAATTTGTGTTTTACAAGGAATTCCACCTCTGGTCTCTGGTAACCTTTTTCTAATAATTTGCTTAAGACATATGTTAAGTTCTCTGGTCTGTAATTATATGTCTTGCTCCTAGATCCCTTTTTAAATAATGGTGTAATGTTTGCTTCTTTTCCATTCTAGTGGAACGAGTCCCTCTTTAAGTGATAAGTTAAAGAATATATAAAGTGGTGTACATATTTGGTCGTCAATTTCCTTTAGCAGTGTTGGTGGTATCACGCAACTCCGGGTGATTTGCTTTCTTTCATCATCTTTATTTTCTTTGATATCATTTCAGGAGTAACAAACAACTGCCCTATTTGACTTGAATCATCCCCCTCAAATTTATTATCTGGTAATGGCAGTGAACTTATAATCTTCTGTGGTAAACGCTTAGCTGAAATACTCGTTCAGGGCCTCTGCCTTTTGAAACCCATCACATATTATGTTTCCAGCATTGATTTCTAGTGGTCCCACCTTATCACGAACATTATATTTACTCCTTACATAAGCGTATAAATTCTTGCTGTTTTTTATTTCATTGGCCAACGTTCGCTCAAAAGGTCGTTAGGATTTTCGAATTACGGTTGTAGCTAAGTTGCCGGCCACTCTGTAGTTGTCATAGTCTTGTATATTTCCAGTGTTTCTGTGAACTCTCCACGTAATTTGTTTATAAGCAATCTTTCGTATAGCTTCTTTTCATAGGTGTTTCTTCCCAGATCGTTTCACTTGCTTTATTTAGGGGAAGACATCTTTCAATAATGCCCTAAATCTCGTCTTTTCAAAATGGTCCAACATTCCTTAGCACAATGGTATAATTAGCTGTTTCTCCTTATATGTGATATTTGTCTTAATTAGCGGTAGTATTTGGTTTCCCTTAGAAACAGGAATTCTACATTACTACGAACCGTTCATGTCAACATTAAATGTTACTGCTAAGTCCTTTTGTTTTACAGTTTTACCTAATATACTATCCCCATTATGTATTCTTCGTTCACTTTTCCATGTCCTATGTGGATGTATTTACACTTCTAATAAATGAATAACATTTGCCATTGTTCAGACCATTTGAGCAATTTAGCTAGATCGTCTTGTAACGTGTGTTGATCTGCATCTGTTTTAATTGTTCTGAACACTTTTGTATCGTCTGCGAATTTTATTTCAATGCTTGGTACATCATCATCCAAATTATATATATATATATCAAGAATAATATAACTCCCAACACCGACTCCTGTGGCATGCCACTGAAAACTTCTTTCCAGTTTGAAATCTCCCCCTCTATTACTCTTTGTCTTCGGTCTGTCAACCGTGTTTCTATTCAATTGATCACACCATCCCCTATGCCATGGACTTTTAATTTAAGTAGCAATCTTTGATGTGGCACTTTTTAAATTCTTTCTGAAAATCTAAGTAGAAAACATTCACCGGTGACCCATCATCTACCCACTTTGTAATTTCTTTAAAAAAACATAAGATATCTGTTAGACACGACTTAGCTTTTAGGACCCCATGTTGAGAATAATTTTTTGTTAATTTGTGTTTTACAAGGAATTCCACCTCTGGTCTCTGGTAACCTTTTTCTAATAATTTGCTTAAGACATATGTTAAGTTCTCTGGTCTGTAATTATATGTCTTGCTCCTAGATCCCTTTTTAAATAATGGTGTAATGTTTGCTTCTTTTCCATTCTAGTGGAACGAGTCCCTCTTTAAGTGATAAGTTAAAGAATATATAAAGTGGTGTACATATTTGGTCGTCAATTTCCTTTAGCAGTGTTGGTGGTATCACGCAACTCCGGGTGATTTGCTTTCTTTCATCATCTTTATTTTCTTTGATATCATTTCAGGAGTAACAAACAACTGCCCTATTTGACTTGAATCATCCCCCTCAAATTTATTATCTGGTAATGGCAGTGAACTTATAATCTTCTGTGGTAAACGCTTAGCTGAAATACTCGTTCAGGGCCTCTGCCTTTTGAAACCCATCACATATTATGTTTCCAGCATTGATTTCTAGTGGTCCCACCTTATCACGAACATTATATTTACTCCTTACATAAGCGTATAAATTCTTGCTGTTTTTTATTTCATTGGCCAACGTTCGCTCAAAAGGTCGTTAGGATTTTCGAATTACGGTTGTAGCTAAGTTGCCGGCCACTCTGTAGTTGTCATAGTCTTGTATATTTCCAGTGTTTCTGTGAACTCTCCACGTAATTTGTTTATAAGCAATCTTTCGTATAGCTTCTTTTCATAGGTGTTTCTTCCCAGATCGTTTCACTTGCTTTATTTAGGGGAAGACATCTTTCAATAATGCCCTAAATCTCGTCTTTTCAAAATGGTCCAACATTCCTTAGCACAATGGTATAATTAGCTGTTTCTCCTTATATGTGATATTTGTCTTAATTAGCGGTAGTATTTGGTTTCCCTTAGAAACAGGAATTCTACATTACTACGAACCGTTCATGTCAACATTAAATGTTACTGCTAAGTCCTTTTGTTTTACAGTTTTACCTAATATACTATCCCCATTATGTATTCTTCGTTCACTTTTCCATGTCCTATGTGGATGTATTTACACTTCTAATAAATGAATAACATTTGCCATTGTTCAGACCATTTGAGCAATTTAGCTAGATCGTCTTGTAACGTGTGTTGATCTGCATCTGTTTTAATTGTTCTGAACACTTTTGTATCGTCTGCGAATTTTATTTCAATGCTTGGTACATCATCATCCAAATTATATATATATATATCAAGAATAATATAACTCCCAACACCGACTCCTGTGGCATGCCACTGAAAACTTCTTTCCAGTTTGAAATCTCCCCCTCTATTACTCTTTGTCTTCGGTCTGTCAACCGTGTTTCTATTCAATTGATCACACCATCCCCTATGCCATGGACTTTTAATTTAAGTAGCAATCTTTGATGTGGCACTTTTTAAATTCTTTCTGAAAATCTAAGTAGAAAACATTCACCGGTGACCCATCATCTACCCACTTTGTAATTTCTTTAAAAAAACATAAGATATCTGTTAGACACGACTTAGCTTTTAGGACCCCATGTTGAGACTAATTTATTAATTTGTGTTTTACAAGGAATTCCACCTCTGGTCTCTGGTAACCTTTTTCTAATAATTTGCTTAAGACATATGTTAAGTTCTCTGGTCTGTAATTATATGTCTTGCTCCTAGATCCCTTTTTAAATAATGGTGTAATGTTTGCTTCTTTTCCATTCTAGTGGAACGAGTCCCTCTTTAAGTGATAAGTTAAAGAATATATAAAGTGGTGTACATATTTGGTCGTCAATTTCCTTTAGCAGTGTTGGTGGTATCACGCAACTCCGGGTGATTTGCTTTCTTTCATCATCTTTATTTTCTTTGATATCATTTCAGGAGTAACAAACAACTGCCCTATTTGACTTGAATCATCCCCCTCAAATTTATTATCTGGTAATGGCAGTGAACTTATAATCTTCTGTGGTAAACGCTTAGCTGAAATACTCGTTCAGGGCCTCTGCCTTTTGAAACCCATCACATATTATGTTTCCAGCATTGATTTCTAGTGGTCCCACCTTATCACGAACATTATATTTACTCCTTACATAAGCGTATAAATTCTTGCTGTTTTTTTATTTCATTGGCCAACGTTCGCTCAAAAGGTCGTTAGGATTTTCGAATTACGGTTGTAGCTAAGTTGCCGGCCACTCTGTAGTTGTCATAGTCTTGTATATTTCCAGTGTTTCTGTGAACTCTCCACGTAATTTGTTTATAAGCAATCTTTCGTATAGCTTCTTTTCATAGGTGTTTCTTCCCAGATCGTTTCACTTGCTTTATTTAGGGGAAGACATCTTTCAATAATGCCCTAAATCTCGTCTTTTCAAAATGGTCCAACTTTCCTTAGCACAATGGTATAATTAGCTGTTTCTCCTTATATGTGATATTTGTCTTAATTAGCGGTAGTATTTGGTTTCCCTTAGAAACAGGAATTCTACATTACTACGAACCGTTCATGTCAACATTAAATGTTACTGCTAAGTCCTTTTGTTTTACAGTTTTACCTAATATAGTATCCCCATTATGTATTCTTCGTTCACTTTTCCATGTCCTATGTGGATGTATTTACACTTCTAATAAATGAATAACATTTGCCATTTTTCAGACCATTTGAGCAATTTAGCTAGATCGTCTTGTAACGTGTGTTGATCTGCATCTGTTTTAATTGTTCTGAACACTTTTGTATCGTCTGCGAATTTTATTTCAATGCTTGGTACATCATCATCCAAATTATATATATATATATCAAGAATAATATAACTCCCAACACCGACTCCTGTGGCACGCCACTGAAAACTTCTTTCCAGTTTGAAATCTCCCCCTCTATTACTCTTTGTCTTCGGTCTGTCAACCGTGTTTCTATTCAATTGATCACACCATCCCCTATGCCATGGACTTTTAATTTAAGTAGCAATCTTTGATGTGGCACTTTTTAAATTCTTTCTGAAAATCTAAGTAGAAAACATCCACCGGTGACCCATCATCTACCCACTTTGTAATTTCTTTAAAAAAACATAAGATATCTGTTAGACACGACTTAGCTTTTAGGACCCCATGTTGAGACTAATTTATTAATTTGTGTTTTACAAGGAATTCCACCTCTGGTCTCTGGTAACCTTTTTCTAATAATTTGTTTAAGACATATGTTAAGTTCTCTGGTCTGTAATTATATGTCTTGCTCCTAGATCCCTTTTTAAATAATGGTGTAATGTTTGCTTCTTTTCCATTCTAGTGGAACGAGTCCCTCTTTAAGTGATAAGTTAAAGAATATATAAAGTGGTGTACATATTTGGTCGTCAATTTCCTTTAGCAGTGTTGGTGGTATCACGCAACTCCGGGTGATTTGCTTTCTTTCATCATCTTTATTTTCTTTGATATCATTTCAGGAGTAACAAACAACTGCCCTATTTGACTTGAATCATCCCCCTCAAATTTATTATCTGGTAATGGCAGTGAACTTATAATCTTCTGTGGTAAACGCTTAGCTGAAATACTCGTTCAGGGCCTCTGCCTTTTGAAACCCATCACATATTATGTTTCCAGCATTGATTTCTAGTGGTCCCACCTTATCACGAACATTATATTTACTCCTTACATAAGCGTATAAATTCTTGCTGTTTTTTATTTCATTGGTCAACGTTCGCTCAAAAGGTCGTTAGGATTTTCGAATTACGGTTGTAGCTAAGTTGCCGGCCACTCTGTAGTTGTCATAGTCTTGTATATTTCCAGTGTTTCTGTGAACTCTCCACGTAATTTGTTTATAAGCAATCTTTAGTATAGCTTCTTTTCATAGGTGTTTCTTCCCAGATCGTTTCACTTGCTTTATTTAGGGGAAGACATCTTTCAATAATGCCCTAAATCTCGTCTTTTCAAAATGGTCCAACATTCCTTAGCACAATGGTATAATTAGCTGTTTCTCCTTATATGTGATATTTGTCTTAATTAGCGGTAGTATTTGGTTTCCCTTAGAAACAGGAATTCTACATTACTACGAACCGTTCATGTCAACATTAAATGTTACTGCTAAGTCCTTTTGTTTTACAGTTTTACCTAATATACTATCCCCATTATGTATTCTTCGTTCACTTTTCCATGTCCTATGTGGATGTATTTACACTTCTAATAAATGAATAACATTTGCCATTGTTCAGACCATTTGAGCAATTTAGCTAGATCGTCTTGTAACGTGTGTTGATCTGCATCTGTTTTAATTGTTCTGAACACTTTTGTATCGTCTGCGAATTTTATTTCAATGCTTGGTACATCATCATCCAAATTATATATATATATATCAAGAATAATATAACTCCCAACACCGACTCCTGTGGCACGCCACTGAAAACTTCTTTCCAGTTTGAAATCTCCCCCTCTATTACTCTTTGTCTTCGGTCTGTCAACCGTGTTTCTATTCAATTGATCACACCATCCCCTATGCCATGGACTTTTAATTTAAGTAGCAATCTTTGATGTGGCACTTTTTAAATTCTTTCTGAAAATCTAAGTAGAAAACATTCACCGGTGACCCATCATCTACCCACTTTGTAATTTCTTTAAAAAAACATAAGATATCTGTTAGACACGACTTAGCTTTTAGGACCCCATGTTGAGAATAATTTTTTGTTAATTTGTGTTTTACAAGGAATTCCACCTCTGGTAACCTTTTTCTAATAATTTGCTTAAGACATATGTTAAGTTCTCTGGTCTGTAATTATATGTCTTGCTCCTAGATCCCTTTTTAAATAATGGTGTAATGTTTGCTTCTTTTCCATTCTAGTGGAACGAGTCCCTCTTTAAGTGATAAGTTAAAGAATATATAAAGTGGTGTACATATTTGGTCGTCAATTTCCTTTAGCAGTGTTGGTGGTATCACGCAACTCCGGGTGATTTGCTTTCTTTCATCATCTTTATTTTCTTTGATATCATTTCAGGAGTAACAAACAACTGCCCTATTTGACTTGAATCATCCCCCTCAAATTTATTATCTGGTAATGGCAGTGAACTTATAATCTTCTGTGGTAAACGCTTAGCTGAAATACTCGTTCAGGGCCTCTGCCTTTTGAAACCCATCACATATTATGTTTCCAGCATTGATTTCTAGTGGTCCCACCTTATCACGAACATTATATTTACTCCTTACATAAGCGTATAAATTCTTGCTGTTTTTTATTTCATTGGCCAACGTTCGCTCAAAAGGTCGTTAGGATTTTCGAATTACGGTTGTAGCTAAGTTGCCGGCCACTCTGTAGTTGTCATAGTCTTGTATATTTCCAGTGTTTCTGTGAACTCTCCACGTAATTTGTTTATAAGCAATCTTTAGTATAGCTTCTTTTCATAGGTGTTTCTTCCCAGATCGTTTCACTTGCTTTATTTAGGGGAAGACATCTTTCAATAATGCCCTAAATCTCGTCTTTTCAAAATGGTCCAACATTCCTTAGCACAATGGTATAATTAGCTGTTTCTCCTTATATGTGATATTTGTCTTAATTAGCGGTAGTATTTGGTTTCCCTTAGAAACAGGAATTCTACATTACTACGAACCGTTCATGTCAACATTAAATGTTACTGCTAAGTCCTTTTGTTTTACAGTTTTACCTAATATAGTATCCCCATTATGTATTCTTCGTTCACTTTTCCATGTCCTATGTGGATGTATTTACACTTCTAATAAATGAATAACATTTGCCATTTTTCAGACCATTTGAGCAATTTAGCTAGATCGTCTTGTAACGTGTGTTGATCTGCATCTGTTTTAATTGTTCTGAACACTTTTGTATCGTCTGCGAATTTTATTTCAATGCTTGGTACATCATCATCCAAATTATATATATATATATCAAGAATAATATAACTCCCAACACCGACTCCTGTGGCACGCCACTGAAAACTTCTTTCCAGTTTGAAATCTCCCCCTCTATTACTCTTTGTCTTCGGTCTGTCAACCGTGTTTCTATTCAATTGATCACACCATCCCCTATGCCATGGACTTTTAATTTAAGTAGCAATCTTTGATGTGGCACTTTTTAAATTCTTTCTGAAAATCTAAGTAGAAAACATCCACAGGTGACCCATCATCTACCCACTTTGTAATTTCTTTAAAAAAACATAAGATATCTGTTAGACACGACTTAGCTTTTAGGACCCCATGTTGAGACTAATTTATTAATTTGTGTTTTACAAGGAATTCCACCTCTGGTCTCTGGTAACCTTTTTCTAATAATTTGCTTAAGACATATGTTAAGTTCTCTGGTCTGTAATTATATGTCTTGCTCCTAGATCCCTTTTTAAATAATGGTGTAATGTTTGCTTCTTTTCCATTCTAGTGGAACGAGTCCCTCTTTAAGTGATAAGTTAAAGAATATATAAAGTGGTGTACATATTTGGTCGTCAATTTCCTTTAGCAGTGTTGGTGGTATCACGCAACTCCGGGTGATTTGCTTTCTTTCATCATCTTTATTTTCTTTGATATCATTTCAGGAGTAACAAACAACTGCCCTATTTGACTTGAATCATCCCCCTCAAATTTATTATCTGGTAATGGCAGTGAACTTATAATCTTCTGTGGTAAACGCTTAGCTGAAATACTCGTTCAGGGCCTCTGCCTTTTGAAACCCATCACATATTATGTTTCCAGCATTGATTTCTAGTGGTCCCACCTTATCACGAACATTATATTTACTCCTTACATAAGCGTATAAATTCTTGCTGTTTTTTATTTCATTGGTCAACGTTCGCTCAAAAGGTCGTTAGGATTTTCGAATTACGGTTGTAGCTAAGTTGCCGGCCACTCTGTAGTTGTCATAGTCTTGTATATTTCCAGTGTTTCTGTGAACTCTCCACGTAATTTGTTTATAAGCAATCTTTAGTATAGCTTCTTTTCATAGGTGTTTCTTCCCAGATCGTTTCACTTGCTTTATTTAGGGGAAGACATCTTTCAATAATGCCCTAAATCTCGTCTTTTCAAAATGGTCCAACATTCCTTAGCACAATGGTATAATTAGCTGTTTCTCCTTATATGTGATATTTGTCTTAATTAGCGGTAGTATTTGGTTTCCCTTAGAAACAGGAATTCTACATTACTACGAACCGTTCATGTCAACATTAAATGTTACTGCTAAGTCCTTTTGTTTTACAGTTTTACCTAATATACTATCCCCATTATGTATTCTTCGTTCACTTTTCCATGTCCTATGTGGATGTATTTACACTTCTAATAAATGAATAACATTTGCCATTGTTCAGACCATTTGAGCAATTTAGCTAGATCGTCTTGTAACGTGTGTTGATCTGCATCTGTTTTAATTGTTCTGAACACTTTTGTATCGTCTGCGAATTTTATTTCAATGCTTGGTACATCATCATCCAAATTATATATATATATATCAAGAATAATATAACTCCCAACACCGACTCCTGTGGCACGCCACTGAAAACTTCTTTCCAGTTTGAAATCTCCCCCTCTATTACTCTTTGTCTTCGGTCTGTCAACCGTGTTTCTATTCAATTGATCACACCATCCCCTATGCCATGGACTTTTAATTTAAGTAGCAATCTTTGATGTGGCACTTTTTAAATTCTTTCTGAAAATCTAAGTAGAAAACATCCACAGGTGACCCATCATCTACCCACTTTGTAATTTCTTTAAAAAAACATAAGATATCTGTTAGACACGACTTAGCTTTTAGGACCCCATGTTGAGACTAATTTATTAATTTGTGTTTTACAAGGAATTCCACCTCTGGTCTCTGGTAACCTTTTTCTAATAATTTGCTTAAGACATATGTTAAGTTCTCTGGTCTGTAATTATATGTCTTGCTCCTAGATCCCTTTTTAAATAATGGTGTAATGTTTGCTTCTTTTCCATTCTAGTGGAACGAGTCCCTCTTTAAGTGATAAGTTAAAGAATATATAAAGTGGTGTACATATTTGGTCGTCAATTTCCTTTAGCAGTGTTGGTGGTATCACGCAACTCCGGGTGATTTGCTTTCTTTCATCATCTTTATTTTCTTTGATATCATTTCAGGAGTAACAAACAACTGCCCTATTTGACTTGAATCATCCCCCTCAAATTTATTATCTGGTAATGGCAGTGAACTTATAATCTTCTGTGGTAAACGCTTAGCTGAAATACTCGTTCAGGGCCTCTGCCTTTTGAAACCCATCACATATTATGTTTCCAGCATTGATTTCTAGTGGTCCCACCTTATCACGAACATTATATTTACTCCTTACATAAGCGTATAAATTCTTGCTGTTTTTTATTTCATTGGTCAACGTTCGCTCAAAAGGTCGTTAGGATTTTCGAATTACGGTTGTAGCTAAGTTGCCGGCCACTCTGTAGTTGTCATAGTCTTGTATATTTCCAGTGTTTCTGTGAACTCTCCACGTAATTTGTTTATAAGCAATCTTTAGTATAGCTTCTTTTCATAGGTGTTTCTTCCCAGATCGTTTCACTTGCTTTATTTAGGGGAAGACATCTTTCAATAATGCCCTAAATCTCGTCTTTTCAAAATGGTCCAACATTCCTTAGCACAATGGTATAATTAGCTGTTTCTCCTTATATGTGATATTTGTCTTAATTAGCGGTAGTATTTGGTTTCCCTTAGAAACAGGAATTCTACATTACTACGAACCGTTCATGTCAACATTAAATGTTACTGCTAAGTCCTTTTGTTTTACAGTTTTACCTAATATACTATCCCCATTATGTATTCTTCGTTCACTTTTCCATGTCCTATGTGGATGTATTTACACTTCTAATAAATGAATAACATTTGCCATTGTTCAGACCATTTGAGCAATTTAGCTAGATCGTCTTGTAACGTGTGTTGATCTGCATCTGTTTTAATTGTTCTGAACACTTTTGTATCGTCTGCGAATTTTATTTCAATGCTTGGTACATCATCATCCAAATTATATATATATATATCAAGAATAATATAACTCCCAACACCGACTCCTGTGGCACGCCACTGAAAACTTCTTTCCAGTTTGAAATCTCCCCCTCTATTACTCTTTGTCTTCGGTCTGTCAACCGTGTTTCTATTCAATTGATCACACCATCCCCTATGCCATGGACTTTTAATTTAAGTAGCAATCTTTGATGTGGCACTTTTTAAATTCTTTCTGAAAATCTAAGTAGAAAACATTCACCGGTGACCCATCATCTACCCACTTTGTAATTTCTTTAAAAAAACATAAGATATCTGTTAGACACGACTTAGCTTTTAGGACCCCATGTTGAGAATAATTTTTTGTTAATTTGTGTTTTACAAGGAATTCCACCTCTGGTAACCTTTTTCTAATAATTTGCTTAAGACATATGTTAAGTTCTCTGGTCTGTAATTATATGTCTTGCTCCTAGATCCCTTTTTAAATAATGGTGTAATGTTTGCTTCTTTTCCATTCTAGTGGAACGAGTCCCTCTTTAAGTGATAAGTTAAAGAATATATAAAGTGGTGTACATATTTGGTCGTCAATTTCCTTTAGCAGTGTTGGTGGTATCACGCAACTCCGGGTGATTTGCTTTCTTTCATCATCTTTATTTTCTTTGATATCATTTCAGGAGTAACAAACAACTGCCCTATTTGACTTGAATCATCCCCCTCAAATTTATTATCTGGTAATGGCAGTGAACTTATAATCTTCTGTGGTAAACGCTTAGCTGAAATACTCGTTCAGGGCCTCTGCCTTTTGAAACCCATCACATATTATGTTTCCAGCATTGATTTCTAGTGGTCCCACCTTATCACGAACATTATATTTACTCCTTACATAAGCGTATAAATTCTTGCTGTTTTTTATTTCATTGGCCAACGTTCGCTCAAAAGGTCGTTAGGATTTTCGAATTACGGTTGTAGCTAAGTTGCCGGCCACTCTGTAGTTGTCATAGTCTTGTATATTTCCAGTGTTTCTGTGAACTCTCCACGTAATTTGTTTATAAGCAATCTTTCGTATAGCTTCTTTTCATAGGTGTTTCTTCCCAGATCGTTTCACTTGCTTTATTTAGGGGAAGACATCTTTCAATAATGCCCTAAATCTCGTCTTTTCAAAATGGTCCAACATTCCTTAGCACAATGGTATAATTAGCTGTTTCTCCTTATATGTGATATTTGTCTTAATTAGCGGTAGTATTTGGTTTCCCTTAGAAACAGGAATTCTACATTACTACGAACCGTTCATGTCAACATTAAATGTTACTGCTAAGTCCTTTTGTTTTACAGTTTTACCTAATATACTATCCCCATTATGTATTCTTCGTTCACTTTTCCATGTCCTATGTGGATGTATTTACACTTCTAATAAATGAATAACATTTGCCATTGTTCAGACCATTTGAGCAATTTAGCTAGATCGTCTTGTAACGTGTGTTGATCTGCATCTGTTTTAATTGTTCTGAACACTTTTGTATCGTCTGCGAATTTTATTTCAATGCTTGGTACATCATCATCCAAATTATATATATATATATCAAGAATAATATAACTCCCAACACCGACTCCTGTGGCATGCCACTGAAAACTTCTTTCCAGTTTGAAATCTCCCCCTCTATTACTCTTTGTCTTCGGTCTGTCAACCGTGTTTCTATTCAATTGATCACACCATCCCCTATGCCATGGACTTTTAATTTAAGTAGCAATCTTTGATGTGGCACTTTTTAAATTCTTTCTGAAAATCTAAGTAGAAAACATTCACCGGTGACCCATCATCTACCCACTTTGTAATTTCTTTAAAAAAACATAAGATATCTGTTAGACACGACTTAGCTTTTAGGACCCCATGTTGAGAATAATTTTTTGTTAATTTGTGTTTTACAAGGAATTCCACCTCTGGTCTCTGGTAACCTTTTTCTAATAATTTGCTTAAGACATATGTTAAGTTCTCTGGTCTGTAATTATATGTCTTGCTCCTAGATCCCTTTTTAAATAATGGTGTAATGTTTGCTTCTTTTCCATTCTAGTGGAACGAGTCCCTCTTTAAGTGATAAGTTAAAGAATATATAAAGTGGTGTACATATTTGGTCGTCAATTTCCTTTAGCAGTGTTGGTGGTATCACGCAACTCCGGGTGATTTGCTTTCTTTCATCATCTTTATTTTCTTTGATATCATTTCAGGAGTAACAAACAACTGCCCTATTTGACTTGAATCATCCCCCTCAAATTTATTATCTGGTAATGGCAGTGAACTTATAATCTTCTGTGGTAAACGCTTAGCTGAAATACTCGTTCAGGGCCTCTGCCTTTTGAAACCCATCACATATTATGTTTCCAGCATTGATTTCTAGTGGTCCCACCTTATCACGAACATTATATTTACTCCTTACATAAGCGTATAAATTCTTGCTGTTTTTTATTTCATTGGCCAACGTTCGCTCAAAAGGTCGTTAGGATTTTCGAATTACGGTTGTAGCTAAGTTGCCGGCCACTCTGTAGTTGTCATAGTCTTGTATATTTCCAGTGTTTCTGTGAACTCTCCACGTAATTTGTTTATAAGCAATCTTTCGTATAGCTTCTTTTCATAGGTGTTTCTTCCCAGATCGTTTCACTTGCTTTATTTAGGGGAAGACATCTTTCAATAATGCCCTAAATCTCGTCTTTTCAAAATGGTCCAACATTCCTTAGCACAATGGTATAATTAGCTGTTTCTCCTTATATGTGATATTTGTCTTAATTAGCGGTAGTATTTGGTTTCCCTTAGAAACAGGAATTCTACATTACTACGAACCGTTCATGTCAACATTAAATGTTACTGCTAAGTCCTTTTGTTTTACAGTTTTACCTAATATACTATCCCCATTATGTATTCTTCGTTCACTTTTCCATGTCCTATGTGGATGTATTTACACTTCTAATAAATGAATAACATTTGCCATTGTTCAGACCATTTGAGCAATTTAGCTAGATCGTCTTGTAACGTGTGTTGATCTGCATCTGTTTTAATTGTTCTGAACACTTTTGTATCGTCTGCGAATTTTATTTCAATGCTTGGTACATCATCATCCAAATTATATATATATATATCAAGAATAATATAACTCCCAACACCGACTCCTGTGGCATGCCACTGAAAACTTCTTTCCAGTTTGAAATCTCCCCCTCTATTACTCTTTGTCTTCGGTCTGTCAACCGTGTTTCTATTCAATTGATCACACCATCCCCTATGCCATGGACTTTTAATTTAAGTAGCAATCTTTGATGTGGCACTTTTTAAATTCTTTCTGAAAATCTAAGTAGAAAACATTCACCGGTGACCCATCATCTACCCACTTTGTAATTTCTTTAAAAAAACATAAGATATCTGTTAGACACGACTTAGCTTTTAGGACCCCATGTTGAGAATAATTTTTTGTTAATTTGTGTTTTACAAGGAATTCCACCTCTGGTCTCTGGTAACCTTTTTCTAATAATTTGCTTAAGACATATGTTAAGTTCTCTGGTCTGTAATTATATGTCTTGCTCCTAGATCCCTTTTTAAATAATGGTGTAATGTTTGCTTCTTTTCCATTCTAGTGGAACGAGTCCCTCTTTAAGTGATAAGTTAAAGAATATATAAAGTGGTGTACATATTTGGTCGTCAATTTCCTTTAGCAGTGTTGGTGGTATCACGCAACTCCGGGTGATTTGCTTTCTTTCATCATCTTTATTTTCTTTGATATCATTTCAGGAGTAACAAACAACTGCCCTATTTGACTTGAATCATCCCCCTCAAATTTATTATCTGGTAATGGCAGTGAACTTATAATCTTCTGTGGTAAACGCTTAGCTGAAATACTCGTTCAGGGCCTCTGCCTTTTGAAACCCATCACATATTATGTTTCCAGCATTGATTTCTAGTGGTCCCACCTTATCACGAACATTATATTTACTCCTTACATAAGCGTATAAATTCTTGCTGTTTTTTATTTCATTGGCCAACGTTCGCTCAAAAGGTCGTTAGGATTTTCGAATTACGGTTGTAGCTAAGTTGCCGGCCACTCTGTAGTTGTCATAGTCTTGTATATTTCCAGTGTTTCTGTGAACTCTCCACGTAATTTGTTTATAAGCAATCTTTCGTATAGCTTCTTTTCATAGGTGTTTCTTCCCAGATCGTTTCACTTGCTTTATTTAGGGGAAGACATCTTTCAATAATGCCCTAAATCTCGTCTTTTCAAAATGGTCCAACTTTCCTTAGCACAATGGTATAATTAGCTGTTTCTCCTTATATGTGATATTTGTCTTAATTAGCGGTAGTATTTGGTTTCCCTTAGAAACAGGAATTCTACATTACTACGAACCGTTCATGTCAACATTAAATGTTACTGCTAAGTCCTTTTGTTTTACAGTTTTACCTAATATAGTATCCCCATTATGTATTCTTCGTTCACTTTTCCATGTCCTATGTGGATGTATTTACACTTCTAATAAATGAATAACATTTGCCATTTTTCAGACCATTTGAGCAATTTAGCTAGATCGTCTTGTAACGTGTGTTGATCTGCATCTGTTTTAATTGTTCTGAACACTTTTGTATCGTCTGCGAATTTTATTTCAATGCTTGGTACATCATCATCCAAATTATATATATATATATCAAGAATAATATAACTCCCAACACCGACTCCTGTGGCACGCCACTGAAAACTTCTTTCCAGTTTGAAATCTCCCCCTCTATTACTCTTTGTCTTCGGTCTGTCAACCGTGTTTCTATTCAATTGATCACACCATCCCCTATGCCATGGACTTTTAATTTAAGTAGCAATCTTTGATGTGGCACTTTTTAAATTCTTTCTGAAAATCTAAGTAGAAAACATCCACCGGTGACCCATCATCTACCCACTTTGTAATTTCTTTAAAAAAACATAAGATATCTGTTAGACACGACTTAGCTTTTAGGACCCCATGTTGAGACTAATTTATTAATTTGTGTTTTACAAGGAATTCCACCTCTGGTCTCTGGTAACCTTTTTCTAATAATTTGTTTAAGACATATGTTAAGTTCTCTGGTCTGTAATTATATGTCTTGCTCCTAGATCCCTTTTTAAATAATGGTGTAATGTTTGCTTCTTTTCCATTCTAGTGGAACGAGTCCCTCTTTAAGTGATAAGTTAAAGAATATATAAAGTGGTGTACATATTTGGTCGTCAATTTCCTTTAGCAGTGTTGGTGGTATCACGCAACTCCGGGTGATTTGCTTTCTTTCATCATCTTTATTTTCTTTGATATCATTTCAGGAGTAACAAACAACTGCCCTATTTGACTTGAATCATCCCCCTCAAATTTATTATCTGGTAATGGCAGTGAACTTATAATCTTCTGTGGTAAACGCTTAGCTGAAATACTCGTTCAGGGCCTCTGCCTTTTGAAACCCATCACATATTATGTTTCCAGCATTGATTTCTAGTGGTCCCACCTTATCACGAACATTATATTTACTCCTTACATAAGCGTATAAATTCTTGCTGTTTTTTATTTCATTGGTCAACGTTCGCTCAAAAGGTCGTTAGGATTTTCGAATTACGGTTGTAGCTAAGTTGCCGGCCACTCTGTAGTTGTCATAGTCTTGTATATTTCCAGTGTTTCTGTGAACTCTCCACGTAATTTGTTTATAAGCAATCTTTAGTATAGCTTCTTTTCATAGGTGTTTCTTCCCAGATCGTTTCACTTGCTTTATTTAGGGGAAGACATCTTTCAATAATGCCCTAAATCTCGTCTTTTCAAAATGGTCCAACATTCCTTAGCACAATGGTATAATTAGCTGTTTCTCCTTATATGTGATATTTGTCTTAATTAGCGGTAGTATTTGGTTTCCCTTAGAAACAGGAATTCTACATTACTACGAACCGTTCATGTCAACATTAAATGTTACTGCTAAGTCCTTTTGTTTTACAGTTTTACCTAATATACTATCCCCATTATGTATTCTTCGTTCACTTTTCCATGTCCTATGTGGATGTATTTACACTTCTAATAAATGAATAACATTTGCCATTGTTCAGACCATTTGAGCAATTTAGCTAGATCGTCTTGTAACGTGTGTTGATCTGCATCTGTTTTAATTGTTCTGAACACTTTTGTATCGTCTGCGAATTTTATTTCAATGCTTGGTACATCATCATCCAAATTATATATATATATATCAAGAATAATATAACTCCCAACACCGACTCCTGTGGCACGCCACTGAAAACTTCTTTCCAGTTTGAAATCTCCCCCTCTATTACTCTTTGTCTTCGGTCTGTCAACCGTGTTTCTATTCAATTGATCACACCATCCCCTATGCCATGGACTTTTAATTTAAGTAGCAATCTTTGATGTGGCACTTTTTAAATTCTTTCTGAAAATCTAAGTAGAAAACATTCACCGGTGACCCATCATCTACCCACTTTGTAATTTCTTTAAAAAAACATAAGATATCTGTTAGACACGACTTAGCTTTTAGGACCCCATGTTGAGAATAATTTTTTGTTAATTTGTGTTTTACAAGGAATTCCACCTCTGGTAACCTTTTTCTAATAATTTGCTTAAGACATATGTTAAGTTCTCTGGTCTGTAATTATATGTCTTGCTCCTAGATCCCTTTTTAAATAATGGTGTAATGTTTGCTTCTTTTCCATTCTAGTGGAACGAGTCCCTCTTTAAGTGATAAGTTAAAGAATATATAAAGTGGTGTACATATTTGGTCGTCAATTTCCTTTAGCAGTGTTGGTGGTATCACGCAACTCCGGGTGATTTGCTTTCTTTCATCATCTTTATTTTCTTTGATATCATTTCAGGAGTAACAAACAACTGCCCTATTTGACTTGAATCATCCCCCTCAAATTTATTATCTGGTAATGGCAGTGAACTTATAATCTTCTGTGGTAAACGCTTAGCTGAAATACTCGTTCAGGGCCTCTGCCTTTTGAAACCCATCACATATTATGTTTCCAGCATTGATTTCTAGTGGTCCCACCTTATCACGAACATTATATTTACTCCTTACATAAGCGTATAAATTCTTGCTGTTTTTTATTTCATTGGCCAACGTTCGCTCAAAAGGTCGTTAGGATTTTCGAATTACGGTTGTAGCT
This sequence comes from Escarpia spicata, assembly GCA_963995525.1. NCBI lineage: Eukaryota > Metazoa > Annelida > Polychaeta > Sabellida > Siboglinidae > Escarpia > Escarpia spicata. The sequence continues at coordinate 15,445,359 of OZ023207.1, read as the reverse complement.
AAGTTGCCGGCCACTCTGTAGTTGTCATAGTCTTGTATATTTCCAGTGTTTCTGTGAACTCTCCACGTAATTTGTTTATAAGCAATCTTTCGTATAGCTTCTTTTCATAGGTGTTTCTTCCCAGATCGTTTCACTTGCTTTATTTAGGGGAAGACATCTTTCAATAATGCCCTAAATCTCGTCTTTTCAAAATGGTCCAACATTCCTTAGCACAATGGTATAATTAGCTGTTTCTCCTTATATGTGATATTTGTCTTAATTAGCGGTAGTATTTGGTTTCCCTTAGAAACAGGAATTCTACATTACTACGAACCGTTCATGTCAACATTAAATGTTACTGCTAAGTCCTTTTGTTTTACAGTTTTACCTAATATACTATCCCCATTATGTATTCTTCGTTCACTTTTCCATGTCCTATGTGGATGTATTTACACTTCTAATAAATGAATAACATTTGCCATTGTTCAGACCATTTGAGCAATTTAGCTAGATCGTCTTGTAACGTGTGTTGATCTGCATCTGTTTTAATTGTTCTGAACACTTTTGTATCGTCTGCGAATTTTATTTCAATGCTTGGTACATCATCATCCAAATTATATATATATATATCAAGAATAATATAACTCCCAACACCGACTCCTGTGGCATGCCACTGAAAACTTCTTTCCAGTTTGAAATCTCCCCCTCTATTACTCTTTGTCTTCGGTCTGTCAACCGTGTTTCTATTCAATTGATCACACCATCCCCTATGCCATGGACTTTTAATTTAAGTAGCAATCTTTGATGTGGCACTTTTTAAATTCTTTCTGAAAATCTAAGTAGAAAACATTCACCGGTGACCCATCATCTACCCACTTTGTAATTTCTTAAAAAAAACATAAGATATCTGTTAGACACGACTTAGCTTTTAGGACCCCATGTTGAGAATAATTTTTTGTTAATTTGTGTTTTACAAGGAATTCCACCTCTGGTCTCTGGTAACCTTTTTCTAATAATTTGCTTAAGACATATGTTAAGTTCTCTGGTCTGTAATTATATGTCTTGCTCCTAGATCCCTTTTTAAATAATGGTGTAATGTTTGCTTCTTTTCCATTCTAGTGGAACGAGTCCCTCTTTAAGTGATAAGTTAAAGAATATATAAAGTGGTGTACATATTTGGTCGTCAATTTCCTTTAGCAGTGTTGGTGGTATCACGCAACTCCGGGTGATTTGCTTTCTTTCATCATCTTTATTTTCTTTGATATCATTTCAGGAGTAACAAACAACTGCCCTATTTGACTTGAATCATCCCCCTCAAATTTATTATCTGGTAATGGCAGTGAACTTATAATCTTCTGTGGTAAACGCTTAGCTGAAATACTCGTTCAGGGCCTCTGCCTTTTGAAACCCATCACATATTATGTTTCCAGCATTGATTTCTAGTGGTCCCACCTTATCACGAACATTATATTTACTCCTTACATAAGCGTATAAATTCTTGCTGTTTTTTATTTCATTGGCCAACGTTCGCTCAAAAGGTCGTTAGGATTTTCGAATTACTGTTGTAGCTAAGTTGCCGGCCACTCTGTAGTTGTCATAGTCTTGTATATTTCCAGTGTTTCTGTGAACTCTCCACGTAATTTGTTTATAAGCAATCTTTCGTATAGCTTCTTTTCATAGGTGTTTCTTCCCAGATCGTTTCACTTGCTTTATTTAGGGGAAGACATCTTTCAATAATGCCCTAAATCTCGTCTTTTCAAAATGGTCCAACATTCCGTTGTTGTCTTGCCCTTCATTAACTTGTCCAATCTATGTATGGTAGATATTTTCTCATCTGTTTATATTTGCCTTTGTTAAAGTTACTCATCCATCGCGTTTTACCATTATTCCTTGATTGTACTAAAGTATCACAAACTCTTGGTATATTAAATAAGTTAAAGCACTTCTTACCTACATGTGCTATAAAGACAATGTACAATTCCTTAATTGCGCCACACTTCAATGATAGTATTTTACTGTGGGGCTTTAATTCAAACAGAATTTCGAAATTGCATAAAAAAGGTGATAAGACTTATAACCTATAGCGAATATATTATTACCATACAGAACATCTAATGAAATCACTAATCTTAGTGAAAGTCGACGACATTTTCACACAAAAAGTCTGATATTTTTTTTCACAAACTGAACAATATCGTTCGTTCTTGCTATAAATATTTAGTTTCACTAAATACCACACACCATGGCCATCACACTAGGCAAAATCTTTACATCTCTATTCCGTACAGCCGTACATCCCGAGCCAGAAAGTGCTACCTGCCAACTCTACCCAGAAACACGCCACCTAGAATTACATAAAAAGTAAATACTCATAGTCTTCACGGGTTCTCTTTATATCTGAAGAAATGTCTTCAGGATCAATACCAAGGGACTTGCACAATTGCTAATTGCTATATATGTAGTCAAAACAATATTCTGTAATTTTTGAAAGTGTTTTCTTTTTATTATATAATAAACAGCCTACATGCTTGTATTTGTATCAGTTGATTCGAAACCACAAAGATTTCTTAATGGTATCCTCTTTTTACTAATAGGCCGATTTCCGTGTGTATTCCGAAATCAGAGTAGCCCAGGTTATGAAGATCTAACCTGCCCCCGCTTATATTAATCTTTTAGTAGTTGTGTCGTGTGTCGTCTTTCACAATGTATGAAGCAATTGTGACTAAAAGCAAACTATAGTTTAGTTTAAACCGAGCATGCTATTCTGTTCTCTATTGAAGTGTTTTCCTATTAAATGAAACAGCCATTGATAAATCACTTGTTGGCTCATAATTATTGTGCTGGATTATGGCGACCTTGTGTATATTCTACCGAATCACTTCATATTGTTAGGGTTTGCACCACAGTGGGAGAATACGGATATGAATGTCATAAAAGTAGTCTACTGAATAATAATTTACTATGTTTCATTGACTAATTGCAGAAAATATTATTTTCCCGTGGGTGGCTCTCCCGCTAGCGGCGTTTGAGTCTTAGTGAGAGCTTCCCGACATACACTAAACTATTGTAAAAACGTGTGTTGTATTGTGTGCTTTTGTTTGTTTATTGTCGAATAAATTATTCCTATTCCAATACTTTTATACGAAAATGGATCTAGTTAAGAACACTAGATCCTAAAGGTTCATGTATTTTAACATTATCAACTAATTCGTTTTGAGAGAACACTAATTTCAACGCATTCCTCTGTTTTGTTCCAAAACATGTTGGGCAAGTAAACAGTCCTGTATCAGAATCAGCATACACATCTAAGTTCATTTTTATGGATATTTGGTGAACCTTTCCTTGTAGTTTGTTTGTATTATGTCTAGTTTAAATACTCAACTGTGCCTGTAACTTTACCTGTGCACCTAATGAACTCGCTCCCTTGAACTGCTGTTCCTTTTCCTGTCAGATGTAGCAATCACTCATAAACAGATCTTCTCTCCCTAAAAAGCTTGCCCACGTGTCTACGTAGCCGATTCCTTCCTCCATACATAACTTATGAACCAGTATAACGAAACGTAATCGCAGAAGACATGCATGGCGTTGCGGATTGACTTTGCAATGCTAATTCACCTATTCTTCACGTGTCCGGTTGCATAGCAAAACCACCGTCAAGACGTCAAAAATGGATGCCAAACACGAGGAGTTATCGAGCATTCCTTCGTATATTGTGAAATTCCAGCCCATAAGTATTTAATAAATACCGTTTCTCTGTAGGCAACTGCATGCCGTTTTGTCAGATCGATGAGATGCCTTGATGCAATAGTAATTTACTTCACATAAAATTATATAACCGTTGTCAGCATGTTTTGTAAAGGCAAACCTCGACGGAATTCACGTGCACAATTTTGGTTGAGACGTACCCAAAAGGCGACGTACTGAATACGCCAAGTCACAACCAAAGGTATATGCTTGACCTGTGTGTGTGTTTTTCAGTGTGTGTGTGTGTGTGTGTGAGTGTGAGTATATGTGAGTGTGTGTATGTGTGTGGTTGTGTTTGTGTATGTGCATGTGTGTGTGTGTATATGTGTGTGTTTGTGTGTGTGTGTTTATGTATGTGTATTTGTCTGTGTGTGCGCGTGAGTGTCTGTGTGTGAGTCTGTGGGTGTGTGGGCGTGTGGGCGTGTGGGCGTGTGGGCGTGTGGGCGTGTGGGCGTGTGGGCGTGTGGGTGTGAGTAAGGTGTATTAATGTAATCGTGTTTCATACCGTAACTACATTACTACTTGTAACAGTACACAACGTACGGAATATGCACTAAATAGAGCGTATATTCATTATTGTATTAAACTCACGAAACCTAGCATACAAAGTAAACCTGTATATATATGAATATATCGATCTGCATCTATGCTCATACCAATGTTCATTGCACATGTGTTTTATATCAATATTTTATTGAGCTGTTCTGAGGCAAGATTTTTCAAGGAAACTTAATTTTTTACATTGGCAACTTTCCAGCAATGAATACTTCCAAAACTGGCCATGGACTATCGTTTACATGTTATATTATAGTAATGAGTGTGTCATCATGAACGGGACCAGCGTGTATACAAAGTTGAATATCTTAGCAATTCAGAAGTATGACAATGCCCCTTGTACCTTTCTCTCATATTGTTCAGAAATGGTGAATGTTGTTTGGAACAATCTAACCGCTACACTCATATTAGCCCAGCCGATATGTGACAACATATGGCTGACTTATGCGTTTTCTGATACAAGCATTACATGTGGCACACAGGTAGAGCATATAAAAATAAAAATATTTGGATATAGGGCCATCTCAGATGTTACCCTGGAAGGCGTTGGCGGCCGTTTTCAAGAGGGCCACCGAAAACCCATTTTTCGTATATTAGTCCAGAGGAAGTTGGAGGTAACCGTGCACTAAAGGTCCCACAATGGTTTTTTTTTTATTTTGTATGTTCAGACTATGGAGAATCAGAATCAGAAGGGTGACAAGCTGTCACCCTTGGGTGTTTTGCAGAAATTGTTGTTTCTATGGGAATCCTATCTCACTTTTGGGCATCAATGAGAAACACGAATATATGCATATATTAGCAACTATGACATATGTTATATTCATTAATGTGTCCATTTCTATGTTGTTCGATGTGATGAATCCATTGGACATCATATTATATTGACAATCTAAGGTCAAGGTCAGACGTAAATGTCAAGGTCAAACCAAAAATATGCCACACCAGTTTCATGAAATATTATGAAACGAAGCATAATATGCCACATACTTCAAAAACACAAAACACACTCACACATATGCACGCACGCACTCACACGCACGCACGTACAAACAAAGCAAAACTATATTAACATTATGTTATAGCAAAACGAAAGTGGCAGGCTACCTCACAACTTGGCATCAATGAGAAAAATGAATATAAGCATTGCCGACGAACACGAGCATCTAGATGATCTACAGTTGTTGCAAGTACACTTGATCAGTGTCAAAATGTCTTCTGGAGCGGGTGCCGCGTGTACTGAATCTGCTGTCCATCCATATTGGAGAGGATCTACGTCAGGTGGAATAGCCTGGGTAGCGTGTTTCCAGATGCAGGTTTACAAGTGAGCTCTCATCACATTTAGTCGAAAGGCCTCATTGGTGGGAGGCAGATACATCAGACAATATTTGCCCTTGCAGTTTTCAATGTCCACATCTTGTAGCGTTCATCGGTCAAAGTCGTGGCTTAAGCAAATCCATAGCAAGCAGCTATGAATGTTGTAGGTTGTTCGACTACATCTGCAATTTGATCTGTATGCTCGCCCAGTTCTGACAGTCGATAGCCTGATTAAAGGACTTTCGCTGTTTTAGCCTTTCCAAATATATTGTGATCAATTGTGTCAAATGCTTTTGATAAATCGAAGTATATATTTTATTGGAGTAGCCGATTCATCGCGTTTTTATATAACTCGGTCTATAATTTCGAATGTAGCAAGATTAGTACAATGTTTCTTTCTAAACCCATATTAGCTATTGTATTATAACGCTTGGCAATGGACGTAGCCGTGGATTTCATCAAACATAACCCTTTCAATGTTTTTTTAAATCACTGGCAGGATTGAAATAGAACGATAATTGTCAAAGTCAGAAACATTATCTTTTTGAAAATGGGTATGACTTTTGCAATTTTTTATTTGACTGGAAATATACCAGTTATTATTGATTGATAACTAAATAGAGTGACTACGTTACTAATAATTGTTTTCGCTGTATATGGAAGTTACTGAGTTTACAGACACGGTTTGCTTTCTGACATTTTCAAAGATGCCAACACGTTCAATGTGATGATTCTGGGAAAACGAAAACAGATTGACAATGTGCCTGAGCTACAAAGCAGTGGAAATTTCTACATAAAAATATCGTCCTTTAAAATCCATGCAGACAATACAACTTTATCAATGTAATGTTCACCAGATACTTTTGTAGCAAAACAAGATACGCTTAACGAAAACGCCAACCCGGTTTTGTCGGTGCGCTACAGACAACCTACAGTGGTCGATATGCCGACTTCGCTGCTTGTATGAAAATTAGTTTATTCCTCAGGACGATTTGCCGAATTCGACGCATTCATATGATTATGGCAAAGATGCACTATAGGACGATATATAAAAACAGCATGATTGTAAATTGTCTGAAAGAATAATGTTTCACGACCTCGTGCATTTTATAGCGTTAATAATGCCAATGTCGAGCATTGCTTGAGACACGGATGAAATGGTTGTTATTTTCAGGCAAAATTTGATTGAGTTATTTCAGACTTTTCCTGAACCAAATTGAAACAATTGCCCCTGTCATACTTATATTGTTTTTCCTCATCATCAACGAATACAAAACAAAATATATATTTATATATGTATATATATATATATATATATGTTTTGTTTTCGTTTTTTTATTCAGTGCTGATGGTGTTTTAATAGTATATATATATATATATATTTATATATATATATATATATATAAACATATATATATATATATACATATGCCTTAGTCATGTCACGTATTGATTACGGCAACGCAGTGTTATATATGGTCTGCCGGAGATGCACTTGCGAAAGCTGCAGATGGTACAGAATTCCGCAGCACGTCTCATTACGGGAACAAGGAGGCGAGAACACATAACACCTGTTCTGTACCGTCTGCACTGGTTACCTATACGCCAGCGGATCGAATTCAAGCTGTTACTGCTGGTATATCGTGCAGTGCACCATCTCGGCCCTGCGTGCATTTCATCGCTCGTGACATCCTACACGCCGACCAGATCACTTAGATCGGCCGAACAAGGTCTGCTGACTGTTCCGAGATATCACCTTGAACATTACGTTCCTTCTCGGTGGCTGGCCCGATCCCTGGAATGCCCTGCCTCATGCAGTCAGGCATGCAAACTGCGTTCCACTTTCAAATCACTATTAAAGACACACTTATTTCGACAGGCCTTCAAAGAACTTTGCAGTCCGCATCAGTGACATTTGTGCAATATTGGCATTCGGTTATGTACTTAGGTTGCAGTTATTTATTTATTATTATTTTTTTAATTAGCATATTATATGTATTTTTTTATTAATGTAATTTAAGCACATTATTTATTTTAGGTATTTGAACGGCTAATTCATTTAATTTATGTATAACATATACACTTGTAAATATATATATTTATTTATATTTAGGTTTATCTAACTGACATTTTATAAAAAAATTATTTGCTACTTTTAAATCATATTTGTTTGCCTTTCTATTTAATATTTCTATTTAATATGTTTTAGGTAATTTAATGTATTTTATTTATATTCTACGATTGTCAGCGCCTTTGAGCAGATTTGTCATCCGGACACATGGCGCTCTATAAATGCTTTATAATAAATATATATGTGTGTGTGTATATATATATATATATATATATATATTATATATATATATATATATATATATATATATATATATATATATATATATACTGATCGTATATCCGAAGAAGCGCGGGTGATGAAGACATTAATTTATGTATTAGGAAATGCAGCGGATGTTGCACGCCGTAGACAGCTAGCAAATGTAGCATTTTGTAAGCTGTGAAACGTCTGGTATATACCGAATTATATTGGTTTAGTGTTACGGCTATGCCTTTACTGACTGACTACATGAGCACGTAGGTATTGATTCAGACGGAGCTGAACATGCTGCATTCGTACCGCCGCCGCCTCTTACGACAGATCATTGGCGTTCTCTACTCACATTAGCTGACATCAGTCACCTTGAAACATCGATGTCCGTGCGAGCTAATCAACTATTTGGTCCGGAAACCCCGCGGCGTCTCTTCGACCCTGCTCAACTTGCCATTGACGAGTACTTTAAACCAGACAAAGGCGGCTTTCGCTGGCAACCGTGGATAATATTACCGGCTGTGCAAAATGGCGACTTGATTCTAGTTGGGTTACAGCTTCGCACTTGCGGGGATGTCGAGATGCTGCTCATACTCAGCAGCGTCGAATGTCGAAGATTAGCGGGATAAATCTTTGAAATGGCATAAGCAAATCCAATTCTACCTATCCTATCGCATCATATCGTATACATATATGAGCACATACATACGCACTCACACACAGACGCGCGCTCGCACACACGTAAGCCTGATTTAACAATTAATTTTATATGTGTTTGTTAGTGATAAGCTTCCACATAATATCTTTTAGTTACGAGTTAAGGTTTCACTGAATATAGTGGCAATGCTAAACAATCAAATGGCACACAATATTTAGTTTTTGAAATACACGAGAAGAAGGCACTCTACTATATGTATAGCTTAATCTCATAACAATTTGAACTCAGATCACTTAACCGAAACCAAAACTTGCAGACGTTGGTAATAAGGTACATATATATTGCATATTGGTAGGTCGCCATAAAACTTGAAACATATCACAACAAATGTCCAGAACATTTGTAATACACATGTGTTCGTTTACATTACAGAATGTCTGCAGGCCACGGCCGTATTCTTTGAAATGTGCACGAATCATGATTGATGATGATTGTTTCACTGTTGTAAACAGCGTATTTGTCCGTGTAACATTCATCGCGAGGCCGGTGAATCTCAATGACATTTCTGCCAAACCGTTCAATTGACAATTTATTGTACCACAATATATAATAAAATCCCCATATATATTCCATGTATCCATTTCTACATGTACACATCGACTACACCAAAAAAGCCGTGACTTTTGCGATTTTCCACTTCTTACACCACTAATTTTTTAATTTACGCTTTAAAATCATGCCTTTGCGGCAGTGTTTCCGAAAACACATGGACCTGTGACATGTATGCTTTGAATCTATGAAAACACATGGACCTGTGACATGTATGCATTGAATCTATGAAAACACATGGACCTGTGACATGTATGCATTGAATCTATGAAAACACATGGACCTGTGACATGTATGCATTGAATCTATGAAAACACATGGACCTGTGACATGTACGCATTGAATCTATGAAAACACCTGGACCTGTGACGTGTATGCATTGAATCTATGAAAACACAAGGACCTGTGACATGTATGCATTGAATCTATGAAAACACATGGACCTGTGACATGTATGCATTGAATCTATGAAAACACATGGACCTGTGACATGTACGCATTGAATCAATGAAAACACCTGGACCTGTGACGTGTATGCATTGAATCTATGAAAACACATGGACCTGTGACATGTATGCATTGAATCTATGATAACACATGGACCTGTGACATGTATGCATTGAATCTATGAAAACAAATGGACCTGTGACATGTACGCATTGAATCTATGAAAACGATATAAACATTGTTTTGAGGGACCAGTGTATGTTGTCCATAAATTTGCTTTTTATTACGACATGGGCAATATTCTTGCATTGCACTACAATTGGACGTAGTGAAATATAGTTATTGCTGAAATAGGCCGCCTTCATGTCTTAATCGTGACTACAGGCGAATCTTTATGCAAAGTCCATATATACATTACATGCATCCTCGTTAAGGGAATAATAGCGGCGACTACAAACTATGCTAAATGCAACACTACCAAACATTTGTCACGTGAATACCGATGTGATTATAGTGTTGTATTCCAAGTGGAGTCCATCGTTAAATTCAATGTAGATAAAAGGAAGCCGATTATCCACGTCACGTATCCATGTCACATTTAGTACTATCAATGCACCGATTATCGCCGATTTGCATTGTTGTATTCCAACATAGCTGTCACCCTTGGGCGTTTTACAAAAATGGCTGGTTTCTATGGCAACCCTATCTCACTTTTGAGCATAAATGAGAAACACGAATATATGCATATATTAGCAACTCTGACAGATGTTATATTCATTAATGTGTCCATTTCTATGTTTTTCGATGTGATGAATCCATTGGATATATTATATTGACAATCTAAGGTCAAGGTCAGACGTAAATGTCAAGGTCAAACAACAAATATGCCACACCATTTTAATGAATGTCAAATCTGTCTAAAGAAATGACATTAGGAGGAAAGAAGCTAAACTTTGCTACCTCTTGTAAATATCTTGGACATGTCATTTCTAATAACTTGTCTGATGAGCCTGACATGCAAGCCAAAGTGAGACTTTTGTATGCCAAGAGTAATATGTTATGTCAAAAGTTCCACTTTTTTTCAACTGCTGTAAAAAAATAAACTATTTACAGCGTATTTTGGTAATATCTATATGTGTGCGTTATGGTTGAACTTTAGAAAAGTTAATTTTCAGCAATTCGTTGTTGCATATAATAACTCTTCCAGAATATTAAACAATTTGCCCATGAGATGTAGCGCTAGCCACATGTTTGCTACAGCTAATGTCAGCTCGGGTAAATGTGTAATCAGAAAGGCTATTTTTAGCTTAATGAATAGGATTGACATGTCTTTGAATCCCATTATTTATAGCATTAAAACTAGCGACGTGTATTGTACGTCGAAACTGCGGCACCAGTGGGTCCGGGATTTATATAATTGTTAAACATATTGTTCTTATCGATGTATTTTTATATTTATTTCCATACTTTTATTGATTTACTTGTATATATGGACATGTTGTCTGAAATAAATACATTATTATTATAATGAAATATTATGAAACGAAGCATAATATGCCACAGAGTTCGAAAACACAAAACACACTCACACATACGCAGGCGCGCACTCACATGCGCGCACGTACAAACACAGCAAAACTATATTAACATTATATTATAGCAAAACGAAAGTGGCAGGGTACCTTACAACTTGGCATCAATGAGAAAAACGAATATACGCATTGCCGACGAACACGAGCATCTAAATTATCTACAATTGTTGCAAGTACATTTGATGGGTGTCAACATGTTTCCAGATGCAGGTTTGCAAGTGAGCTCTCATCACATTTAGTCGAAAGGCCTCATTGGGGAGCGGCAGATACATAAGCTTTGGAGCCGAGACAATGTTTGCCCTTGCAGTTTTCAATTTCCACATCTTGTAGCGCTCATCGGTCATAGTTGTAGCTTCAGCAAATCCATAGCAAGCAGCTATAAATGTTGTAGATTGTTCGACTACATCTGCAATTTGATCTGTATGCTCGGCCAGTTCCGAAAGTCGATAGCCTGATTAAAAGACTTTCACTGTTTTAGCCTTTCCAGTGCCACAGCTATTACTGAGCCACAGTGTCACAGCCTGTCCAACAATGTTTCTGTGCATGTTTGTTTGCTTGGATGTCATTGCATGTCCTGTCTGTGGATGTGGCTTCCATCGTTACAGGGCAGGTGATGTTTCCGTGTTGGTAGAAGTGGATTAATAGTACGAACACGTCAGTATCATCCGAACTTACATTGATATTACAGTCCATAGCATCAGCTTCCACAATGAACATCATCTGGTGGATGATGATCACATCAGCCTGTTCCTGGGTGTTTTTCATGTCTTCCCAGGCAATCATTATGCCGTTGTTGATTTCTACAGGGATCAGATCACTTCCTGTTACCACAAGTTTGTGGCGCATCGTTTTTAACTGTTTTTTTTCTGTTCACGTAGAGCCTCAACGATCAGATCGATCAGTTGTACTTTGTTATATGTCACAGTTAACACAACTTTCTGTGATGGGAGTAGCATCGAGCGTGAGAGTTGGTGGTGCTGCTTGCTTCTTTCACTCTTGCTGTTCGGGTGACACCTTTGATACTGTAGTCGATGTATCTGTCAAACATCAAATACACGTCAGAGTCCTTCATCGTTCTTGCAAAATATGCAACAAATTTGTGAATAGATTGTTGCACTCTTTCTTGTGTTGGCCAATGAACTACACACAATATGGCTGATCCATCGATTATCATACTGGTAGCTTTGGGTGCAGTTCTTGCCGGCACGTCAACGTTGAGCTTTTTCTTTAGTGTTGACTTGTTTGTTGCTAATCTCAATTCACCAGCGTTGGTGAACATTGGAGTAGGCCAACTCGTACTTCAGGGCTTTCTCAATGTCAATGTCTCTGCCAGAAGCCTGCAGACCAATGATGCGCGAATAAATCAAATTGGTGTCGTATATCTTTGATGTGTCGTTTCATGGCTGCTATGGTATGCACTTGTTTGGGAAGAGTATAGTGAATCCCGAGAAGCCAACTGCTTTCATACTGTTTCATCATCTGCTGACCTATTGTCACAACTTCCTGTACATTCACCGCAGGTTCAGAAACAATTCTGCCACTCACAATGTGGATGATGTTGTTATTTGAGTGAGTGGGCAGAACAAGTGGATCAAACGACTTTTGCAAGTTCTGTTTGATTTTCGAACTGTCTTTATCATCTGATGTCTGCCGAGCGTTTCCTCTTTGTGAAGATATTGGTGACATATCTTATCGTAGGTCATGTCAGAAATGTCTTTGTACAGGACACTATAAGTGTGAAGACTGGGGGCCCACGTTTTCATGGTGTTTGGTTTCAGCATTACACCAGTTATACCAGAGGGTCCCTTTCCATACCACATAAAAGTTGTTTTGATCATCATGTCCGTCCACATGCCATTACATATGCCTGGAGTGTGCCGGGTAACATGCTCTCCAATCATGAACACTACGAAGATGTATGTCGGCATCGCCGCAATTGAGCGCAGATAATAAAGGCCATAGCAAGCATAATTTGGGTGACGATCAACAAAAAAGTACGGCATCATATACTCCACAGCAAGCAAATGAAGTGTCCAGTCTGCTTCCTTCTCAGCTCGACAAGACAGCATCATTAGTAGAACAGATTTGAATCATATCTACCCAGAGTTTCGTAGTTCTGCTTTGATTAACTATGTTTTATAACTAATACATTAAGCTATTTGGCTCGTCAACTTGCTGCAACATGTTATGAAGAAGTCCCTCCATCACAATCCTCAGTGCTCGGAAGTTCTGTGGAAACAGCTTGCCTGTCAGCATGTGGGCAACCCCGCCAAATGCACATTCCATGACATCAGACAGCCCAGTGTCTGTCATCAGGGCTCCGATACATCCAATAAAGTTCATAATGAAATGTATGCCCCCAAGCGTAGAATGAAAGTGTTGAATCGTTCTGGTTATGCCCATGTAATGTTCACTGCGGCTTTGTAAAGTTGCTGGTCACAGGTGAACACCACGATGTGTTTTCGACAGACTTCACAAGCCTTTCTGCTTCCAGCATAGCTGTTAGTGTGGTGTCTGGATCAGATGGCTTCATGTCGATCAAAGGTGACCCTCGTTTCTATTTAACACACTGTTGAATCCATTCCACTCTGGACATGCCTTGTCACACTGAAGACATCCTTGGCTTCATCACGAAACACAAGTATACTTGCAATGCCTGTTGCTTTAAAAATGAGAAGATCATCTGCAAAATGCTTGGACTGAGTAGTGCTCTTCTGGACATGACGGTGTCTCAAAATCTCTGATAAAGTTTGTATATATTTCTGACGCATTTCTTACGGGCTATCGATCCGCCCCTATGTCAGAAATGAGTTTATCATATGCCGGGTCTTTCGAAACTTTTCCAAGAACTTCAGTACGACTTGAAGCAAGCTGTACCAATTTGGGTGCCATAAATTTGGTGGTGCAGTCATAGTGGTATCTAGCATCAGCTGCATGCAGATCACTGAGAGATCCTCCTACTCTCACTGATACTTCACTAGCCCACTGATCTCCACGCGCTTGACAAATCTCCAGTACAGTTGTCTTGAGTGGCTTCTGGTGGACTCGGTCAGCAATTACACGAACTCAGGCATAATATGCTTCGTTTCATAATATTTTATGAAACTGGTGTATATTTTAGGTTTGCCCTTGACATGTACGTATGACCTTGACCTCAGATCATCAATATAGCGTGTCCATAGGATTCATCACGTCGAAAAACATAGAAATGGACACATTAATGAATATAGCATCTGTCATCGTTACTAATATATGCATATATTGGTGTTTCTCATTTATGCCCAAAAGTGAGATAGGGTTGCCATAGAACCAGCCATTTCTGCAAATCGCCCAAGAGTGACAACTTGTCACCCTCCGGATTCTGATTCTCCATTGTCTTAAAATACAAAATCATGAAAAACCCATTGTGGAACCTTCAGTGCAAGGTTGAACCAAAAATCCCACTTTGGCTGCCGGACTTTACCGTTTAAATAGTGCGTTTTGGTATTGTTTAGATTCGGTTTAGAGTAGGACAAAACCGACTCTTTACGAAAATCTATAAACATATATTTTATGTCTTACTTCAATTAAAATGTTGACCCGCGGAGAAGTGGATAACAGTGGGTCTACATGTATAACGAATTCCGGAAATCTGGTCTATATATAGAGAGAAGCCGCTATTGCACTGAAATTGTTTCATCGAAGTGCAACATGTCAGCATGTTTATGTACTATGCAAACAACTATTGAATGCGCTGTTTAATTTTCTGCAACTATTTAATTTTACTAGCTACTCCTCTCAATGTGCGGCGCTCTGTATCACCTACACGAAGAAAATATCAAGTGCAGAATAATATTAGCATTTACTAATTATATTTGTTTAACCTTTACCTACAACCCTTTGTTGGACTGAGTTGTAGTGAACCAGATCTGTGTTACATCATCCAGCCAAGGCATGTACATGCGCATATTTTCTAATAAGATAAATGGGTCTAAGTCAGTGTATCTCCTGTTGTAATATATGAAAAGAAGAAATTGTTCCAACGCCACATTCTGGCTAAACGTTGCTTATCTTTGGATGCAAACACTGTTTCGTAACACCCACCAGCCTAGTCAAACTTCATCTAGGTGTTATATATGGTCAATGCTCACTATATGGCGCCACTATCGTTCACCTAACATAGTTCGGTTTATACTGGTCCACCGTGTGGCGCTACTCTTATATCAGCAACACGAGAACAAATGTACAATTACAAATATGATGTCCCCGTGATATACGTGGAAGGGATAAACCCAAAATAACTGTACACATGCACATAGTTTGTATTATACTCCTTCCTCCTCACCATAAGCTAGATTACGTTTTGTGTACAACCATATATTAAATTACACAAATTATGTTGATCAGGGTAGATCCTTGCTGGCATAAGTTAATTTCAATTGTTAATGTGTTTATTCAATTAGCTCCATTAATTTAATTTAATTAATTCACTCTCTAGAAAATCACACTTTATTTCAGTATAATTAATAAATGTTCTAGAAAAGGTTAATTTAATTTAATTTAGTTTAAACAAATCAAAATTAGCTTTCAATTAGATTTGTATTGGAAACAAATTACCATTATTTTTTGGAATCCCATGGTGACTATTACTGGCTGTCGAATGTAACAATTAGCTTTGATGACGTAGGCAGATGTTTGAACACAACAGTGTGAATACCCAGAAACTCGGCAGCCTGTGTCAAACAGTGAATAAGCTTAACTGTGGCCAGGCTTAGACATAACTAGCTATAACTGTATTATGCAAGTATGGAGTGTTTCTAGACATAACAACACATTATAAATTAATTTTATTTGAATTTACCTGATAAATATGTGTGGTTAACTTAATTTATTTTAATTGGAGCATTTCTGAGTTAATTGTAATATTAACTTTCCTATTTAATATGTAATATTATTGTAATAATATGACACCAGTATGACCTGTTTTGTGCATACTGCATATCGTTAAAAAAACTTAATATGTAATAATTATTCTTATACTATGACACCAGTATGACCTGTTCCGTGCATACCTCATATCGTTAAACACTTAATATGTAATGATTATTCTAATACTATGACACCAGTATGACCTGTTTCATGCATACTGCATATCGGAACAAAGAGAATAATAAAATAACAAACATTTTAATTATCAACAACAACAACAACAACAACACTGTAATTTGGCACTATTATGCAGTCATGCAACTTTGACAATCTACGCAATCACATTCAACTTTCTTGACAATTTCTAACAAACCGTTTTTTGGAATATTCACATTTGTTCTGGGATAGATTCCCATGGATTAATTTGGTATTATATAAGCAAATGAACGCAGTGAATTATTTGATGAGTCGACTTCCGCGAATTCTTTGGCCTGCGTAGTATTCTTATAGCTGCCGCTTCCGCTGTGAACGCCTCCGGACAAGATTTGCTGATGAAATGTCAGTGGACATATCATATGATATTACACGCCTTTCATTGCCGGTCAAACATATAGGCGATTACATCGAAATGTTTTAAACGGTGATATTTCGAGTCAATGTACGTCCTACTACATTTTGCACTAGTTCGAGACATCGCTTTGTCACTCGCTCCAACGAGTTGTTAAATCAAATATTCCTATCGAGCATGCGGGTGCCACTAGCAACATTATTGTCAATACTTGTTGACACAGGCACATTCTACAGTTACTAGAACAATCAGTAGTACAAATGAAAGATATATTAAACGAAAACGTGCGTTTTTCTGTGGATATTACATTTTATGCCAGAGTGTAAAACAAAGAGCTTAGAAGAAAATATAAAAAAGTGAAATAAATTGCAATACAAAATTACAATTGAGATTAGATTGCTAAAAGGCAATGTCAGCTACGCTTCTATGCCAGATTTGACACAAAGCATCTGAACCCGACAACCTGCGGGGTCGTGTCTTGAAGGTACGCACGGATCAACTTAGTCCTGTTTTCTCTAGGTTTATCCAGTGATTTTTAAACACACATTCTCTGTCTCGTTCGTGGAAACTGTTTACTATTATGCCGATCGCAAAAAACTGGCTCCAGGGGTCTTATGCATGAACCGAGACAACTAATAGTCTGAGACAATGCCATTGTCCGAGACAATAAACGTCGGGACTTCTGCCGTCGCGAAGTTGTTATGCATGGACCGGACGTTAGACCGATACAATAAAGTCAGAGACTTTAACGCGATTGTCCCGACGTTTGGTGTTGGGCTAATGTTAGACGAGGGGATCCCGGGAAATATAGTTTTGCTAAGAGCGCAGGCGCCTCCCGTTACTTCCTTCCGGGTAACATTCGTGTGATTCGAGTTGTAAACACGGAGCTTAGAAGTGTCATATTATTTACCTTGATTTTACGTTGATCCTCATGTTTTACAATGTAATCGTGGATATAACAAGGAAGGGTGTCAGACATTGATTCGCGTATTCTTCTCCCTATTCCTGAGATATATGTCCATGTGTCCTTTTTTGCCGCAATGTTGGTTGACATTATTATGATCATCATGATGACATGAACCGCTGTCGCTGGCGCTGCCTCCATGAATGATTTCTCTATTCCATTCAGTCACAGTGACAGGTCAAAATACGTGTCAGTGAAATCTCTTCACGCTGTTAGCCTATTTTAATATACTGTCTGGTCTTGCAGTGGTTCAAGTGACACGTTCTGGCCAAAGAGCGATTTACACAGCGCAGATAGGACGAACGGTTTTTGGCCTAGTCCTACGCGTCTTTGTGACTGAGTAAATTACGATATTTGCATTCCGCCTATCTTAGTGTCTATTTTCGTAAGAACTTCACTCAAAACGATTTTTCTAACAGTTTGTTTTCACAGCATTGAAAACACATGTGTTAAAGATTTAGAATATGGCTACATTGATATGGAAATATATATATTTTTTTTTCTTTCAAAAAAGCATAAAACATTAGGACGCACGATTTCTGCTGCCACCAGTATTCCTTGTCTCAGTTGACTCGAGTAGTGTCAAATGCCTTCAATCTCTTAAAGAAGTTCATATTACTCAATTCCATTATCATTCTGGTCGTCCTCTGTTCATCACTCCTTCGTCTTATATTTCATGGATCAGTGTTCACCATGTAGGTGCACCTAGCATAGAGTTTGCAATCTTGCAATTTTTGATGGCTTAGTTTAGGCTGAGCACACTGCTCCGTTACTTCCAGTTAGTTTGTCTGTCATTATTACTCCAAAGTCTTTCTTTTGTGTTGTATTTCTATAGGGTCATTTCTCATAATGCAGTCATGCTTTCTCTTCTTGTGGCCATACTGCACTCCTCGTGAACCATAACTAGCATAGGATTTGCCTTTTTGAACGTTTTGGCGCACAATGCTTTAATTTAAATAGTATCTCAAATTTGTTAAGTGTTATCAAGCCTAAGTCTTTATCTTTGTGTCATGTTTCTGCAGGGTCATCTTCCATGATGCTGTCGTAGTATGATAATATTCTTGTGGGAACTATTGTTTTGATAAAGGAAGTTTTTTTCATTATCGAAATGGATTTACTCTTTTAAATCTTAGCAAACAGAGGTGATCTGGCAGATGATTACCGAAAAAGTGAATGTTGTGGGTGGCAGTGGGCACACAGTGGCCCTGGTTAGAAATAGAAGAAAAAACATGAAACAAGTCATTTGACAAAGACGGGTCAAATAAAAACAAGATGCATGGAGAACCTCTACCTGAGGTGCCCTATGAGAACTTGGCGAGGTTCATCATCAACACCAAGATGGTGGATGGTTCAGAGGGTAAGTGTCCTGTAATCTTGCATTAACATTTACATCACCTTAAATTAGTTATAATATTTTTGTCTTGTTTCGATAACAATACATTTGTTCCTAGCATTACTCTGGCAAGTCAGTTAAGGTAACAGTTGAAGATCAATGACACACCATAATTCTGTAGAGTGCTTTTAGTGGTCAAATTTGCCATAGCATATCAGTAGGCCTTTTACATACAGAGCGATATAGTGTACACTTGGTGGCAGTGGTATTTCAGTGCTGTGTGGGAGTCTCAACCCCTTCTGGTGAATGTATTTTGCAATGAAACAGTATTGGATGTGTACATCCACTGATCCCATATATTGGGTATGTGTTGCTGTAACACTGGTTGTCCCATCATCACCTACTCCTGAACTAGAAAGTCTGTCTATGATGAACAGCATATATGTACTCTAGGTAAGTCGTAATATGCAACACACTAGTGAGAAATAGTCATGTCATCTACAAAACTAAGATATTCAAGAATATGACGAGACCAGTTCATACTATGGTTGATTGATCAGCTTCTTCAGTTCAAAATGCAATTATTGTAATGTATCAGTATGTTATTTATTGCTAATATACAAAAGGTTTACAGGGCGTAATTATATGTGGGTGATAATGTGTCTACATATTATATTCCCATTAAATCCAGTTAATTGGAAAAAATACTTTATAGCCCAAGGAAAAGTTGTGGGAATAAAAAGGAATTAATATGGTACAGATCATAATTTTATTTATAAAATAAAGGTGTTAGTTAAAAACATCGAGAGAGAGAGAGAAATGATACCAGTAGGTGGCCTCATCACCTATGGTCACTACAGGAAATTAGGAATGGGTGTGTCTATTGTTTTGTAATTTCACTAAACACCATGTTTCACTGTTGTGAATAACTTTTATTGCTATAAAAAAACCACATGCTACAACATTTAAATTAATTAATATAGAAAATAAAGAGGCTAGATCATCTTAAAAGTAAAATATAATTTAACCTCTTTTTACATAAATTAATAAGAAATCTGATAGAAGTCCAGATCTATGCTATATTTAAATGCATACTAGTACATTTCTTCATTTGTTTTTAATTATCTATAAATCACACGGTTTTTATTTGGTTATATCAACATTGTTCCAGATGCTGGTCATGGTGTGTTAAATGCTGTATCTGAAGACGTCCATGGGGTACAGCCCTCAAGCAGCTGTGGGAAACAGTGGTGGTGGTCCATGACATCCAGTGGTCCACCTTCCTCCTACAGTGGTTCATCAGCAACTGTCAGAAAATTGGCTTCATCAAGCAGACAAGAAGAAAGAATGGCTGACTCCTGATAGCAGATGCAGAGTGTCCAGTTCTGAAGGAGAACATTTTATAATTTAAAAATGGCTGCATAGTGAAATGAAGAAATATGGTGCAATAACAGAAATGGTACAACTACAATATAGCTCGCCCTATAAATAGAACAATTAAAGCAACCAGGATGCATCATCAATGAAACATAGCATGCGAAATGGATAGAATGTAACTACCTCTTAAAAAAGTATTATCCTTTGTTTCAATAGCAAGTTATGTCAACCCAGTTTTGGCAATAAGACAATTAGTATGCACCATTTATATACTTGACTGCAAGCGTACGACAGAAGATACTGTACTGCAATGCTGAAGTGTCAGAATGTATGTCAGAATGAACTGTTTGAATATTAGCTATGCTATTGTTACGATTTTGATTTATTTTAACACAAGTGAGAAAATATATTTAAACACATTAATTATACATTAATTGTTTGTGAATTCTGCTGAAAATACAATACATATGTAATAACATATTGGTTACTCGAAAATGCGTAGAATGTCCTGCTCTTGAATACTCGTATTTTAATTTATCGCGATTCGAATATTATTTATTCGTATTAAAAATGGCCTTGACCCTTGTTTAAAAAAATAATAGCTACACTGCACTGGCACTGGCTAGCTTACAGTACTGCTGTACACTTGGTGGCAGTGGTATTTCAGTGCTGTGTGGGAGTCACAACCCCTTCTGGTGTTTGTATTTTGCAATGAAACAGTATTGGATGTGTACATCCACTGATCCAATATATTCGGTGTGTGTTGTAGTAACACTGGTTGTCCCATCATCATCTACTCCTGAACTAGAAAGTCTCCGTATGATTAACAATATATATGTACTCTAGGTAAGTCGTAATTTGCAACACACTAATGAGAAATAGTCATGTCATCTACAAAACTAAGATATTCAAGAATATGACGAGACCAGTTCATACTATGGTTGATTGATCAGCTTCTTCAGTTCATAATACAATTATTGTAATGTATCAGTATGTTATTTATTGCTAATATACAAAAGGTTTACAGGGCGTAATTATATGTGGGTGATAATGTGTCTACATATTATATTCCCATTAATTCCAGTTAATTGGAAAAAGATTTTATAGCCCAAGGAAAAGTTGTGGGAATAAAAAGGAATTAATATGGTACAGATCATAATTTTATTTATAAAATAAAGGTGTTAGTTAAAAACATCGAGAGAGACAAATGGTACCAGTAGGTGGCCTCATCACATATGGTCACTACAGGAAATTGGGAATGGGTGTGTCAATTGTTTTATAATTTCACTAAACACCATGTTTCATTGTTGTGAATAACTTTTATTGCTATAATTTTATGTTAGGTTTGACATGCTGTTTTGTAAACAATCTAAGCACACTTGCATAAATATTATCAATATTCTAAATAACTAGCCGTTATATTACATCGATGAAATGCAAACAACTTGTTAGAAAAGATGTTTAGAGTGACATACGATAGTTCAACGACGGAAGCATACTTCGCAACCACGACAATAAATTGTATTTATGGAAAGGTCTACTAGTATAGGCATGTTTGAAAGATGCAACGGGACCGTTCGTTGTCTTTCCTATAACTAGTACAACTTAAGTCAAGTACAATTACGTACAGTCAGACAAAAGGTGAAATATATGCTTTCATCAATATCACCGATTTGCCTCGACGGCGATGCGAAATCGGTAGTAGACCTACCAACTTTTCTGATAGATGTTCTAGTAAAATGCGTCGTCCGAAAATCCTGTTTGCGTAGGGCCTAATATTGCGTCGAACATGTCATGATAATTTTGGTCGGACTATCATACTTCCAGTGACTATAACCGACTATCAACGTATTTAATGAAAGATGCAGTGATACCTGGTACCTCTGATAAAGTTGATCGATTGGACACACGTTAGTCGTTACTGTTACATTCACAGACACTATATGCACGGTAAAGTTCGATAATAATTACTCAGAGTCCTCACTTACATAAACAGTGGTTTGATTCTGTTCGATTAACGAATTCATTGTCACATTTGTATTGCTGTTGTGGCGCTAGAATGCAGTAATTGGTCTCATCAGCTCATCCGATAACATAAACACAACGCCAATGGCAGCCATTAATTACGAAATATTCATAGACAACTGCGTTTAGACCAGCGTTATCGCGGGCCTAAAAATCGTGTCATTTCGTCCCGCGGAAAGTGCGATACTTCTAGTTGTCTGCGTTCGTGCATAGCGATTATCCCGTCAAAGTCCCGACGTTCGTAAATAGTCCGAGACAACGCTCATTGTCTCGGTTCATGCATAAGACCCCAGACAATTTAATGAATTGCGACCAGTGACACATCTATAATTGCCAAGTATATGAAAATACTTATGTGCAATAAACCGATCATGTTTGTAGCCGTTCGCGTGTTCACCATACATATGGCCAAGAGGGGTGTAAAGAACGCAATGTTGACTAGGTTGCTACGTGAGCGTGCGGCTATTATGTAGAGTGCGCAGTAATGATACGCATAAATAATTGTCGCACCTTTTGTTAAGAAGGCTGCCACAAGTTGACCGATGGTAACGAATTAGCAAATCTATATATGGCGACTACATTCCAGACATATTTACATCGCCATTGTCGATATGTAGGAATGCAATGTTGGTTCAGTCATCCGTTTAATAAAGGTAATAAAAAAATACGGCGTTGTGTGGCTGTTATCACCGTTCACTTCGATGTTCATATTATCCACTCGCAGACCTGTTCACTCCAACGCCAAAACGATAGACGTATAATCGTTATCATATTTGATTGTGCGTATGTGAGTGTGTGTATGTGTATGTGTATGTGTATGTGTATGTGCGCGCGTGTACAAGTGCGTTTACTTGCGTTTGCGTGCGGGTGGGCGCTCGTGTCGCTTGCGCGTGCGGTTGCGCGTGCGTGCGTGTGCCTCATCATATTCGGATTATAATAACCATGCTACGCCTTATATTGCACCGTCCTTTAATGGGTCATCACAGTGGTTCTGCATAACAGAACGGACGGACCTGTGCAGTCATTGTTCCGTTGTGTGTATCAAGTCGTATGCGTTGCTTTACGAGTTTGTACATTCGACCAGGAAATGCAAAGTGGAATACCGCAATACAATACAGTCTTCACGTTTCATCTCGCGGTTGATGTTGTTCAATTAGATACACAGGCCGGCGTCTTGTTCTTCAGGCTTTGATGGGCGTGATATGCTATCGTGGACCTGCAACTGCCCGGCCGCCGCATCCAACCTCACAACGCCAAATTCCAGGTCCGAAGCGTGCTATGATGTGCTGTCGTTAATGGAATGGTTCTCCTGTGTGATGTAACCCATTGCGTTCACAAGCAGTGCGTTCTGGTAGAGCCCAGTTGGACACCAAACACACTCTCATTTGCAGCCGCCAAGAACTTGTTGCTGCCCGTATCGAACTAATATCTCATGAGCGATGCTGGTTGACACAGACAATAAGTACACATACATCATCAAAATATGAAATGAATGTCATCCTTAAAAACGAGCAGACCGCTGATGATGATATTAGCGTGAGGAGAAAACGTGTACATTGAACACTAAGAAGCATGTTGTTCTTGAATAGACAAGTTTTGATCATAAGCACGTGCTGAGTATAGAAGACGCCATGTTAACTACTGAATAACGTTACGCAGTCCCACAACAAGGTATGCTTCTTACTATGAATGACGTGAACAATTCGTCAAGTAAGTAATAGAAGGTTTGTAAGATCGAAAACAAGAAACCATTGATAACACACGTAATGGTATATCGTGTAGTTATGTTGACATCGTGTTAAGGTATATCGTGTAGTTATGTTGACATCGTGTTAAGGTATATCGTGAGTAGTAAAGGAGACCGCGCTGGCCCCCGACTCGTGCCGAGATCAAAGGAGATCAAAGGCACCGCGGGTCACAAAGATCAACAAAGGTCAAGCAAGTTGACCCGGCACGATTGAAAAATCTACTTATAAAAAATGAAATATCTTAAGTGGGTTTGACAGCTTACTTATAAAAAACGTATGATTGATGAGTGTGGCAGGATGATTGATGAGTGTGGCGAGACAGTACGTAGCCGAGACAGACAGTACGTAGCGCCCCCTGGTGAGGTGAGATAGTACCATTTCACTCCTGCCCTCCCTAGCAACGCGGCTATACACTAAAGCGGTTACCTAGCAACGCGGCTATACACCTCCCTAGCGCCCTGACACGACACACGAGACGAGGCTATGACTGAGATGTGGTGTCACGAGATCTGGTAGCCATTAGTCGACAGTATAATGGAGTCTCCTATACAGTTCGGCGGTTCGGCATCGTATCTATCGAATTTCTACCCTTGTCGAGTCAAGGCGTACGGTCTAAGTTTCAAATCCGTCGAGCACGCTTATCAGTTTAGAAAAGCAATGTTTAATGAAGACACGAAAAGCGCGGTGTACATCAAAGAGGCGCGGACGGCCTATATAGCGAAACGTCGAAGTTACAGAATCGTGAAGAAGAGAACGAGCGTCGAATGGAACGCGGTTAGAGTTGGGTGCATGAAGTCGCTGTTGACGAGTAAATTCAGAGGTTCAAAAAAGTTGAACGACCTCCTATTGGCTACCGGGGAAGTCGAATTGGTGGAGGACGTACCGTCGGCCGAAGGCTTCTGGGGTATCGGTAAAGACGGTAAAGTAGGTCAAAATATGCTTGGTAAATTATTGATGGAGGTGCGTATAGAATAAACGAATAATAAGTCATCGTTCGTTTCGTATACGCCAGTCGTCGATATGAGCGGGACATGGAAGCACCCTTTTACGTGTATAGTAGCCGGCCCTACGGGGTGTGGTAAGACTACTTTCGTTACTCGCCTGCTACAGTTTGCTTCTTCTATGATCGAGCCGCCTCCGGAGAAGTTTCTATGGTGTTACGGCCAATGGCAAAGCGCCTACACTTCTATGTCAGCCGATATAGAATTCGTAGACGGTTTACCGGATCCGAAGCTTCTAGACGGCAAAAAGAGGACCCTTCTAGTACTCGATGACCTTATGGAGGAAACCGATAGCCGGGTCACGACCTTGTTCACTAAAAAAAGCCATCATTGCAACGCGTCCATCGTACAGCTTGTGCAGAATATATTTCCGAAAGGGAAAGAAAACCGTACAATCAGCTTGAACGCTCAATATATGGTGTTATTCAAGAACCCACGCGACACTGGTCAAGTAGGTCACCTGGCGAAGCAGATGTACCCGGGTCGAGTTAAATTTATGATGGAATCCTTCGAAAACGCCACGTCAGCACCTTACGGGTATCTGCTAGTAGATCTAAAACAGGAAACAGCTGAAAATATGCGCTTGCGCACTTGTATCTTCCCCGATGATCGTCTTCAGTACGTCTACGTGATGAGAACATAAAAGAGGTGAGCGTCACGTGTGGGCCTTCACTCGTCAGGATGACGCTGAAGCGTATCAAGAAGCACGTCCTCATGCTAGAGCTCTTGAATAAACATAAACATCTTAAGGTGAGCAAGGCTATCATCAGAAACGCGGAATCTGACTTCATTTGTAGTCTGTGTGACTGCGCGTACAACATATTGAACGGGAATGTAAAATTGACGGCGGCGCATAAAAAAACACTGATAAAATACAAGAAACATCTGCGAAGTTTAGTGAATAAAAAGACGGGTCTTAGGAAGAAACGGCAAATCTTGCAAACGGGGTCGGGCGCCTTTCTGGCGGCGCTGCTAGCGCCGTTGGCGAGCACCGTCCTACTGCCGCTGCTCAGACAGGTGATCGGCTGATGCAGTACGCTAAAAAGATGGCATTGGTAGACCCGCGGTTGGTGGAGAGCCTCCTGCCGTTGATCGACCAGCCGCCGAGCACGATCCGTTCGCGTACGATGAGCAGCCTGGACAGCGACATGAAGGACGTGCTAGATCGATCGGAATTATCCGAACGAGCGAAGGTGGCGTCGTACAATCGACTGTTGAGTCGCTACAATTCGAGCGAGGCGATTCGAGCGGCGCAGCCGGTACGCGTGTCCGTGGTGCCGACCGAGGGACCGCCTCCTCAACCGACGGGTGGCCAGGCGCCGCTGCAGGGTATAGAGCGCGAGATCGTGGAAAGCGTACCGAAAACGTTGAGAGGGAAAGCCCTCCTCCTGATCGAGAAAATGAAGACCGACCCGTTGTGTCGATGGAACGATCGCGGCGAGTTCGTGTACGCCGGTCGCCCTATCGCGGGGAGTAACATGGTCGACCTCGTGAACGATCTTATGCGGACGAGGAAGAAGGGGGTGCCGCCGGTCGGCTGGGAAGCGTTCGGGGATGGTATGAGACGACTGAACGTGCCCATGGAACTCGTCGGTAACCCCCGGCATCGAGCGTACATACAGCAGCAGCAGCCGAAACGATCGAAGAAGGAGGAGGAGGCGGAGGAGACCCCCGGTAGGGGCCGGTATCATCGTCGTCGACGTACCTGGGATCTACCGGCCAAGTGGGAGGAGGAGTCATATTAAAGAGCTTGAAACGTCGACGTCCGACCCATTCACCACAATGGACCTACGAAGGACGGTAGTCGGCGTCGTCGTCTTCGTCATCGGCGCGGCGGCCTTGGTGTATATATTATTCGTCGTAAACCGATCGTCGTCGTGGTCATGGTGTCCCGGCGGTCTCGTGGTGATGGCACGCAACGAAAGCGGCGTGCTCGACAACGAGACGACGACACCCGCCTGAAGCGCGCCTATTTCAACCCGAAACAGGCGGGGAGTTACGGCGGTGTCGACGCCTTGCATCGGGCGGTGGCGTCGACGGTAGGCAAACCGGCCGTGAAGCAGTGGCTAGCGGCACAGGATGCTTACACGCTACACAAACCGGTGAAACGACGTTTCAAGCGACGTTGCGTTATCGTAGGAGGTCGACACCAGCAGTGGCAAGCCGATCTCGTCGACGTCGCTAAACTGAAAAAGCACAACGACGGTGTAACGTTCCTATTGACGGTCATCGACGTCTTCTCGAAGGTGGCGTGGTGCGTCCCGTTGAAGAGTAAAGCCGGTCCGGCGCTCGTTACGGCCTTCGAGCACCTGCTACAACGGCGGCGTGTGCCGAACGCGCTGCAGACCGATAAGGGGACGGAGTTTCTCAACAGACCCCTTCAGAAACTTTTGAAGGACTACGGCATCCACCATTTCGTAACGCATAACGAGGAAACTAAAGCGAGTGTCGTCGAACGTTTCAACCGAACCTTAAAGACGCGTATGTGGAGGTACTTTACGAAGTATCAGACACTGCGCTACGTAGAGGCGTTACAGAACTTTGTGCGATCGTACAACAACACCTATCACCGAAGCATCGGTAGGACGCCGGCGAGCGTCAACGCCGCGAATCAGGAGAGCGTGTGGCAACGGTTGTACGGCGATCGAGGTCGAGGAGGCAGTAAGCCGAAACTACGAGAGGGAGACCGCGTACGCGTCAGTAAGGCGAAGGCCCCTTTCAAGAAAGGGTACATGCCTAACTGGTGCGAGGAGCTCTTCACCATCGTAGAAACGCACCCGTCCGACCCGCCCGTTTACCGCCTGAAAGACGACGCCGGGACGGTGCTCGACGGCACCTTCTACGAGCCGGAGCTGCAACGAGTAGTCGTTCCGAAGGATAAACTGTATCGTGTGGAGGTCGTTCTACAACGGCGTCGTCGTCGGGGTGTTGAGGAGGCGCTCGTTAAATGGAGCGGCTATCCAACCTCCTTCAACAGCTGGATCGCCGCCAAGACCCTCGTCGACTATAAAGGGTAGGGTACCGTAACATCGGCCGGTAGTTGTTATGTGGACACGACGCTCGATGTGCTGGCGCTTACTACGTGACGTTGCCGCCGACGACTACCCTACAGCGTGCAGCGTTAACCGACGGTGGTGGTGCTACTATGCCCGACGACGCGGTTACGGCTGGTCAAGTCGACTGCGAGCGCGACGTGCTCGCGGACTACGTCGACGCTACCGAGTCTACGACCCACTCCGACCGCGAACACGTTCCATGGCATTTCTGCGGGAACGAATGTCCTAAAGCCGAGATCATCTTCCTGTGTCAGATCGTCGTCCTGTACACGGTTATCGTCGTCAGTATATACAATCTAACGCGGGGTCAGGGCGACTCCAACCTGTGGACGGCCCTGTTGAGTAGCTGTCTCGGTTACCTACTCCCGAGTCCGTCTATGAAGCGGAGAGGGGATGGCGGCGACTAACTTTTACCTAACCCTACCGAGCAACGCGTCTACGAAGGCGCACCCCGAAAACACGTTGACTCACTACACTACGAAACTACCGCGACGCATCGACCTATCGGGGGAGTGGGAATGCGGTCTGGTGACGCTACAGTATCCGCATACGTGGTACAACGTGAGAAAGAAGGACGCGTACTTCTACCTGTCTTGTGTGACGGGCGATTACGGAATGTACCGCTCCGCCGACGGTCTTTTGATTTACCGGCAATGCACCATCCCGCACGGATTTTACAATAGCGCTTACGAGTTGAGGGATAAAATCAACGAGGCGCTGTTGAAACAGACTACCGACCTCGTCAAGGTCCGACTGGAGTACTGCCCCGTCTCCCACCGGATGACGTTGCGTCTATCACCGGGTGTCGAATTTAATATACCCCATTGGAGCCGTCTGAGGGCCATACTGGGCTTCGAATCGGGCGTCCTCACGAGCCCTCTCGTCAATGACGATACCACCCCCGTCGCGTATACCTACGAGCACAAGGGTCGGCGTACGGTGGATATGAACGGGGGAGTCGACACCTTGTACGTATATACGGACCTCGTGGAACCGCGCATCGTCGGTGATGTATTCGCCCCGCTCCTTCGATCCGTACCCATCTACGGGATGAACGGGGGGATTATTTCGGAGGTCTTCGACCGCGTCCAATACGTACCGCTCCTGCGGCGAGAATTCGACTCGGTCGAGATAGATATAAGAGACGACATCGGTCAACCCATACCATTCGAGCAGGGGAAACTCGTGGCGACGCTTCACATCAGACGCTGTAAATCTAAACTGTTTTGAAACGGCGGAGGAGGAAAATGACAAGAACCGCCGGTCGCACCAACGTGTACGAGGACTACTACGTTCGACAGGTCGGTGGTCAGCTACCGTTCTTCGTCGGCGGCCAGGGGCAGCGGGGACACGGCTTGGGTAATCTGTTCGGGAGCCTGTTTCGAAGCGCCATGCCGCTTATCAAGAGAGGCGCCATGGCGTTGGGGAAACGTGCGCTCAAGACAGGCGTGCGCGTGGCGCGGGACGTCGTCGCCGGCGGGGACCTGAAACAGTCGATGAAACGACGCGCGAAGGAGGCCGGCGCCGACCTTCTCGACGGGCTGTTGAACGCACCGCCGCCGAAAAAGCGACGCCGACCACCGGGTAAAGCGGTAACGGCGACCCCGCGTAAGAAGAAACAACAACGCCGTCGCCGTCAAAAAGAACCGCACGATATATTCAGTAGCTAGGACGGATAAAGCCACCGGTCGAAGCGGCGGCGTGCAGTCGGAGCGAACGGCGGCGAACGGGACAGACGTCGACAGCAGCAGCAGCAGCTAGAATGGCGTTCGTGCATCCGCAGTCGTGCGAGGGTTTGAAGAGCGAACTGGACCTATTCACGCCGCCGCTAACGCAGACGAGCGTCGAGAGCGGGCAGTGGATCGATCACCAGCCGCTGACGACGCTCGACGCCGGCGGCCCCATCGAGTTCCTCATCCCGGGCTCGGGCGACGAGTATACGGACCTGTCGAGCGTTAGACTGTACGTGCGCGTGAAAATAACCCAAGGGGACGGTGCCGATATCGCGCACGACGCTAACGTGGCGCCGTCCAACAATTTCCTGCATTCCCTGTTCAGTCAAATCGACGTGTCGCTGAACGGCACGTTCGTGACGCCGTCGACCAATACGTATCCGTACCGGGCCTACCTCGAAACCCTGCTGAGTTACGGGAGCGATGCGAAAAAGACGCAGCTCACGAGCGGTCTGTGGTTCAAGGATACGGCCGGCTTCATGGATGCGACCGCGGGGGCTAACGGCGGGTACACCTCGCGGCGTCACTATACGCGGGACGGTCACGAGGTGGAGCTGATGGGCCGCCTGCACGTCGACGTGTTCATGCAAGACCGGTACCTGCTGAGCGGCGTCGACATAAAGCTTCGAGCGGTGCGCGCGAAGGACGCCTTCACGCTTATGGGAGTGGCGGGGGACTGGAAAGCCGTCATACTGGAGACCTACCTACAAGTGCGAAAAGCTAAAGTGAACCCGGACGTCCAGCTCGGACACATCAAGGCGTTGATGATCGGCACGGCCAAGTACCCGCTACGGCGGGTCGACTGCAAGTCGTTCTCGATAGCGCAGGGGACGATGTCGCATACGCACGAGAACGTCTACCTGGGCACGATCCCGCGACGCGTGTTCCTGATGTTCGTCGACAACGACGCCTATAACGGGGACTACACTAAAAACCCGTACAACGCGAAGCACTACAACATAAACTTTCTCGCTCTCTACGTCGACGGACGTCAGGTGCCGAGCAAGCCGTTGCAGCCGGACTTCCCGAACGGTCATTACATCCGCAGCTACGCGAACCTCTTCGCGGCGACGGGAAAAGCGTACGAGGACGAGGGGTTCGATGTGACGCGCCACGACTACGGTAACGGCTACGCCATCTTCGGCTTCGACCTATCGCCCGACTGCTGCGATGGCCCGCATTTCAACGTCGTGCGTAAGGGCGCCCTTCGTTTCGAGGTCCACTTCGCGGCGGCTCTCCCGCGCACGGTGAACGTCGTCGTGTACGGCGAGTTCGAGGCGGTGCTCGAGATCGACAAAAGCCGGAACGTCCTGTACGATCGCTAACATGGACACTTTTCAGCTGCTACGTCGCCTACGCCTCGACCCGTTCACTAGACGCGTGGTTGTCGGCGTCGTGGCCAAAGACGCGCTACCGAAACGACGGCTCACCGATCTACCGGCGGCTTTCGTATGCAATACCGACGACGGCGGCGAACCGGGCGAACATTGGGTGGTCGTCTACGTGGACGTCGACGGGCGAGGCGACTACTTCGACTCGTACGGTCTGCCACCGCAGCACGACGACTTCCGCGCCTTCCTGCGCCGCAACTGCGACGCGCGCTGGACGTACAACGACAAGCGACTGCAGAGCGTGGTCTCTAACGTATGCGGACAATATTGCGTCGCCTACCTGCTCTTACGATGCCGCGGTCTACCGCTAAAGGGGTTCCAGTACCTGTTCGGCGCCGATCGGGTGACTAACGACTGTCTCGTATTCGACTGGCTAAATCCACATTAGACTCTTATTAACTACTAGTATCGCTTTCAAGCTTGTTACCGCTACTACTACGAATAAAAGACGATGAAACGTATTGTAGGTGTTGCATTTGTTTTATTTCGTACCAGGACCCTACCTACCTACCTACCTACCCTACCCCTAGAGACCCGGCCGCCGCCTACCCCTTAGAGGGGTAGGTAGTCCTTTAGGCCCTGTCCTCGCCTTAGAGGCGCCCCTTAGAGGGGTAGTTCCCCCGCCTCGCCTACTACACGAGAATGGGCGCCGTGGTGATGCCGTCGTCGAGGACGCGACGCTTAGCGTAGAAATAGCTCAACGCCGCGCGCTCCTGAATGTACGTCAGCACGGACGATTCGCGCACCTGGAAGCCGCGGTTCGTGCCGCCGCGGCTCCGTCGATCGCGCAGCACGGCGAGGAAGACGTCCTTGTCGATGTCGTTCTGACGCTTATTCAACCCCTTAGTGCTGTACTTGTCGCCGTCCCGACCGAAACAGTAGTACGTTTTACTACAGAGCGCGACGATTCCGCGCCCGGACCACTCCTCCTTGAAGAGCCCCGGCGTTCGCCTGTCGTACAGGCGTCGTCGAGCGCAACAGGGCGGCGGCGTGTCCCACGCTCGCCCGGCGAGTCGGCACTGCGCGTACGCGTCCGCGTGAACGTCGCAGCATTCGGCCGGGAACCAGTCGCCGCGATGGCGAAAGTAATGCTCGCGTTTAGCCTCCTCCACCAGGTCGTCGACGTTCCGGCCCGCGAGGGCTATGTACGCCGAGTCCGTATCCATGGCGCAGTACTGGAAGAGGGGTCTCGGGATGTAGAAGGCGATAAAATCGTAGTAAAACTCGAGCATCCGTAGCTTCGCGTACTGATAGACGAAGTAGCCTATCTGGTTTGGTAGTTTGTAGCGGACGATTCGCTTGTTCAGCGCCACCTCGTAGACGCTGCCGGGTACGACGACGTCGAGCTGTCGGAAGCGGCGGTCGTTGACGAGCGTCGAGGCGCCGGTCGTCGTGCAGTATTTCGTGTCCCTGTGGAGATCGACGCGCGTAATAGTCTTCCCGTAAGAGCTGTTGCCCATTAGCTTAAAGGTGTCGGCGATGATGGTTTTGTCGGGGTCGGTGTCGCCCTCGCGTCGCGCCGCCGAGACCGTGTCGCCGAAGCGGCGGAAGCAGGCGACCGGGACGTACTCGACGATCTGGTACACGCGGTCGACGACGAGGCCGTGCTCCAGATACCACCGTAGTAGGGGCGTCGCGAGTAGAATCTTGCTGCCGAAAAAGCTACCCACGAGCGTCCGTTGAGGTCGCTTCAGGAGGTCGTGAGCTTCGGCGTAGCGACGCATGAACGGGCTGAGATCGTCGCGGCCGATGTTGGCGTTCTTGAACACCGGTTGCATCTCGGCGAAGACATCGCGCAGCGCGTCCGGGACGGCGATGTCGCACTCTACCAGTCCGAAGAGGGTACCGTCGCGTACGCCCTTCAGGATCGTCGACGTCGTAACGACGGCGCCGGGGGTCGTCCAGCGACTCTCCTCGGGCGGCGCCGGCGGTCGCAGTTCGCGCCATTGGCACTCCCACATCTCGACGACGGTGACGAACCGGCGAAGGTAGGTGGTGACGGCGTTCGTCTCGGCGTAGAGGCGACTCATCGACCGCCCGTTAACGTCGTTCATTTCGCGCCCCGTACACGGGCAGCCGTGAAAGAAACACCCCTGGAACTGGTACGCCGTTCGCGTCTCGCGACACCAGCCGTCGACCCGGTACTTGCCGACGCGGTGTTCGCGCCCGTTGAGCATGTGTCCTATGCGCACCCCCGTCCTTTCGGCCTCCCACGTTAGCCACTGCACGGCCATACGGCCGTAGCGGTGTACGCGTTGCGGCCGAAAGCCGGTCTCCGCCCGCCGGCGCGTATACCACCCCGTCGGCATATCTTGGGTGATCGCCCATAGGTAGAGCCCGTTTGCGTCAAAGCCCACGATCGAGCGACACGGGTGGCCGCCGTGTAGAACGGTTACGTCGGCCTCGTGATAGCGCGCGAAGATGATCGAGGGACCGCCGACGATCTGCGTCTGTATGAGCCGGTGCAGGTCCTTGTTCGATTCGTTGAAGAGTGTGAAGTGAATCGATAACGGGAGATCGTTAAACAGGTAGAGGAGCGTTAGACCCGGGACGCTGAAGCCGTCCTTAAACATATCGATGCGGTGCTGCTGGTAGAAGGTGAACTGCTTGTCGACGGCCTCCAAAAATGGGACCACATCTCGGTTATTGTACCACACGAGGAAGTCCCTTAGCGTGGTCATCCCTTCGGCGCGCCATACCGCCGCGCAACCCTCGTACGCCTCGGCGGAGATCCCTTCGCATTTCAGGTGGCTGTAGAACGCCTCGCGCGGCGGTAGTTTGTCGTCGTCTAGTTTCCCCAACGAGTCGACGTACTCGTAGGGGAAGTAGCCCTTCGTTACGCTGCAGCCGTAAGCCTTCAGAAACTTATCGTAGCTGAAACCCGGGGCCAGGTAGTTAGTGATGTCCAGGAACTTGAGCGTCTCCGTCGACAGGCACATGAAATTGTTCTGCCGTTTAATCGCGAACGCCGTCGAGGTAGGCTGACCGACGATCAGGAAGAGGGGCGTGAGATACTTTTTGACTACGTTCAAATCGTACTTGCCCGAGTTGAAGCCGAGGACGGGGAGTTGGCGTAGATGCGTCCACAGGCGGGTGGCGAGTGCGGTGTACGGGGTCTTGTTGTCGGTGTCGCCGGCGGCGACTCGCCATTCGGCGTCGAGCGTCTCGATCGCTTCGAAGACTCGGTCGTACGACGGTCGCAGAGCCGCGCACGCCGCTTCGCTCACGGCCTCTAGGGCGACGATCAGGCGCCGCGCGAGATCGTTCGAATCGCCGGTCGTAACGAAGCATTGCGCCGCCTCGTGACCGGGGACGTTCGAGGCGATACTCACGCTGAGTAGCTCGTGCCGGGCTATCCACCGGCACTTAGGGCTATCCGCCGGCAGGTCGCTATCGTCGAAGTAGCATTCAAAGTCAAATGTCGCTCTGTACGGGTAGTAGCGGAGGTGGTCGGGTACGCAGATGCCCTCGTCGTCCAGCTGCTGAAACACGGACGGTGTCGGGCGGTAGACACCGCCGGGAAAGACGTGGCGAACGGCACCCTCACATGTCGCTTCGTGCCGCCGTAGCGTAGAGGGCTTTCGCCACAACGAGTCACCGCACTTACTGCACAGGTACGATCGCGTATACCGCGAGACGTTGGGTATATACGAGTAGTGAGTGTCGTATAGATTGACGTTCATGGTAGTGGGGTATCGGTAGAGGGAACGACGGACCAATTCGGCTGTCGATCCGCCGTCGGTCGTCGTCGGATCTATCAGTCGATACACGACGACGTTGGTTTCGAAGCACGTCTCCACCCGGTCGAGCTCGTTCAGCGACACGCCGGCGAAGGTGTAGGGACTCACCACCCCGTCGTTGTAGTCGGCGTAGAGCCGTAAGGCGGGGGTCGTCAAACGGCTGGTGTTTACCATGGCGGTCGGGGCGGACAGTAGTCTTCTTCGGTGTAGGGCCAGGCACCGGAAGAGGCATAAATTATCGGTGTACGGCTTACCTCGACGGTCTTTCGCGAGCGCGATGATCGATCTGTTCGCGTACAGGTAGGCGGGTAGTTGAGCGTTCAGACACCCGATCGGGTGGTGGATGATGGCATTGAGGAAATAGGTAACATTTGTTACCAATTCGACGACCCACCCCGAGTCAGGCCGTTGCATTATCGCGTATTGCAGAACGTCGGGTTGTCGGACGGTCTCGAGGAAGCGGTCGAACGAGGCGGCGTCGGTAACTAGCATCGGGGCTTCGAGGAAGCGTCCGCAACAATTACAGGATGTATGATAATACCGGAAACGACCCGTCTCTTTGTGTCTTAACACAAACCCGAAACTTAAATTGATCTTGAACGCTCGAGTTTGTTCCTCAAACATTTGTCTTAGTCGCGGTTCGAGAACGGACGTGTCCACGCAATGAGTCAGCTGGTGATTGTATCTCGACTGAAGAGGGCCCCGGAATATCGACGTTCGTATACTCGACCAGTGCTCTTGCACTGTACGCCGTAGACCGGCCGACCACCCCTCATCGTCCGCGTCATCATCATCATCGGGTTGTGGCGGTGGTGGTGGTGGTGGCGGTGGTGGTGGTGGTGGTGGTGGTACTACCTTTTTTTTCGTACCGCAGGTTTTCGAAACTCTCATATGATTCAACAGAGAATGTCGATGAAGAAAATATTTACCGCATTTCGGGCAGGCGATATCGTCATCTCGATTTCCGTTAACGCAATTCTTTAAATGTCTTACTAGGACCCTACGCCCGTTATACGTCTGATCACAATTCGGACATCGGTACTCCCGTGGTTTACTACTACACGTATGTCCCACCAAACTAACGACGTCTCGATTGCATACGGGACAACGAGTAGGCATGTTTGTTGCAGCCGGAGCGACCAATAACAAACACGTTATTAGTTGAAAAGAAGCTCTACACGCCTCTATATACGGGTGGGTGGGGTGGTGGTGGTGATGATGACTGTTACCGCCGCCGCCGCCGCCGTCGCTAGGACTACTACTACTATTGATTACCGGGGTTGACCCTACGGCGATCTTTGCCCTAGTTACGGTGAGGCGAAACGGTGGAGCTAAAAATAAAGGGTCGCCTTCTACTATGTGTGTGTTGTGTTGCAGCCTTTATCACAGGCGAGTGTAAGTATAGGGCGAAACGGTGGAGCTAAAAAT
Organism: Escarpia spicata; assembly: GCA_963995525.1. Classification (NCBI taxonomy): domain Eukaryota; kingdom Metazoa; phylum Annelida; class Polychaeta; order Sabellida; family Siboglinidae; genus Escarpia; species Escarpia spicata. The sequence continues at coordinate 15,408,866 of OZ023207.1, read as the reverse complement.
AAAGGGTCGCCTTCTACTATGTGTGTGTTGTGTTGCAGCCTTTATCACAGGCGAGTGTAAGTATAGGACGGGAGTGGTGATTTTCGTAATAGTAAACAACAAGAGTGTTTATACGTTTCAACGTTTTATTAAGCGTCGTACAACAAGCAAAACGTGCTTTATTAAGCACCGCATATTCGAATAAGCAGGCATATTTTCTATTAAAACGTTCTCCACAAACGTGTGTTATTAAGCGATATTCAGCACAAGTGTGCTTTATTCTTCTTTTTCGGTTATATAAAATAAAGTTCTTGATCTAAGGTTGTATTAAGCAATTCTCGCCATTAAAGTTCATTTTTTAAGCACTGTTCAGATATCAGCTCTTCCCAGTAGGTAGGCCGTTACCGCCGACTCCAGTCTCACGTAATCGGAGCGGCTGTGGAGCCAGTCGGTCTCAAGGAACCACGCGGTTACCCGGTGTACGAGACGAACTTCGGCTTGACGATCCGCGTGAAGCTCGTATCGGTCGTGAACGTTCAGGATCATACGCGTCAAACACGGTATTAACGATCGATCCGAGTAGTCGGTCAATACGGATTGGAAGAAGCGAGTGCATATACTGAACACATCCGTGAACAGTCGCCGATAGTGGCGGCTAGGGCGCCCGGCTCTGTACCCTTGTACATGTACAAAGGGGCACCCTTCGTTGGACTCGCATTCACCGCAGTAACGGCGTGCACGATCGAGTATGCTTTCCCCGATCACCTCGGCGAAATTACTCATCAGCCCCCTCATCAAATCCGCATCCTGAGGTGGCGCGAAGCACGCTCGGGGCGGCCTGGACGATGGTAACTCGAGAAACGGTGACGCCGAGCCGGACGATCCCTGTTGTGCGTTCGAGTCTCCCGATGATATTAGCACGGTCGATGCCGCCTCATCATCCGCCGGTCTGTCGATCGGGAGCGGGAGCGGGTATAGGCTCGTATACGTAGGCGGCGGCGGTTCGCCACGAGTTTCCCCTGCTAGACTGGTATCGTTTGACCGAGGCGGCGGCGATGCTGTCGAGCTCGAATACGACGGCGGTGAGTCGCAAGCGACTAGCAGCGGTGGTTGATAGGTAGGCTCGACCAAGGGTGTCCACGGAGTGGTGGCGGCCTCGAGCAGGGCGAGAGATATCATCGGCGTGTCCGACGGTAGCAGATCGGCGGCGGCGGTGGGTAGGGCGCTCAAAGCATCGATGATTATAGAGTCGAGGGCCCGCGCCCGTGCCTCTTCGACGTCCTACAGTACACAAAAACGAATCGTTAGCGGTTAATATACTCATCGTCGTCGTCGTCGTCATCATCATCATCGTCGCTTTTCTTAGACGCCACACTCCGAACGGTGTACGTCGGCGGGGCCCCCGACCCCCACGTTGTCTTTCGTACGACGAGCTCCTCGATGACCGTGCCGACGATCTGTAGGACGGTGTCGCGCAGTGTGTCGGGGTTCATCGAGGCGAGATAGTCGGCCTTGTAGGGGACGAGGTTGGTCATCGCGTCGTCGAATAGACTGATCCATACCTCGGCCGACCCCTCCGCATCTTCCCTCACCATCATCCGAACCGCGAAATAATGTCTCACCTCGCGCTGTACCCCGTGGGAGGCGCATACCTGAATGCTGTTCGACGATCTAAACACCTTACGACGGCATTGGGTACACCCCTCGTACGTGCACCGGGTTCTCCATGAGATAGCGGCCACCTTTACGTTGGGCGCTATCGAGTAGAGACCGTCGCCCGCCTGTAGAAGCTCGCTTACACTCACCGAAGGTGGAAGGACGAGTAGCGGGGGTGGCGACGACGCACTGCTAGGCTCGGAGCTCGGCGGCGGCGGCGACGTCGCCACTGCTACGGGCGCGCAGATACCGGCAACGATGGTCGACGGTCGGGCTACGGGCGCGCCCCGGCTGCTGCTGCTGCCGGCGACGGCGGGTGGTGTCGATCGGGGTCCGGATGCGTTGATACCGACGGGCGACGTCTGATCTGCTGCGGTGGCCGCCTTCCCCTTCGCCTTCGCCTTCTTCGTTCGTTTGATAGGTGGTGGTGAACCCGTCGTCGACATGACTGCTGCGGCTGAGGAAGTTCGTAAACGTTAAAACAGTCAAAACCGAGTGAATACATAGACGCTCTTAGCCTAACTACTTATAAGCGGACGGTGAATAGCGCGCGTGCGCGTAAACACGTATACCACACAACAGCCGAGTCTGCCAAGGTTATTGAAACTAGAAAAAACCGCTCGGTTATGAAGTGCACAAACGGCGTATTGCTTTTATAGAGTCTTATTTTTAAATATATGTTTACCATAAGATTCTCTAGTCCTTACAGCTCCTTATAGATCGTTTATTTTATGCTTTTAAGCTTTTATTAAAATGTTTAACATTACGCAACCCGGCCTACGTGACGAGGCCTACGTGCCGCGTGTCAGGTGGTGTTATAGAACCTTCTAGAAGTTCTACAGTAAACAACATTCCGTTACAAGGCGTTTATGGAACTACACGGTCTTTTCGACTAGTCTAAACCATGACATATTCACGGACGGTACGTAACTACCCATATACCTTTTTAACATTCACGCTTTCTTTTTAATATTTAAGCGATATTTACAAAAACTACAGTTCCTTCGATACCGTGGGTCTATTTTATTATTTAAACTGTAGACCCTTTTTTTAATCACTGTAGTATATTTAATTATTATTATTATTATTATTTAAGACTTTGTTTTCTTACAGGACAAATGCGCTATCACCACCAATTTAAACTGTAGACCTTTTTTAATCACTGTAATATTATAGTTTATTATTGTTTTCTTACAGGCCAAATGCACTATGCCGTTTCCACGGCACAGGGACCGGAAGAATAACCCTGATGAGGCGCCTCGGTGGTTTGACGATGGGTACGGCGCTAGGCGGACTCAATCGACCACCGTTAGCCGCTGGGGCTCGGGGTTGCCTAGAGGCGCGCCGCTACGACAGGAGGCACCTCCTACGACCGGCCGCTGGGGATCGGCGGGGTTGCCTAGGGGCGCGCCGCTACGACAGGAGGCACCTCCTACGTCACCGCCAGAGGCGGCCGTCGACCCGGACACGCAACTACCGCCGCCGACGTTATATCGCCGCCCCGCGGTACCGGCCGCTCGCACGTGCGTTGTGACTGGTGTACGACGCCCCAGTGCCTCGCTGGTGGAGCGCCCCGACGCCTCGCTGGTGGAGCGCCCCGACGCCTGGCTGGTGGAGGGTCGCGCCGGCTTCGGACCTGATCCGGACCCCCCTCGACCTCCCTATAACAGTACTGGTAGTGGTGGTGGACCACCCAGTGCTTACGGCGTACGCTGGGGATAGTAGAATATAATAATAATATTGCTCACCGCACTCCTCGTTGTCTTTATGTTCACACCGTTATTATCCGTTTGAACTCTATATTCCAACTAGTTGTTCTGAACCCTCTATAAAGACAAGCTTACATCTACCTACTAGGTTACGGTATGAATAATACAGTAGCATTATTCTCCAATGCAGCCCAGTCAGCCAGCATCGTTCAATGGACTTTGGACGCAGTTACGGTATGAATAATACAGTAGCATTATTCTCCAAAGCAGCTCAGTCAGCCAGCATCGTTCAATGGACTTTGGACGCCTGTTACCGATTACGCTTGGTGTCAACAACAACAACAAGCGTCATACCGGGTGAAGGTTTGTAAAAAAGAATGGCGCGAAAGAATAGCATAGCCGCTAGCTAAGGGATTCGTTCAAAGGTCTTGTTATAATATACAAAGTGCTAGAACCGTTACCTAGAGGGCGCTACTAATATCGTTATATAAGTTCGGTAAAATATACCACCGCTAGGGTAAATAACCGCTATATAACCTTCTTTCGTACTAGTATAACCATCTCCGAACCTTCTAGACGAATATCCTTCTAGTACAAGACACCAGGAGGCTCTAGGGGGTAATGAAATGGTACTATCTCGCTACACCAGGGGCGCAAATATACCACCGCTAGGGTAAATAACCGCTATATAACCTTCTTTCGTACTAGCATAACCATCTCCGAACCTTCTAGACGAATATCCTTCTAGTACAAGACACCAGGAGGCGCTAGGGGGTAGTGAAATGGTACTATCTCACCCCACCAGAGGGCGCTACGTACTGTCTGTCTCGGCTACGTACTGTCTCGCCACACTCATCAATCATCCTGCCACACTCATCAATCATACGTTTTTTATAAGTAAGCTGTCAAACCCACTTAAGATATTTCATTTTTTATAAGTAGATTTTTCAATCGTGCCGGGTCAACTTGCTTGACCTTTGTTGATCTTTGTGACCCGCGGTGCCTTTGATCTCCTTTGATCTCGGCACGAGTCGGGGGCCAGCGCGGTCTCCTTTACTACTATCGTGTAGTTATGTTAACATCGTGTTAAGATATATCGTGTAGTTATGTTGACATCGTTTTAAGGTATATCGTGTAGTTATATTGACATCGTGTTAAGGTATATCGTGTAGTTATGTTAACATCGTGTTAAGATATATCGTGTAGTTATATTGACATCGTGTTAAGGTATATCGTGTAGTTATGTTGACATCGTGTTAGCTACTTGTTTGACCGAAAACAACAATGGTGGACTATACTGATGCGAAACCAGCCATAATCGGTGCTGAAGTGATAGCCAATGTTGTCATTAACACACTTTTGTCCGCTGTTCTATTGCGATATCCAGAACTACGAGAAGATCCCACTGCGTTGTTCATGTTGTCTCTAACGGCAGCCGATCTCACCACTGGATGCGCTGTTATGCCTATTGCGGCCGCGATATGTTCCAGGGCATCACCTTCCATCCGTGATCAACTCCGGCATGGACATATATCTCAGGAATAGGGAGAAGAATACGCGAATCAATGTCTGACACCCTTTCTTGTTATATCCACGATTACATTGTAAAACATGAGGATCAACGTAAAATCAAGGTAAATAGCGGTTCATACATATCATCATGATAATAATGTCAACCAACATTGCAGCAAATTATTATACGGATGACTGAACCAACATTGCATTCCTACATATCGACAATGGCGATGTAAATATGTCTGGAATGTAGCCGCCATATATAGATTTGCTAATTCGTTACCATCGGTCAACTTGTGGCAGCCTTCTTAACAAAAGGTGCGACAATTATTTATGCGTATCATTACTGCGCACTCTACATAATAGCCGCACGCTCACGTTGCAACCTAGTCAACATTGCGTTCTTTACACCCCTCTTGGCCATATGTATCGTGAACACGCGAACGGCTACAAACATGATCGGTTTATTGCACATAAGTATTTTCATATACTTGGCAATTATAGATATGTCACTGGTCGCAATTCATTAAATTGTCTGGGGTCTTATGCATGAACCGAGACAATGAGCGTTGTCTCGGACTATTTACGAACGTCGGGACTTTGACGGGATAATCGCTATGCACGAACGCAGACAACTAGAAGTATCGCACTTTCCGCGGGACGAAATGACACGATTTTTAGGCCCGCGATAACGCTGGTCTAAACGCAGTTGTCTATGAATATTTCGTAATTAATGGCTGCCATTGGCGTTGTGTTTATGTGATCGGATGAGCTGATGAGACCAATTACTGCATTCTAGCGCCACAACAGCAATACAAATGTGACAATGAATTCGTTAATCGAACAGAATCAAACCACTGTTTATGTAAGTGAGGACTCTGAGTAATTATTATCGAACTTTACCGTGCATATAGTGTCTGTGAATGTAACAGTAACGACTAACGTGTGTCCAATCGATCAACTTTATCAGAGGTACCAGGTATCACTGCATCTTTCATTAAATACGTTGATAGTCGGTTATAGTCACTGGAAGTAAGATAGTCCGACCAAACTTATCATGACATGTTCGACGCAATATTAGGCCCTACGCAAACAGGATTTTCGGACGACGCATTTTACTAGAACATCTATCAGAAAAGTTGGTAGGTCTACTACCGATTTCGCATCGCCGTCGAGGCAAATCGGTGATATTGATGAAAGCATATATTTCACCTTTTGTCTGACTGTACGTAATTGTACTTGACTTAAGTTGTACTAGTTATAGGAAAGACAACGAACAGTCCCGTTGCATCTTTCAAACATGCCTATACTAGTATAGACCTTTCCATAAATACAATTTATTGTCGTGGTTGCGAAGTATGCTTCCGTCGTTGAACTATCGTATGTCACTCTAAACATCTTTTCTAACAAGTTGTTTGCATTTCATCGATGTAATATAACGGCTAGTTATTTAGAATATTGATAATATTTATGCAAGTGTGCTTAGATTGTTTACAAAACAGCATGTTAAACCTAACATAAAATTATAGCAATAAAAGTTATTCACAACAATGAAACATGGTGTTTAGTGAAATTACAAAACAATTGACACACCCATTCCTAATTTCCTGTAGTGACCATATGCGATGAGGCCACCTACTGGTATCATTTGTCTCTCTCTCTCGATGTTTTTAACTAACACCTTTATTTTATAAATAAAATTATGATCTGTACCATATTAATTCCTTTTTATTCCCACAACTTTTCCTTGGGCTATAAAGTCTTTTTTCCAATTAACTGGAATTAATGGGAATATAATATGTAGACACATTATCACCCACATATAATTACGCCCTGTAAACCTTTTGTATATTAGCAATAAATAACATACTGATACATTACAATAATTGTATTATGAACTGAAGAAGCTGATCAATCAACCATAGTATGAACTGGTCTCGTCATATTATTGAATATCTTAGTTTTGTAGATGACATGACTATTTCTCATTAGTGTGTTGCAAATTACGACTTACCTAGAATACATATATGCTGTTAATCATACGCAGACTTTCTTGTTCAGGAGTAGATGATGATGGGATAACCAGTGGTACTACAGCACACACCGAATATATGGGATCAGTGGATGTATACATCCAATACTGTTTCATTGCAAAATACAAACACCAGAAGGGGTTGTGACTCCCACACAGCACTGAAATACCACTGCCACCAAGTGTACAGCAGTACTGTAAGCTAGCCAGTGCCAGTGCAGTGTAGCTATTATTTTTTTAAACAAGGGTCAAGGCCATTTTTAATACGAATAAATAATATTCGAATCGCGATAAATTAAAATACGAGTATTCAAGAGCAGGACATACTACGCATTTTCGAGTAACCAATATTTTATTACATATGTATTGTATTTTCAGCAGAATTCACAAACAATTAGTGTATAATTAATGTGTTTAAATATATTTTCTCACTTGTGTTAAAATAAATCAAAATCGTAACAATAGCATAGCTAATATTCAAACAGTTCATTCTGACATACATTCTGACACTTCAGCATTGCAGTACAGTATCTTCTGTCGTACGCTTGCAGTCAAGTATATAAATGGTGCATACTAATTGTCTTATTGCCAAAACTGGGTTGACATAACTTGCTATTGAAACAAAGGATAATATTTTTTTTAAGAGGTAGTTACATTCTATCCATTTCGCATGCTATGTTTCATTGATGATGCATCCTGGTTGCTTTAATTGTTTTATTTATAGGGCGAGCTATATTGTAGTTGTACCATTTCTGTTATTGCACCAAATTTCTTCATTTCACTATGTAGCCATTTTAAAATTATAAAATGTTCTCCTTCAGAACTGGACACTCTGCATCTGCTATCAGGAGTCAGCAATTCTTTCTTCTTGTCTGCGTGATGAAGCCAATCTACTCTCAGTTGCTGATGAACCACTGTAGGAGGAAGGTGGACCACTGGATGTCATGGACCACCACCACTGTTTCCCACAGCTGCTTGACGGCTGTACCCCATGGACGTCTTCAGATACAGCATTTAACACACCATGACCAGCATCTGGAACAATGTAGATGTAACCAAATAAAAACCGTGTGATTGGTAGATAATTAAAAACAAATGAAGAAATGTACTAGTATGCATTTAAATATAGCATAGATCTGGACTTCTATCAGATTTCTTATTAATTTATGTAAAAAGAGGTTAAATTATATTTTAATTTTAAGATGATCTAGCCTCTTCATTTTCTATATTAATTTATATAAATGTTGTAGTATGTGGTTTTTTTATAGCAATAAAAGTTATTCACAACAATGAAACATGGTGTTTAGTGAAATTACAAAACAATTGACACACCCATTCCTAATTTCCTGTAGTGACCATATGCGATGAGGCCACCTACTGGTATCATTTGTCTCTCTCTCTCGATGTTTTTAACGAACACCTTTATTTTATAAATAAAATTATGATCTGTACCATATTAATTCCTTTTTATTCCCACAACTTTTCCTTGGGCTATAAAGTCTGGAAAACTGGAATTAATGGGAATATAATATGTAGACACATTATCACCCACATATAATTACGCCCTGTAAACCTTTTGTATATTAGCAATAAATAACATACTGATACATTACAATAATTGTATTATGAACTGAAGAAGCTGATCAATCAACCATAGTATGAACTGGTCTCGTCATATTCTTGAATATCTTAGTTTTGTAGATGATATGACTATTTCTCATTAGTGTGTTGCAAATTACGACTTACCTAGAGTACATATATGCTGTTAATCATACGCAGACTTTCTTGTTCAGGAGTAGATGATGATGGGATAACCAGTGTTACTACAACACACACCCAATATATGGGATCAGTGGATGTACACATCCAATACTGTTTCATTGCAAAATACAAACACCAGAAGGGGTTGTGACTCCCACACAGCACTGAAATACCACTGCCACCAAGTGTACACTATATCGCTCTGTATGTAAAAGGCCTACTGATATGCTATGGCAAATTTGACCACTAAAAGCACTCTACAGAGTTATGGTGTGTCATTGACCTTCAACTGTTACCTTAACTGACTTGCCAAAGTAATGCTAGGAACAAATGTATTGTTATTGAAACAAGACAAACATATTATAAATAATTTAAGGTGATGTAAATTTTAATGCAAGATTACAGGACACTTACCCTCTGAACCATCCACCATCTTGGTGTTGATGATGAGCCTCGCCAAGTTCTCATAGGGCACCTCAGGTAGAGGTTCTCCATGCATCTGGTTTTTATTTGACCCGTCTTTGTCAAATGACTTGTTTCATGTTTTTTCTTCTATTTCTAACCAGGGCCACTGTGTGCCCACTGCCACCCACTACATTCACTTTTTCGGTAATCATCTGCCAGATCACCTCTGTTTGCTAAGATTTAAAAGAGTAAATCCATTTCGATAATGAAAAAAACTTCCTTTAACAAAACAATAGTTTCCACAAGAATATTATAATACTACGACAGCATCGTGGAAGATGACCCTGCTGAAACATGACACAAAGATAAAGACATAGGCTTGATAACACTTAACAAATTTGAGATACTATTTAAATTAAAGCATTGTGCGCCAAAACGTTCAAAAAGGCAAATCCTATGCTAGTTATGGTTCACGAGGAGTGCAGTATGGCCACAAGAAGAGAAAGCATGACTGCATTATGAGAAATGACCCTATAGAAATACAACACAAAAGAAAGACTTTGGAGTAATAACGACAGACAAACTAACTGGAAGTAACGGTGCAGTGTGCTCAGCCTAAACTAAGCCATCAAAAATTGCAAGAATGCAAACTCTATGCTAGGTGCACCTACATGGTGAACACTGATCCATGAAATATAAGACGAAGGAGTGATGAACAGAGGACGACCAGAATGATAATGGAATTGAGTAATATGAACTTCTTTAAGAGATTGAAGGCATTTGACACTACTCGAGTCAACTGAGACAAGGAATACTGGTGGCAGCAGAAATCGTGCGTCCTAATGTTTTATGCTTTTTTGAAGAAAAAAAAAATATATATATATATATATTTCCATATCAATGTAGCCATATTCTAAATCTTTAACACATGTGTTTTCAATGCTGTGAAAACAAACTGTTAGAAAAATCGTTTTGAGTGAAGTTCTTACGAAAATAGACACTAAGATAGGCGAAATACAAATATCGTAATTTACTCAGTCACAAAGACGCGTAGGACTAGGCCAAAAACCGTGCGTCCTATCTGCGCTGTGTAAATCGCTCTTTGGCCCGAACGTGTCACCTGAACCACTGCAAGATCAGACAGTATATTAAAATAGGCTAACAGCGTGAAGAGATTTCAGTGACACGTATTTTGACCTGTCACTGTGACTGGATGGAATAGAGAAATCATTCATGGAGGCAGCGCCAGCGACAGCGGTTCATGTCATCATGATGATCATAATAATGTCAACCAACATTGCGGCAAAAAAGGACACATGGACATATATCTCAGGTTTAGGGAGAAGAATACGCGAATCAATGTCTGACACCCTTCCTTGTTATATCCACGATTACATTGTAAAACATGAGGATCAACGTAAAATCAAGGTAAATAATATGACACTTCTAAGCTCCGTGTCTACAACTCGAATCACACGAATGTTATCAGGAAGGAAGTAACGGGAGGCGCCTGCGCTCTTAGCAAAACTATTTGGGGTTTCCCGGGATCCCCTCGTCTAAAATTAGCCCAACACCAAACGTCGGGACAATCGCGTTAAAGTCTCTGACTTTATTGTCTCGGTCTAACGTCCGGTCCTTGCATAGCAACTTCGCGACGGCAGAAGTCCCGACGTTTATTGTCTCGGACAATGGCATTGTCTCAGACTATTAGTTGTCTCGGTTCATGCATAAGTATATAAGCATTATATTATTCGTATTGCTTTTTTCTGTAATTTGAAAATTCGATGTGCCTGATGACCCCATGGCATAAAAGTAAGCCATAATTAATATGAGGGAGAATAAGAGCATTGTACATAATATATAATGTATTCGGTGGTAGATGTTGTACGAACTAATATCATATATGTTTTACTATTGTATTACATATTTTAACCCATATAATGTACGTAGTTTTTGTATTGACCATGTTTACCTAATACGCTATATTCTTAATATTTGTATATTTCATTCTTAACAGTCATACAGAATAATCCATTGTTTGTTTGGACAACTAAATCGAATTGTTTTATATTCAATGGATTGCCACTCAAAGTTTCTATCTTCGAAGCTTCCCACATGGTATTGCAATTCGGTAGGAATGAACAGGCCGACGACCACTCTCCGCAAAGCAGCCTGATTGGCACGGTTATAGGCGTGGAGTGCACCTCTCATTGTTTGATCTTCTAACGAAACAATTTTAGTTTGTTTTGAACTGGGTAAATTTGCACGGTTATAACCACATCACGCAAGCTAAATGGTATCCGACATTTTGACATTTGTGACCTTCGTTTATTCTTTATAAGCCTTTGCGAAGTAAATATAATCAGCTGATGCCAGGGTCCACTGATAACGAAAACGCCAATATACTGTCAGCAAAACAATGAGACAACAAGCATTATGCGTATTGTACTTTCAAAAATAACTATTAGAAAATAAATCGAGGCATAGTGTTTATCACAAGTCACTACAGGGTCAAAAGGCCACCTAAGGGGCATTCACCAACAACAAGTCACAGCAGGGTCAGAAGACCGTATTACAGCATTCCTCTCCGCAGGGGGTAGCTAACCAATCACAACATGGGCACCCTCTGAAACTTACTCTACCTTCTCTATGCAGGGGGTAGCTGCCCAATCATAACATATTCCCTGGGGCATGGGAAGTCAAGCTACCCAATCGTCTACATTTGCTCAGGGTTATAGGGAGAACATCTTCCACGCTCGATGCCATATTTGTCTCTAGCACGAACAAAGTAGCACGTCACCCACCAACCAGCCCCATTTCTCCACCTTTGTAAAATGATAGGAGGGTCAGCATCTCTAAAGGGTTGGCTTGACACCCAGATGGGTTCAGAACCAGGATTCTGGTCATGTGGCCGCAGTCACATGACCATTGATCAAGTAGCTGGCCCAGGATCACGTCCGGTCACGTGAAATATCTCGGCTTGACACCCAGAGGGATGCAGACCCAGGATTCTGGTCATGTGGCCGCAGTCACATGATCAAGTAACTGACCCAGGATCACGTCCGGTCATGTGAAATATCCTGGTCTTGCATCCTGTTCTCAGGCTGTCACAGCTGGCCCCAAAGAGATCTGGCCGGACTGTCCCATTTTGCCATAATACAAATTTGATGCATTTATCAAATCAGTTGTTGTGTTGTTCTGTCATAAAACAACCACATTATGTAGATGATTGCAGTGAAAGTCGCGTAACCAATACACGAAAGGTGCGAAAGTAAACGAGCATGGAAAGGCTCAAACCCGCACGAGGACGTGTGATTTATGTAGATTTAACAATATGAAATAAGTTTTAACCAGATGTAACAAGATTGCCGTCCAGAGCTATCAGCTCCAGACGGCATGATGACAAGGAAGCATTTGGCTTATCGATAGTCCTACAATTGTCCACCTACGTATAACACGCCCTCACCAATAAGCGGCCAATTTTATGTTGAACATATTCACACTGCTAGCATTAACACAATCATCATATAATTTCCAACCCACACTTTTCCTTGTCTAATCCTGCGTGTATGCCTTCTGGTTATACTGCCTTCTTTCAGTTTAAAGAACATATTTCTATCAATATCCTAAATACCATTCAATATCTCAACAACTTATAGTTGGTCTCCTCTTAGTTTCCTAGTATCTAGTGTTGTCAACCCACATTCTATTAGGCGTATTTCATAACCAAGACCTTTCCGTTCTGGAATCAGCTTAGTTGCTCTTCGTGTCCCTCTTTTTAGCTTATCTATGTTTTTCTTACTTTATGGCATCCATGCTTGTATACACAATTCCAAATGTGGCCTAACTATTGCTTTGCACAATGGTACAATTAGTTGTTTCTCCTTTTATGTGATATTTCTCCTAATTAGCGGTAGTATTTTGTTACACTTGGAAACAGCAAATTGCTAATTCATTTTGGTTTACAGTTTTACTTAATATAATATCCCACATTATGTATTCTTTGTTCACTTTTCCATGTCCTATGTGGATGCATTTACACTTCATTTGCTTGCCATTTTTCAGACCATTTGACCAATTTAGCTAGATCGTCTTGTAATGTGTATTGATCTGCATCTGTTTTAACTGTTCTGAACACGTTTGTATCGTCTGCGAATTTCAGTACAATGCTTGATACATCATCACCAACATTATTTATATATATATCAAGAATAATATAGGTTCCAACACCGACCCCTGTGGCACTCCTGTAAAAACTGCTTTCTATATTTAAATGGCTCCCTCTATTACTCTTTGTCTTCGGTCTGTCAACAACAGCAAGAATAGGAACAGTGCCATAGAAAAACATAATGCGAGGAATAACAGCGGCGACTACAAAGTATGCTAAATACAACACTCCCAAATATGTTTCACGTGGATACCGATGTGCGCATAATGTTGTATTCCTTGTGCAGTCCACGTCAAATTCATTGTAGATAATAGGAAACCGATTTTCCACGTCAGGGCAATGAAAAGTGACATCTTCTGCGGGACAACAGCTGCTCGGAGCAGAATGGGAGGATAATAGCGACAACATTGGACATCGTTACCAAGCACACACTGAACAAAGACACAAAGCCAAACCACCAAATGGCTACACTGAACACTTTCGGAAGGTACCGAAACTCATCCAGAATGAATGGAGTTGCACTAGAACATATAGCAGCACCGATCTGCATGACAGTGCGTCTGGTTGCGAGGTCGGATACTGTTAAAGACAACAAGAGCAATGCAGAGAACTCTTCACGCATTTCTCGATATCGCTTCAGTACCGCAATCACAAGCATGTTCAATGTCACATTCACTACTATGAATGCACCGATTATCGCCGGTTTTACATTGTCGCATTCCAGCATATTTGCTGCGTGTTTTTTTAAATAAATAATTGTTATTGTTATACCCAATGATATGTTCCCGGTTGGCTTGTATCAGGGCATATACAATTGTCTTAGTATGTTTTGGTAAATTTGATGAGAGTGTTACATTGTATTTCATAATATGTCCACGCTACTCACGTCAAGTCAAAATAGCATGTAGTGTGACAGCGGAAATATAATAAAATACTTAATCAGCATTCGAAAATATTTGATGCTGATGCACTTAGATCAAAACTGTGCCCAGCAATGTACCCGTGTGTTATAAATGTTCTCAAGCAGCTTTCTTTCAAACAAAACAACTGGTTGACATTGACAGTTTATCTAAGTTCGTCCCATGTCGTTTCCAAAACTAAAGTGATTCATGTCAATCTTTTTCAAACGATATCACAAATAGCCTGCACTGTTTCCAGATGATAATTAATCATAACAAATAAAATCAGCTGTCTTTCTCACATTTGTCGTCCAGCTTGACTACACTAAACCGTTACCACAATTCTATTCGCACCATTACCGAAGTATTTTTCAGCATGTCTCGTGTCAATATTGCATATCCGGGAATTATGACGTTGCCCAACTTGATCAACGCGCCAGAGTGAATAAGTCCTTTGCATTGAATGCTGACGAGTTCCCGCAGTGAATTCATGTATCCGGCTAAGTTGCAGCAGACACGTTCTGACGTCGGGGATTGTCTCTATTTGCTCGACGTATACCTCGCGCTTGTTTAACACTGCAAAAAACAATCAATTATATCGTTACTTGTGTTATGTGAGGGATTGTATACATCAGATATTCATCCACAGTTTTTGTTTTGTTATGGCATTGTAGCTCTTCCAGAGAATACAACATCATATCATATGCAGTCTCCAGTCGGCAATGTTTTAGTTTGCCGCCTCTTTATACAACTGTTCATAACTGTCAACTTAACCACTTCCATTATACAGCATGTTTATATAAATTTGTGACAACACTGTCATCAACCATTGCTACTATGACACATAACAAATCCAACTTCGAACAAACTATAACATTGTATGCAAAAACACACACCCACACACGCGTTAACACTCACACACACACACATACACACACACACACACACACACACACACACACACACACACACACACACACACACACTCAGAACTCAGAATATATTTATTTGACCTATAAATACGACACATATACAATAACGTAAGTAACATATTAGGTCGGATGACTCCAATTAAGATATATAATATTGCTAGCACAGGAGCCACCCCATAAAATAAACAACAACGATATTTACATGACACAAATCAGAATAGCCTATGAATTGTTTTTATAATTGATGGTTACTCAAAGTATCAACATACGTAATAATACAAAGACTTATTATAAGTACTCGTGTACATATTGACGTACGTATGGATACCTAGGTATTCATTTCAAGACATGATGAATAACAAACTAAGCAATTATGAATGCGACAACTGGATTAATAATTTACTCATTTTTAATGTGGAAAAAATATATAGCAGGTGGGTGTAAATACTGTTAACGATAATACTCATTGCATTGATAATTGGCTTTACTATGTTGTGTATAATACATTTTTTTGCAAATTCATGTTTGACTCTGGACATCTACAGATGATCTCTTTCATATGTGTAATGCTGATGATTATAATAGTTATGTGTATTGGGAATAAGACTGAAGTAGTAGGGTAACAGATTGTTAACTAATTTGTAGTAAAATGTTATTTGTTAGATTTTATCAATGTCATTCTATTTTAACAACTGACGTATTTTATAAATAGTAGGAGTTAGCATTATATTTATCTATGGATATTATTCGTATTATTTTTTTTCTGAAATTATACATTTCGACGTGTCTGATGACACTATAAATGTAAGCCATCATTAATATAAGGGAGAAAAAGAGCATTGAACGTAATACATAATATATTACGTGGTAAAAACTTAACATATTAGTTAATATGCCTATTGTTTTATATATTTTATTTGCTATTTTGTTTGTATGTCTCTGCCAGTTTAAATGGTTATTTATTGCGATGCCTAAACGTAGAACTAATTTACATATTCAATGTATGCCCCATCCATTAGTAACACAAGGTGTTCTACTCTCGTTTGAGGAATATTAAGACATCATGAATTTTGTGTTTTTAGTCTCTAGCAAATGCTATGTCATTTTTCCATATAATAAATAAGAGTGGACCTAAAATTGAACCTGAAGGGAATCCAGTGTTTATGAATTATTTTCAATTTCGACGTACTGCATACGATTTTGTAAATAACGCTTTACAAAGATCGAAAGCTTTGTAACTTAATCCGTAATAATTTAACTTTTGTACAAATATATTGTGATCAATTGTTTCAAATGCTTTTGATAAATTGAAGTATATATATTATTGGAGTAGCCGATTCATCGCGTTTTTTTATAATTCGGTCTATAATTTCGAATGTAGCAAGATTAGTACAATGTTTCTTTCTAAACCCATATTAGCTATTGCATTATAACGCTTTGCAAGGGATGTAGTCGTGGATTTGGTCAAACATAACCATTTCAATGGTTTTTTTTAATCACTGGCAGGATTGAAATAGGACGATAATTGTCAGTCAGAAACATTATCTTTTTGAAAAGAGGTATGACTGTTGCAATTTTTAATTTGACTGGAAATATACCAGTTATTATTGATTGATTACTAAACAGAGTGACTACGTTGCTAATAATTGTTTTCGCTGGATGTTATGAGTTTACAGATACGGTTTGCTTTCTGACATTTTTAAAGATGCCAACACGTTCAATGTGATGATTCTAAGAAAACGAAAACAGATTGACAATGTGCCTGAGCTACAAAGCAGTGGACATTTCTACATAGAAATACCGTCCTTTAAAATCCATGCAGACAATACAACTTTATATATGTCATGTTCACCAGATACCTTTGTAGCAAAAAAGATACGCTTAACGAAAACGCCAACCCGGTTTTGTCGGTGCGCTGGACTGCCTACAGACAACCTACAGTGGTCGATATGCCGACTTCGCTGTTTGTTAGTTAGTTTATTTACTTAGGACGATATATAAAGACAGCATGATTGTACATTGTTTGAAAGAATAATGTTTCACGACCTCGTGCATTTTATAACGTTAATAATGCCAATTTCCAGCATTGCTTGAGACACGGATGAAATGGTTGTTATTTTGGAGCAATGTTTGATTGAGTTATTTCAGTCTTTTCCTGAACCAAATTCAATCAATTGCCCCTGTCATACTTATATTGTTTTTTCTCATCATCAACAAATACATAACGAAAACAAAATATATATTTATATATATATATGTTTTGTTTTCTTTGTTTATTCGGTGATGATGGTGATTTAATAGTATATATATATATATATATATATATATATATATATATATATATATATAAATATATATACATAACTATATATATATATACTGATCGTATATACGAAGAATCGCGGGTGATGAATACATTAATTTATGTACTAGTAAATGCAGCGGATGTTGCACGCCGTAGACAGCTGGCAAATGTAGCATTTTGTAAGCAGTGAAACGTCTGGTACATACCTAATTATATTAGTTTAGTGTTACGGCTATGCCTTTACTGACTTACTACATGAGCACGTAGGTATTGATTCAGACGGAGATGAACATGCTGTATTCGTACCGCCGCCGCCTCTTACGACAGATCATTGGCGTTCACTACTCACATTAGCTGACATCAATCACCTTGTAACATCGAAGTCCGTGCGAGCTAATCAACTATTTGGTCCAGAAACCCCGCGGCGTCTCTTCGACCCTGTGCTACTTTTACCACCGAACGGCCCTGCTCATCTTGCCATTGACGAGTACTTCAAACCAGACAAAGGCGCCTTTCGCTGGCAACCGTGGATGATATTACCGGCTGTGCAAAATGGCGACTTGATTCGAGTTGGGTTACAGCTTCGCAATTGAGGGGATGTCGAGATGCTGTTCATACTCAGCAGCGTCGAATGGCGAAGATTAGCTGTATAGATCTTTGAAATGACATAAGCAAATCCAATTCTACCTATCCTATCGCATCATATCGTATACATAGATAAGCACATACATACGCACTCATACACAGACGCGCTCTCGCACACACGTATGCCTGATTTAACAATTAATTTTATATGTGTTTGTTAGTGATAAGCTTCCACATAATATATTTTAGTTACGAGTTAAGGTTTCACAGAATATAGTGGCAATGCTAAACAATCAAATTGCACACAATACTTAGTTTTTTAAATACACGAGAAGAAGGCACTCTACTATATGTATAGCTTAGTCTTGTCTGCAATGATTTCATAACAATTTGAACTCAGATCACATGACCGAAACCAAAACTTGCAGACGTTGGTATTAAGGTATATATATATATTGCATATTGGTAGGTCGCCATAAAACTTGACAACATATCACAAAAAATGTCCAGAACATTTGTAATACACATTTGTTCGTTTACATTAAAGAATGTCTGCTGGCCACAGCCGTATTCTTTGAAATGTGCACGAATCATGATTGATGATGATTGTTTCACTGTTGTAAACAGCGTATTGGTACGTGTAACATTCATCGCGAGGCCGGTGAATCTAAATGAAATTTCTGCCAAACCGTTCAATTGACAATTTATTGTACCACAATATATAACAAAATCCCCATATATATTCCATGTATCCATTTCTACATGTACACATCGACTACACCAAAAAAGCCGTGACTTTTGCGATTTTCCATTCCTTACACCACTATTTTTTTTATTTACGCCTTAAAATCATGCCTTTGCGGCAGTGTTTCCGAAAAGACAGGGACCTGTGACATGTATGCATTGAATCTATGAAAACACATGGACCTGTGACATGTATGCATTGAATCTATGAAAACACATGGACCTGTGACATGTACGGATTGAATCTATGAAAACACATGGACCGGTGACATGTATGCATTGAATCTATGAAAACACATGGACCTGTGACATGTACGCATTGAATCTATGAAAACGATATAAACATTACTTTGAGGGACCTGTGTATGTTGTCCATAAATTTGCCTTTTATTACGACATGGACACTATTCTTGCATTGCACTACAGTTGGACGTAGTGAAATATAGTTATTGCTGAAATAGGCCGGCTTCATGTCTTAATCGTGACTACAGGCGAATCTTTATGCAAAGTCCATATGTACATTACATGCATCCTCGTTAAGGGAATAATACCGGCGACTACAAACTATGCTAATTGCAACACTACCAAACATTTGTCACGTGAATACCGATGTATCCATGTCACATTTAGTACTATCAATGCACCGATTATCGCCGATTTGCATTGTTGTATTCCAACATATTTGCTGTGTGTCTTACGATGTATGTAAGTGCTACTATTATGCCCAATTATATGTTCACGGTTAGGTTGTATGTGTAACAAGCATATACACTTGTCATTGTATTGTTTTGTAAATCTGATCAGCAGTGTTACATTGTATTTTATAATGTGTTCACGCTACTTACATCAAGCCAAACTAACATGAATGTAATAGCATGTTCAGTCAGCGTTCGAAATTACAGGATATTTAAGTAATGAAACCGAAATACCGCACACAGCTATATATCACCTTAGCAGTGTATTTGGAAGTCACAGTCTGCATCACTGTTCAACGCATGCGGCCTGGGTTCGTGTGGCGCATGCGCACTACTTGGCAATGCATGACTTTCTTACAATGCGTGTGAACTATGCCTAGCGATCTCGTGAGAATGTGTGTTTCTAATACGTACGCATTATACACGAAAGATGTGGGCATGTATCAAGTAAGTTTGAATGGGTATATAACTATTGATAACCAAAAAGTATATTTAAGGAAGCATACGTACTAATGGAACCGAAGTTTTATTACTGAAATTAGAGTGCAAATTAGAAGATATCAATCATCTCAGAGGAAAAAAAAAGAAAGACAAAGACAGCAATCACTGATTTTCCAGAGCATTGTGAGTAAGTGTACATATAAAAATTGAAACTGTCGTAACAAAACGGGATACTCGTACAATTATTATTATTATTATAAAACATTTATAGAGCGCCGTGTGTCCGGATGACAAATCTGCTCAAAGGCGCTGACAATCGTAGAGTATAAATAAAATACATTAAATGACCTAAAACATATTAAATAGAAAGTTAAACGAATGTGATTTAAAAGTAGCTTATAAAAATTACATAAAATGTCAGTTAGATAACCCTGAATAAAAATAAATATATATATTTACAAATGTATATATTATACAAGAATTAAATGAATTAGCCGTTTAAATACCTAAAATAAATAATGTGCTTAAATTATATTTAATAAAAACAAAAATATGCTAATTTAAAAACTAAATAGTTGAAACCTAAGTACATAACCGAATGTCAATATTGCACAAATGTCACTGATGCGGACTGCAAAGTTCTTTGAAGGCCTGTCGAAATAAGTGTGTCTTTAATAGTGATTTGAAAGCGGCAACGCAGTTTGCATGCCTGACTGCATGAGGCATGGCATTCCACAGGATCGGGCCAGCTACCGAGAAGGAACGACGGCCATAATGTTCAAGGTGATATCTCGGAACAGTCAGCAGACTTTGTTCGGCTGATCTAAGTGATCTGGTCGGCGTGTAGGATGTCACGAGCGATGAAATGTACGCAGGGCCGAGATGGTGCACTGCACGATGTACCAGCAGTAACAGCTTGAATTCGACCCGCTGGCGTATAGGCAACCAGTGCAGACCGGTAATGAGACGTGCTGCGGAATTCTGTACCATCTGCAGCTTTCACAAGTGCGTCTCCGGCAGACTATATAACACTGCGTTGCCGTAATCAACACGTGACATGACTAAGGCGTTCACATTGGTTCTTCAGACATTAGTGGTAAGACATTTCCGAATTAACGCGATGCTTCGGAGGTGACAATATGCCACCTGGCAAACACGACGCAGTTGATTCGTCATCGACATAGTGTTGTCGAGTAGAACGCCGATGTCGCGGATAACCAACCGGAAACAGTACAGCCACATACAATCAATGACTTGGTCAACAGGCGGGTGAACAAGTTTCCGATTGTTCACTGCAGATATGACGATCACTTCGGTTTTGTTCTCGTGGAGCAGGAGAGTATGGAAAGACATCCACGCTTTCACATCGGTGATACAACGAGATATTCGATCAGTGGCCATTGTAATTGGCTGGTCACGGGGAAAGTCCACATATAATTGCGTATCGTCAGCATACATATGATAGCGTAGTTGATGATGTTCAAAAACATGGTTGAGTCCAAGGCAGTAGATCGTGAACAGAAGAAGTCCGAGCACGCTACCCTGAGGCAGACCACATGTTAGATCGACACTTCTTGAAATTATGTTGCCAACTTTAACTGCCTGTGTTCGCTGTGACAGATACGACTTCAACCAGCACAGTGCGTTGCAACGCACGCCAATTCTGTACAGTTGATTGAACAGCAGATGGTGGTCGACAGTGTCAAAAGCGGCACTGAGATCTAGTAGCACCAGTATCACGCTCTTCTTGTTATCTAGAGAAAGAAATATGTCGTCCTGTATGCGTACTAGGGCAGTTTCACAGCTGTGCATTGGACGGTACGCACTTTGGAAAATATCGAAGATGCCCTTCGCATCCATGTGCTGTCGTAGTTGGATTGCAAAGCATCTCTCGACGAGCTTCGATAAGAAAGACATATTTGATATTGGACGATAGTTCGATAACAGTTTTGGATCAAGACCATTCCTCTTTAACAGCGGTGTTATTACGGCATGTTTCCTAGCGACAGGTAGAGATGCCGACACGATAGACATGTTAACAATGCTGGTTAAATGTATGGTTAAGTGTATGTGTATGTGTATGTGTATGTGTATGTGTATGTGTATGTGTATGTGTATGTGTATGTGTATGTGTAAGTGTATGTGTATGTGTTTGTGTATGTGTCTCTGTGTGTATGTGTGAGTGCGTGTGTGTGTGTGAGCGTGTGTGTGCGTGTGTGCGTGTGTGCGCGTGTGCGCGTGTGCGCGTGTGCGCGTGTGCGCGTGTGCGCGTGTGCGCGTGTGTGCGTGTGTGCGTGTATGCATGTGTAATAATAACTTTCGATTGATCGATATAGGAATTTCCAACGACGAATCACATCAAGAACACCGTATCATAATTAGAAGAGTGTTTTTCGTTTTTGAATCTCTTTGCTCTGCCCCGGCAGTGGCGCCTTGTTTAAATTACACAAATTATGTTGATCAGGGTAGATCCTTGCTGGCATAAGTTAATTTCAATTGTTAATGTGTTCATTCAATTAGCTCCATTAATTTAATTTAGTTAATTTACTTTCTAGAAAATCACACTTTATTTAAGTATAATTAATACACTTTATAGAAGATGTTAATTTTATTTACTTTAGTTTAAACAAATCAAAATAATTAGCTTTCAATTAGATTTATATTGGAAACAAATTACCATTATTTGTTTGCAATCCCACGGTGACTACTACTGACTGTCGAGTGTAAGAATTAGCTTTGATGACGTAGGCAGATGTTTGAACAAAACAGTGTGAATACCCAGACACTCAGCAGCCTGTGTCAAACAGTGAATAAGCTGAACTGTGGCCAGGCTTAGACATAACTAGCTATAACTGGATTATGCAAGTATGGAATGTTTCTAGACATAACCGCACATTATAAATTAATTTTATTTGAATTTACCTGATAAATATGTGTGGTTAACTTAATTTGTTTTAATTGGAGCATTTCTGAGTTAATTGTAATATTAACTTTCCTAGTTGATATGTAATATTATTATAATAATATGACACCAGTATGACCTATTTCGTGCATAATGCATATCATTAAACACTTAATATGTAATATTATTATAATAATATGACACCAGTATGACCTATTTCGTGCATAATGCATATCATTAAACACTTAATATGTAATCATTATTATAATACTATGACACCAGTATGACCTATTTCGTGCATACTGCATATCATTAAACACTTAATATGTAATCATTATTCTAATACTATGACAACAGTATGACCTGTTTCGTGCATACTGCATATCATTAAACACTTAATATGTAATCATTATTCTAATAATATGACAACAGTATGACCTGTTTCGTGCATACTACATATCATTAAACACTTAATATGTAATCATTATTCTAATACTATGACAACAGTATGACCTATTTCGTGCATACTGCATATCATTAAACACTTAATATGTAATAATTATTCTAATACTATGACACCAGTATGACCTGTTTCGTGCATAATGCTTATCATTAAACACTTAATATGTAATCATTATTCTAATACTATGACACCAGTATGACCTGTTTCGTGCATAATGCTTATCATTAAACACTTAATATGTAATAATTATTCTAATACTATGACACCAGTATGACCTATTTCGTGCATACTGCATATCGGAATAAAGAGAATAATAAAAGAACAAACATATTAATTATCAACAACAACACTGTAATATAGCACTATTATGCAGTTATGCAAATTTGAAAATCTACGCAATTAAGTT
Source organism: Escarpia spicata (assembly GCA_963995525.1). Classification (NCBI taxonomy): domain Eukaryota; kingdom Metazoa; phylum Annelida; class Polychaeta; order Sabellida; family Siboglinidae; genus Escarpia; species Escarpia spicata. The sequence goes on along the minus strand of OZ023207.1, from coordinate 15,385,269 downwards.
CAACTTTCTTGACAATTTCTAACAAACCGTATTTTGGAATATTCACATTTGTTCTGGGATAGATTCCCATCATTTAGTTTGGTATTATATAAGCAATGTGCATGTAGCAGTCTGTGAACGTAGTGAAATATTGGATGAGTCGACTTTCGCGAATTCTTTGGCCTGCGTAGTTTTCCTATAGCTGCCGCTTCCGCTGTGTTCGCCTCCGGACAAGATTTGCTGAATAAATGTCAGTGGACATATCATACGATATTGCACGCCTTTCATTGCCGTTCAAACATATCGTTGGAGCTGCTTTCACCAACGACATGAGCCGGAGTTTGACAGTTGCACCTCACGCAGCATAGAAAGGCGATTACATCGATATGTTTTAAACGGTGATATTTCGAGTCAATGTACGTCCTACTACATTTTGCACTAGTTCGAGACATCGCTTTGTCACTCGCTCCATCGTTTTTTTAAACCATATATTCCTTTCGAGCATGTGGGTGCTGCTAGCAACGTTATTTTCAATACTTATTGTTATATGGACACGGTGAAACGAGGGCTGATCACTTGGATTATTGTCCATCATACTGGCTGCATTTTATGTATCATTGTCTTGTGACTAATTGCCTTTTCTTACATTTTGCCGCTTATTTTACATCGATAATTAAGCGAATTGCTTGGAACACAAATATGACGTGGAATATCCTTATAAACAACTTGCGTGTGTATGCAAGTAGTGCAAGATTTTCACTTAAACGGCTTGAGCCTCGATCGCCAAACTTTCAAAGGTTAATCTAAGACCCCTGTCAAAGGACGTCAGACGTACATATTTTCGAAATAGCCTATACATGTCAGGATATTCACTGCAAAACATGTGTGTCTTCTGACTATAACATACTATAGACGCCACAAAAAATGAACGTGCAACCAATGTTTTAAATACTGGTCAAAATCAGTCCAATTATCTGTAAGATGCCTGCTCAATCTACTTCAGTCGTTAAATAGTTTTAGAAATAAAACCTCTCAATTATGAGGCGTATCCCCCAAAAAGCGTGTCTGTTGCGATTTTCCACTTCTTACACCGAATATTTCATTTATAATTTTTTTGTATTATAACTCTTCTTTTGCGTCTGTGTTTCAGACAATACATGGTATTGTGACATGTTTACATGCAATTTATGAAAATGTTGGAAACATTGTTTTGATGGACTAATTTATGTTGTTCACATATTTGCTGTTTATTGCAATATCCCAGATAAATAAAATTCACACACATCAAGAACCATGATACCAGAAGGATGCAGTGTACCTATGATAGAGGTGATAGTTATATATATGTGTGTGTATATAAGACAAAATAATCTGTGTTCTACTTCCAACCTAAAAATAATCAAAAATGTTTGAAATCACAGAAATGTTGCGACCCTTTTAAGAACTATTTATTACGACATCCGGTTTCACCTAAACTATATAGTTATTATCTAGTTTGTTACCAGTTCCAGTTAGACTACTGCAAGAAGTCAATTAGTATTACCGCATCTGTTTTAACATGTATGTCCATTGGCTCAACTAATTAACAAAAACACTACGATGTTTATCAAGACACCGCCGCTTATTACGATATCCGGACCTTGTGGAAGACACGCATATGAGATAATACGGGATATTATAGCGTAGCTATGTGTCTCGTATGGGTACCTATTTACAACAGTAGTTGTGTGTAAAAATAATCATTGGTTTAGTGTCAGTGATTTTTTTTCGAAGTGAAATTTCAGTGTATTTTCTAAACAAATATTGTACATATAATTATTTGCCTATTATTTACAATATTATACTCTATTGTGGCACATAAACTATAATTATGAAATAGCCAAACTCAATTACAAAATAGGCATGTGATCCCGTAGTAATATGCTTCAAGATACGGATATCGTTATAAATAGTTTTGTTTATAATACAAATATGCCATAAAAATGCTTACATAAAATGATTTTTATATTGATTTCAGCCGATATGCTATATCGTATTAGCTAACCGAAAACAAAATAATCGAATTTTTTTTATTTTTTATCAGTTATCATGTTTGCTGAATGCTGATTTTGTCCTTCCATTATGTTAACATGTGAACCACTCTTGGGAAGGAAGGAAAATGACAAACCTTCAACACAAATTTTACTTTTTTAAACAGAGAAACCAACTGTTGAGTTTTATTAAAGTTTCATTGTATAGTTAGAAGAATTTAATGTGTGTATTCAACGGGTTTATGTGCAGATGTTTTGATCACGAGTGTCAACTACCAAGGTATGTCGTCATTTTTCTAATTGCTTAAATTGCTTAATAACATAACGATAACAACTGTAATTGGAACAATACTCGGTGTACTTAGTACATAACAAGGCTTAATATCAGAGGAACTGTAGTCCTCTCTCATTTCTACATTGCGAGGGACGAACTGCATGTTCAAATGTAGAAATACATTTTAAAATAAATACACTAATTTAAAAACAAACAAAAACATCCCCACACCTTTTCAGTACCCTGCCACGAATGCGATCAACAAGTACATTATGTAGGTCTTCCTCTTTTATCTTGTTGTTTTTTATTTACATGTTAGCCTCCGTTACCTTCTTGGAGGTCCAGAATGAATCGCCACATTCGCTCAGGGTGCTTATTAGTTCGAACCACCAGTCATTATTGGCCCCTTCTCCCGATGATACAGCCCAGGACCTGTGCAGGGCTCTTACTACTCCTAACTTCTGGCGTTTGGGGAACAGGAATGCAATGCTTGTATATTGGTTAGGTTGTGAGTTTCTTGTACAACGTTGACTTAACTGCGACACCTACTTTTATGGTGAACTTGACAGAGTGAAAGGATATGCTTTTATTTTATACAAAGTTATATTATATATAAATTAATTGAAATGATAAAATGAGCTGTATTATGGAATGTACAGAACTAACTGATGGAATATCATACATATATTGTATACTTTAATACGAACAGTTAACAAAACAAATGCCAGTTTTTTAAACAAAGAATTTGAAATTTGCTGAAGAGATGATGGACGTAATGGCAGGAATATATAAGAATTGAACAAAAGTACATTTCCCTCCTGACCAGTATTAATTTCCAAACATTAACGAAAGGTCAGAAACGTTGCGTGTAGTTGTATCTAGCTTATTTCGTGATTTGCTGAAGTTGGAAATACAACATTATGTACACACCGATGCCCGCATGACACACGTCAATGATTTGTACATTTCTTATCCTCTTCCGCTAGTAGGGTCTAGCGTCTCTGACATTACCGTCCAAATATACTTACTTATCTTCACTTTCTTATATGTCCAAACGTAATGCGCACAGATGGGGAGCGATTATATTGCAGACCCAAAGTGTGTACTTTTCTGCCAGTTTTTTGTTTGTCCACTAAGTCCACTTGATCGTTACAATGTATGTTACTAATAATGTCAATTCACCAAAATGTGTGTTGTGACTCTTTATCGCTCCACTACAGCCATGAATACCTCCTGAATTTCTAACCACACAGCGCACCGATATTTGCTATTGACATCCCTGGTACAAGAAACAGTAAGAAGTATCGTAGTGCGAGAAGAGGAGTGCGGAATCGACGCAAGGCCACCACTTCCAATAATCTTTGGTTGAGAACAACAAAATAACCCTTTTCGAATTGGGGATATAACTACAACACGTTTTGACATATATAATAATAAAATGGAAACAAATGTTTGCGGTAGACGGTGGTAATTTACGTACCCTAAATTAAACAACGTGCTATGGAATATTGGCAATCACGCGTCGATCTCATTACATTCGACGTGAATTTGGTCAAGTGACGGTCAAACATGTGTATATTCCTGGCCCCCACAATACCCAGGTTGCCGGGCGTGTTGCAGAATGTTACAATAGATCAATTGACCAAGGTGTGTTCGTGATGGGTGATTTGAACACTTGCAACATTACAGGTATTCTGCCATATCTGCAGCAAAGTGTTATGTGTCCGATGCTCCTCAATAAGACACTTGATCTCTGTTTTAGGCAACAGGCTCCTCGTGAAATGTAATATTTTAATTACCTGTCACATCTTAAAAAGCCACTTGTTCAATTTCGACCACCATAGTTGCCGGGCCTGAATACAAATCTATGTACATAACGGTAACCATGGTAACCAAATAATTATTTAATTTATGAGGTGTAGTTTTGTGCGTAGTCCCATGGAAAGGTAATTAAAATATTTCCACGTTTTATTTATTCTAACAAACAGCATAATAAGTTGTGCACTGAAGAAGTTTGGCTGAAAAAGAGCAATACTTTTCATACTATGAATGTTTAATATTATCGTATATTTAAACTTAATATACAAATATTACAAATTATATTTTTTATCAAACGTTTTATAGTTTATTCAGCTAAACTACTTAGATAAGATAAGACAAGATAAGTAATGCTTTATTGTATCAACTATGGATTTGAAAAAAATTAGCTGGGGTGCGAACAAACATGACGTAATATATTATTTGTCTGAATACATAAAATATATATGAATTCAACTTTCGGTGGCACTATTCACAAAACTTGCCTGTCAGAATTTCTAAGAATTAACTGGTTATTGTGGTTACCTTGATGCAAGTTGATTAATATTTAATATATGGCATTCTTTTCGTATATTCTTTATATACTGCAATTTTGATGAACAAGTATTTTGTTATGGTATGACAGTTAATTAAAATATGACATTTCACGAAAGGTATGTGTCCTTTACCAACATACATGACTCACTGCGGTCATTGTGCAAGCCCGCGGTGGGACGGTTGGATCAATGTATGTTTGTGTTGGTAGGAATTCAGACGAAATTGTTGACACTGGCATATTCTACAGTTACTAGAACAATCAGTAGTACAAATGAAAGGTATATTAAACGAAAACATGCGTTTTTCTGTGGATATGACATGTATGCCAGAGTGTAAAACAAAGAGCTTAGAAGAAAATAAAATAAAGTGAAAAAATTGCAATACAAAAGTACAATTGAGATTATATTGCTATAAGGCAATGTCAGCTACGCTTCTATGCAAGATTTGACACAAAGCATCTGAACCCGACAACTTGCGGGGCCGTGTCTTGAAGGTACGCACGGATCAACTTAGTCCTGTTTTCACTAGGTTTCTCCAGTGATTTTTAAACACATATTCTCTGTCTCGTTCGTGGAAACTGTTTACTATTATGCCGATCGCAAAAAAACTGGCTCCAGAGGTCTTATGCATGAACCGAGACAACTAATAGTCTGAGACAATGCCATTGTCCGAGACAATAAACGTCGGGACTTCTGCCGTCGCGAAGTTGCTATGCATGGACCGGACGTTAGACCGAGACAATAAAGTCAGAGACTTTAACGCGATTGTCCCGACGTTTGGTGTTGGGCTAATTTTAGACGAGGGGATCCCGGGAAACCCCAAATAGTTTTGCGAAGAGCGCAGGCGCCTCCCGTTACTTCCTTCCGGGTAACATTCGTGTGATTCGAGTTGTAAACACGGAGCTTAGAAGTGTCATATTATTTACCTTGATTTTAATTTGATCCTCATGTTTTACAATGTAATCGTGGATATAACAAGGAAGGGTGTCAGACATTGATTCGCGTATTCTTCTCCCTATTCCTGAGGTATATGTCCATGTGTCCTTTTTTGCCGCAATGTTGGTTGACATTATTATGTCAATTTATGATCATCATGATGACATGAACCGCTGTCGCTGGCGCTGCCTCCATGAATGATTTCTCTATTCCATTCAGTCACAGTGACAGGTCAAAATACGTGTCACTGAAATCTCTTCACGCTGTTAGCCTATTTTAATATACTGTCTGATCTTGCAGTGGTTCAGGTCACACGTTCTGGCCAAAGAGCGATTTACACAGCGCAGATAGGACGCACGGTTTTTGGCCTAGTCCTACGCGTCTTTGTGACTGAGTAAATTACGATATTTGTATTCCGCCTGTCTTAGTGTCTATTTTCGCAAGAACTTCACTCAAAACGATTTTTCTAACAGTTTGTTAAAGATTTATAATATGGCTACATTGATATGGACATATTAATTTTTGTTCATTTTTTGGTCAAAAAAGCATAAAACATTAGGACGCACGATTTCTGCTCCCACCAGTATTCCTTGTCTCAATTGACTCGAGTAGTGTTAATGCCTTCAATCTCTTAAAGAAGTTCATATTACTCAATTCCATTATCATTCTGGTCGTCCTCTGTTCATCACTCCTTCGTCTTGTATTTCATGGATCAGTGTTCACCTTGTAGATGCACCTAGCATAGAGTTTGCATTCTTGCAATTTTTGATGGCTTAGTTTAGACTGAGCACACTGCTCCGTTACTTCCAGTTAGTTTGTCTGTCATTATTACTCCAAAGTCCTTCTTTTGTGTTGTATTTATATAGGGTCATTTCTCATAATGCAGTCATGCTTTCTCTTCTTGTGGCCATACTGCACTCCTCGTGAACCATAACTAGCATAGGATTTGCCTTTTTGAACGTGTTGGCGCACAATGCTTTAATTTAAATAGTATCTCAAATTTGTTTAGTATTATCAAGCCTAAGTCTTTATCTTTGTGTCATGTTTCTGCAGGGTCATTTTCCATGATGCAGTCGTAGTATTATAATATTATTGTGGAAACTATTGTTTTGTTAAAGTAAGTTTTTTTCATTTTCGAAATGGATTTACTCTTTTAAATCTTAGCAAACAGAGGTGATCTGGCAGATGATTACCGAAAACGTGAATGTTGTGGGTGGCAGTGGGCACACAGAGGCCCAGGTTAAAAATAGAAGAAACAACATGAAACAAGCCATTTGACAAAGACGGATCAAATAAAAAAAGATGCATGGAGAACCTCTACCTGAGGTGCCCTATGAGAACTTGGCGAGGCTCATCATCAACACCAAGATGGTGGATGGTTCAGAGGGTAAGTGTCCTGTAATCTTGCATTAAAATTTACATCACCTTAAATTATTTATAATATTTTTGTCTTGTTTCGATAACAATACATTTGTTCCTAGCATTACTCTGGCAAATCAGTTATGGTAACAGTCGAAGGTCAATGACACACCATAACTCTGTAGAGTGCTTTTAGTGGTCAAATTTGCCATAGCATATCAGTAGGCCTTTTACAGATAGAGCGATATAGTGTACACTTGGTGGCAGTGGTATTTCAGTGCTGTGTGGGAGTCACAACCCCTTCTGGTGTTTGTATTTTGCAATGAAACAGTATTGAATGTGTACATCCACTGATCCCATATATTCGGTGTGTGTTGTAGTAACACTGGTTATCCCATCATCATCTACTCCTGAACTAGAAAGTCTGTCTATGATGAACAGCATATATGTACTCTAGGTAAGTCGTAATTTGCAACACACTAGTGAGAAATAGTCGTGTCATCTACAAAACTAAGATATTCAAGAATATGACGAGACCAGTTCACACTATGGTTGATTGATCAGCTTCTTCAGTTCATAATACAATTATTGTAATGTAACGGTATGTTATTTATTGCTAATCTACAAAAGGTTTACAGGGCGTAATTATATGTGGGTGATAATGTGTCTACATATTATATTCCCATTAAATCCAGTTAATTGGAAAAAAGATTTTATAGCCCAAGGAAAAGTTGTGGGAATAAAAAGGAATTAATATAGTACAGATCATAATTTTATTTATAAAATAAAGGTGTTCGTTAAAAACATCGAGAGAGACAAATGATACCAGTAGGTGGCCTCATCACATATGGTCACTACAGGAAATTAGGAATGGGTGTGTCAATTGTTTTGTAATTTCACTAAACACCATGTTTCATTGTTGTGAATAACTTTTATTGCTATAAAAAAACACATGCTACAACATTTATATAAATTAATATAGAAAACAAAGAGGCTAGATCATCTTAAAAGTAAAATATAATTTAACCTCTTTTTACATAAATTAATAAGAAATCTGATAGAAGTCCAGATCTATGCTATATTTAAATGCATACTAGTACACTTCTTCATTTGTTTTTAATTATCTACCAATCACACGGTTTTTATTTGGTTACATCAACATCGTTCCAGATGCTGGTCATGGTATGTTAAATGCTGTATCTGAAGATGTCCCTGGGGTACAGCCCTCAAGCAGCTGTGGGAAACAGTGGTAGTGGTCCATGACCTCCAGTGGTCCACCTTCCTCCTACAGTGATTCATCAGCAACTGCCAGTAGATTGGCTTCATCACGCAGACAAGAAGAAAGAATGGCTGACTCCTTATAGCAGATGCAGAGTGCCCAGTTCTGAAAGGAGAACATTTTCTAATTTTAAAATGGCTGCATAGTGAAATGAAGAAATATGGTGCAATAACAGAAATGGTACAACTACAATATAGCTCGCCCTATAAATAAAACAATTAAAGCAACCAGGATGCATCATCAATGAAACATAGCATGCGAAATGGATAGAATGTAACTACCTCTTAAAAAAGTAGTATCCTTTGTTTCAATAGCAAGTTATGTCAACCCAGTTTTGGCAATAAGACAATTAGTATGCACCATTTATATACTTGACTGCAAGCGTACGACAGAAGATACTGTACTGCAATGCTGAAGTGTCAGAATGTATGTCAGAATGAACTGTTTGAATATTAGCTATGCTATTGTTACGATTTGGATTTATTTTAACACAAGTGAGAAAATATATTTAAACACATTAATTAGACACTCATTGTTTGTGTATTCTGCTGAAAATACAATACATATCTAATAAAATATTGGTTACTCGAAAATGGGTAGTATATCCTGCTCTTGAATACTCGTATTTTAATTTATCGCGATTCGAATATTATTTATTCGTATTAAAAATGGCCTTGACCCTTGTTTAAAAAAATAATAGCTACACTGCACTGGCACAGGCTAGCCTACAGTACTGCTGGTCGAATCGAATGTTAGATTTGACATGCTGTTTTGTAAACAATCTAAGCACATTTGCATAAATATTATCAATATTCTAAATAACTAGCCGTTATATTACATCGATGAAATGCAAGCAAGTTGTTAGAAAATATGTTTAGAGTGACATACGATAGTTCAACGACGGAAGCATGCTTCGCAACCACGACAATAAATTGTATTTATGGAAAGGTCTATACTAGTATAGGCATGTTTGAAAGATGCAACGGGACCGTTCGTTGTCTTTCCTATGACTAGTACAACTTAAGTCAAGTACAATTACGTACAGTCAGACAAAAGGTGAAATATATGCTTTCATCAATATCACCGATTTGCCTCGACGGCGATGCGGGACCAGTAGTAGACCTACCACCTTTTCTGATAGATGTTCTAGTAAAATGCGTCGTCCGAAAATCCTGTTTGCGTAGGGCCTAATATTGCGTCGAACATGTCATGATAATTTTTCGTTGGACAATGATACTTCCAGTGACTATAACCGACTAACAACGTATTTAATGAAAAATGCAGTGATACCTGGTACCTCTGATAAAGTTTATCGATTGGACACACGTTAGTCGTTACTGTTACATTCACAGACATTATATGCACGGTAAAGTTCGATAATAATTACTCTGAGTCCTCACTTGCATGAACAGTGGTTTGATTCTGTTCGATTAACGAATTCATTGTCACATTTGTATTGCTGTTGTGGCGCTAGAGTGCAGTAATTGGTCTCATCAGCTCATCCGATCACATAAACACAACGCCAATGGCAGTCATTAATTACGAAATAGTCATAGACAACTACATTTAGGCCAGCGTTATCGCGGGCCTAAAAATCGTGTCGTTTCGTCCCGCGGAAAGTCCGATACTTCTAGTTGTCTGCGTTCGTGCATAGCGATTATCCCGTCAAAGTCCCGACGTTCGTAAATAGTCCGAGACAACACTCATTGTCTCGGTTCATGCATAAGACCCCAGACAATTTAATGAATTGCGACCAGTGACAAATCTATAATTGCCAAGTATATGAAAATACTCACGTGCAATAAACCGATCATGTTTGTAGCCGTTCGCGTGTTCACCATACATATGGCCAAGAACGCAGCGTTGACTAGGTTGCTACGTGAGCGTGCGGCTATTATGTAGAGTGCGCAGTAATTATACGTATAAACAATTGTCGCACCTTTTGTTAAGAAGGCTGCCACAAGTTGACCGATGGTAATGAATTAGCAAATCTATATATGGCGGCTACATTCCAGACATATTTACACCGCCATTGTCGATATGTAGGAATGCAATGTTGGTTCAGTCATCCGTTTAATAAAGGTAATAAAAAAAATACGGCGTTGTGTGGCTGTTATCACCGTTCATATCGATGTTCATATTATCCACTCGCAGACCTGTTCACTCCAACGCCAAAACGATAGACGTATAATCGTTATAATGTTTGATTGTGCGTATGTGAGTGTGTGTATGTGCGCGCGCGCGCGCGCGCGCGCGTGTACGAGTGCGTTTACTTGCGTTTGCGTGCGGGTGCGCGCTCGCGTCGCTTGCGCGTGCGCTTGCGCGTGCGTGCGTGTGCCTCATCATATTCGGATTATAATAACCATGCCACGCCTTATATTGCACCGTCCTTTAATGCGTCATCACAGTGGTTGTGCGTAACAGAACGGACGGACCTGTGCTGTCATTGTTCCGTTGTGTGTATAAAGTCGTATGCGTTGCTTTACGAGTTTGTACATTCTAGCTCGAGTGTAACGAATCGCCTCACTGAGAAACAGAGAATGCACCTGCGATTCGACCAGGAAATGCAAAGTGGAATACCGCAATACAATACAGTCTTCACGGTTCATCTCGCGGTTGATGTTGTTCAATTAGATACACAGGCCGGCGTCTTGTTCTTCTGGCTTTTATGGGCGTGATATGCTATCGTGGACCTGCAACTGCCCGGCAGCCGCATCCAGCCTCACAACGCCAAATTCCAGGTCCGGAGCGTGCTATGATATGCTGTCGTTAATGGAATGGTTCTCCTGTGTGATGTAACCCATTGCGTTCACAAGCAGTGCGTTCTGGTAGAGCCCAGTTGGACACCAAACACACTCTCATTTGCAGCCGCCAAGAACTTGTTGCTGCCCGTATCGAACTAATATCTCATGAGCGATGCTGGTGGACACAGACAATAAGAACACATGCATCATCAAAATATGAAATGAATGTCAACCTCAAAAACGAGCAGACCGTCGATGATGATATTGGCGTGAGGAGAAAACGTGTACATTGAACACTAAGAAGCATGTTGTTTTTGAATAGACAAGTGTTGATCATAAGCACGTGCTGAGTATAGAAGACGCCATGTTAACTACTGAATAACGTTACGCAGTCCAACAACAAGGTATGCTTCTTACTATGAATGGCGTGAACAATTCGTCAAGTAAGTAATAGAAGGTTTGTAAGATCGAAAACAAGAAACCATTGATAACACACGTAATGGTATATCGTGTAGTTATGTTGACATCGTGTTGAGGTATATCGTGTAGTTATGTTGACATCGTGTTAAGGTATATCGTGTAGTTATGTTAACATCGTGTTAAGATATATCGTGTAGTTATATTGACATCGTGTTAAGGTATATCGTGTAGTTATGTTGACATCGTGTTAAGGTATATCGTGTAGTTATGTTAACATCGTGTTAAGATATATCGTGTAGTTATATTGACATCGTGTTAAGGTATATCGTGTAGTTATATTGACATCGTGTTAAGGTATATCGTGTAGTTATGTTGACATCGTGTTAAGGTATATCGTGTAGTTATGTTGACATCGTGTTAAGGTATATCGTGTAGTTATGTTAACATCGTGTTAAGATATATCGTGTAGTTATAGTGACATCGTGTTAAGGTATATCGTGTAGTTATGTTGACATCGTGTTAGCTACTTATTTGAACGAAAACAACAATGGTGGACTATACTGATGCGAAACCAGCCATAATCGGTGCTGAAGTGATAGCCAATGTTGCCATTAACACACTTTTGTCCGCTGTTCTATTGCGATATCCAGAACTACGAGAAGATCCCACTGCGTTGTTCATGTTGTCTCTAACGGCAGCCGATCTCGCCACCGGATGCGCTGTTATGCCTATTGCGGCCGCGATATGTTCCAGAGCATCACCTTCCATTCGTGATCAACTCCGGTACCTTCCAAAATTGTTCGCGTTTATAATGTGGTGGTTCGCCTTTGTGTCCATATACAGTCTGTGCTGGATGACTATATCCAAGGCTGTCATGATCATCATGCCATTTCGGTCCAAGCAACTGTTGTCACATAAGCGTTGTGGCTTAATCATTGTCCTCACGTGGTGTGTGGGCTTCCTGTTCGCCACTGTGAATTTCAACGTGGATGCTACGTGGAATACATCAATGTGCTCCTATCGTTTTCCAAGGGACACAGGCTTGCACGCGTTTTATATGATCTATTTTATCGTCAGTGTACTCTTGCCGCGTGTTCTGTTAATCTATGCCAATGTTCGTATTTTCATCGTTGTTCTTCGCACACATCGGCAGATAGCCGCACAGGAGCAGTCTGTTGCCTTATGTGCGGTAGTGCCCGCGAATGCAGGTACCGTAACCGCTCACGCTATACGGTCCAGCATCAGTATTTTTGTTATATGTGTTGTCTCCATTGTTCTGACGACGCCTTTGTTTGTATTCTCCATATTGCGCAATGCAACTACCGTTGAATTTCCTGTCGGATTTGAATTCGTCGCTTTGTGGTTATTTCAGCTAAATACGATAATGGATAGTTTGCTGTATCTGGTGTTGCTTAGGTCTGTTAGGCAGAAAACCGGCATCATGTTGCATGAAATGTTTACCTATGTTGTCGAAAAATATAGAAGTATATTTAATATTGTTTAGACTGTTTTAGATAATAACATGGTCGCGCAAAATGTAATTGATTGCATAACCCATAGTACGGTGTTGTAATGTTTTCACCATTTCCATTCACTCGATCAAAGCACATGTTCTACAATTTATTGCTATTTCTGTCAATTTGTACATAAAATTGAACACTGATCCACATCTTTGCAGCTGCTACTTTTAAATACTTTAAATGTCTAATCAAAAAGGTTATTTTTGTTTAGCATAATGATTAGGTTTGACATATATCTGAATGTCAATATGTTCAGAGCATAGCGATTAGTGACATGTACTCTGTGTCAGAATTGCTACATAAGTGGGTTATAGTTTTGCATAATTGATTGATTGTTTATTTAGGATCAACATTATTAAACAAATTGTGTTCCATTGGTACAAAACGTGATCATTTACATATACACACAACACTATTACATGAATACTATACAGAATACAACGTTTTACATGCACCCACAAAGATAATCAAGCCTTTGTATGTAGCCATTATTGGCATCGAACTTACAGCGGTAATAGACCCGGACGCGTAAAGTTCCTGCACTTTCTGTAACTAGTCAATCGTGCCCATGTACAGCCTAGCTGGAATGTATGGCATCCACTCAGTATTCCAGCTCTGGGCCCACAACTAATTTATATGCTTTAAAGAGAGCACGAGCATCAGCAGTATTAAAGCACCAAAATATTACATCGATTTCGCAAGAAATAAACAAAACATGCTGCTGAAATAAACGTTTATCATCCACTGTTACACCAAGATCTCGGTATGCTTTAACAAACTGTACAACTTTCAGATGATAGGTAGCCGGGATACTATTTCCAATCGTCAGAACACAGCATTTTTGTTCAGCTACTTAAGGCTATTCGAAGCTGCAACCGGTCTGCCCAAACCACAAATTCATTAAGACATTTTTGCAAACCAGGCCGTTCGGAAACATCCGATTGTAGCATTTATGCTATTTCTGGATGGTTAAATCTACTTTCCTGAGGTTTAATTTGGGAAGTGAGGAAGGTCAAGCCAGTACATAGACATATTGTTGACCAACCGCCTTGGTTACGTAATTACAGCAACTCGGTTGCAGATGCGCTCAGTGGGGCGTGGTATTCTGTTGCTAGCGTTTTTAGGGAAGCAGGTGGTTTCACTTTATTCTTAGAGGGTGTTCTACAATGTCTAGCTTGAATTGTACATTGTTTTAGCCAATAGAAATGATGGAAACCTGTCATATAATGTGTAAATAGGTCCGCTTATATATACGTCTGTTATACTCATTTCGCCATCTGGGCGCTGGCGAAGGACTGGGACAGATCCAGGGTTGAACGAGACTGGTTGCCCTGCTGCCAAGAGAATGGCAAGTCAATTAGTGAAGCGTGGTGGGAATCGTTAGCGTGGGTTACGTTCCCAAGCTTATGTGTGTGTGTAATATTCAGTGTCCAGAGTGACTGTTCGAGTTTCGAAGAAGCTATGCCGCCACGTCAGCGGTATATTGAGACAACGTTCCGGTCGGCCCCAACGTTTTTGCGGTCTCACAGCGACATCGTCAGAAAGCTTGACCAAATGTGACTCGTAACGGCAGGCGGTAAACGTATACTGCCAGGCGTCGTCATTCGCGCGAACCCGCTCATCCGACTTCTCGATCGTTTGCGACAGCGCAAGACCTCTCGATCGAATTCGTATCGGCCGGCGGTAAGCGTCTACTGCCCTGCTTCGTCTTTCAGTTGAACGTATCCAACTGACCTCGCAAGCGTTTGCGACCGTGCGATCATTGAACGGACGCGACTCGAGAATTCGCGTCGTATGACGGCAATCGTCAATTGCCCGGAGTCATCAATCGTGCGGCCGAGATACACCGTTCTAATTGTATTCTGAGTTCGGCGTGTTGACTTCAACAAACGTTCGTATATATTCGAGATGGGACTAGTCCAGTGTAAATGTATATTTTCTGATTGAACGTCTCTATTATTTGCTGTATTATCTGTGGCTTTGAAGTGAGGTATTATTACTCTTGAAGTATTCATATATATATATATATATATATATTTGTTGTAATTTGTTGGAGAGCTAGCGTATACTCGTTTTGTACGGCCCGCCATTTGTACATACCGTTAAGCAGATGTTAACATATCGATAGGCGTTTACATTTAGAGCGCAGCTTAACAATATGTTTCGGGTAATTTTTGGATTTTTTGTTAGAACCTCTTGAGAAAGGCATGCACTGAGAACATGATTTTGCGTATGCTGTGACCCGATAGGTACAAAATATATGTTAAGATAATGCTTAGATACACTCTTGTTTCGATGCATTATTTACTTAAATGGACACACTGATTGTGTGTTTAAAAACGTTGTTATTATTGTAATCATCATGTATAAAACACGAGCATCGCATCGAGCATCGCATCGCGCATCGCATCGTGCATCGCATGACGCATCGCATCGCGCATTGCGTATTCCAACGAGCATCGCGCATCGCGCATCGCATCGCGCATCGCATCACACATCGCATCGCACATCGCATCACATCGTGCATCGCATGGCGCATCGCATCTCGCATCACGTATTGGATTGCGCATCTTGGTGGCATCGCGCATCGAGGATCGCGCAACGTCCACCCATCGCATCACTTATCGCATCGCCCTTTGCCTCCCACATCGCATCATCGCCCCATGGCGGTGCAGATTTCCACACAAAAAAAGCGTTGGATGTTCTCGGCCATCATAATTTACTTGTGAAGATTACGATAGAGAGGATTGGAGACGGCTGGTGGAGAGAGCAGGATTAGTGAGGTAAACAAAATATCAGAAATCGAACAGGGCAATCGAGGCCAGTTTCACCCCAGACAGGTAGGGAGATAAGAGGAGGTCACAGTAATTTGTGTTAGCGGAGAGCCTTCATGTGGTTGTCTTGGTGAGCCTCGGAAGTGGGGATGCAAATCGAGGTTTTTGTGTGTGTCAACCCACCAAATATCCACCATGTTCCGGAGCCACTGTTTTGGGTTTTACTTTGTTGTCTGAGCTTGAACCAATTCGTGACCTTAGGCAACACTGGATGCCTTATATGGTCATCGCATGTGTCCATGGTTGATTACTTTGAGTGTACGTATACGGTTACACTTCTTTTTATTTTCCATACAGAATTGCGTGTTCGTACTTCTAAATAGAGCGATAGAAGCATAATGCGTTTGAAGTTAGACTAAGATAAATCGTGGCATGCGGGCAATCACTTTATAGAATGTAACCTAGGTTATCGCACCAAAACCGGAAACCCAAAACGAGTTACTTCTTAGCATGAGGTTTGTACCTCAGCTACCACTCCCCATTTAAATTTTGACTGGTTTCATTTGAATATCTTTGATCGAAAATAAAAACGATAATTTATGTACCTATAAAAACAAGGATTTTGATGACATCTTTCAAATGAACATTAACCGTGGGCTTTGAAGTGAACATTTCTTAAATATGTATTCATTAATGACATATTTTCATACGTGAACATATCATGTTAATTATACCTTACATAAATAAAATATATATATATATATATATAATCAGTCAAACCCTACTAAGATGTAGTGCCTTTAGTTTATGATAACATAACTAAATCGTAAACTAAATTAGTATTGTAAATAATTATAATATCAACCCTACATACAAAATCCACAAACGAGCTCGCGATTTGTTGTTCCTAGAGTGTAGTTTTAATTGTTTGCTATGGGATCATCTCATAACATTGATGTCCGATATCAAACGAAGTTATTTATTTCAGTCATTAAACACCACTGCTTTTGTATCGAAGATCGTCTCACAGAATATATGTCAGCTTTACCCAGACATGGAAGTATTGGGGACCGGGGAGTAAAACAAGAAGCATAAATTATTAAAAGTTTATATTTCAATTGATATCAAGCATAAATAACAGGTTTTACATTCTGAAGATATATATTATGTAATTAATTAATTAATACAAACAAATAGGCTTCAAAACTGATGGTTAATTTTCAACTGAGAAATGCCATAACCTTCCCTGGTTCATCGTGTCTGGAAGCACACAAAATAGTGTTTATCTTTGCGATCAGGGATATCCAGATGTAAACAATTTTACAAATAAAATTGGGAACAGTTCAGTAGGGACATATTTCATATTATAAAGTATTCTAATTCGGCCCCTAGCCTAATTTTTGCAAAGAGGCTGCTTGCCTGACACCCGTTATTGTTTGGCTAAATTCAATCCCAGTAGACTTCCGTGACAATATTTAGAAGTACAAACACATAATATTGTGTGCACAATAACTAGACGTGTAACGGTATGCGTACAATCAGCGTCGTCAGCCACTATCACATGCTCTGAACACAACAAGAAATGTGTTTGATCAGATACAAATGGCTGTCTAAGACGTGTTTTCGGGGTACACATGCTTATTACGGCTGCTGTATAATTTATATCATCGCATCGCGCATTGCATCGCGTATCGCATCGCCTATCGCATACATTACATCACAATACACCAACAACCAGATATTGGCCAATATTTCCCTATCACAAATCAGCATTAGCCGTCCGCACATTACGTGGAATTAAAAGACTCGTATATGTAGTGTCACCCACGTACCGAAAACTGGCGCGCTATACGTTGTTTCAATGTTTGGATTAGGTGATGTAAATTACATGTATATTATGTTGTATTGCTTCATATGTAGATTGTTTGAGTTTTTGGTCGCAAACCAGGAGTCAAAAATCGCTGGTATAAAGAGTACACATGCAGACGACATTGGAAATATGTCAGAAAAGAGTTCTCCAAAATAGACATATACATAGGTGTTTATTTCTAATATCACTGCCAATTGATATGACTATTGACATGTCTTCCTCAAGACCCCCAAGTGTTAGACTACTTCGTGAAGGATTAGTTGTCATAACGACCACCGCGTTAGTTCGATCACATATCTTGCTTGTGGCAACGCGTATTGATCGACAACATCAAGATGTTATTCGAGTTGTATAATCGCCAAAGTGTGCACGACGGTAACAGGAGCACGACGTATACAGGTCAGGGTACACTGGCACTGTTTGCCCGACTCGACAAGAACAGACCAGGCCACACTCACTCCCGACTGCAGTACATACACTACACAGATGTATACCAATTGATTCAAACTTAATGCCGGGTAGCGTCGTAATTGCGCAAACTTGAAAATGATTGAGGATGTCGGAGCAATTCGGTGTCAAAAATGTTAATGTTTCTGTGTTAAGATATGCAATACTGTATTGCGTCTTCACTGCTGTGTTGAATATATCAAATGAGAGACAGTACAACAGTTACCGTCCAAGACACGCAGCCCCTTCCAGAAGCCGTTGAAACAAATCTTAAATTTATGCGATGTCGTCACCCTGAGGGCACTTACAATGTCTGCACTGTGTTATTCAAATAAAGTATTTTTAAATTTATTAAAGACTTAGTGAAATTATATTTTTTAATGAGTTTGACACTTCGCTTACATTAACTTAATATTGTTGTCAAGTAATCTGCCATATAGGAAGCCTGTGCAAACGCATATTAATGTGCCTGCTCAAACGTGGTCATGTCCGTGTCACAGCCCGTCAGATGTTGCAGACGTCACCACAGGCAGGGCCGCTGAGCGCGCCCTGTTATTTACCACGACGGTGCGACCAGCTGTTTCAGCCTGCACATGAAATTGCAATAGCGGAAATGTTGATACAATCCTAAAGATAATACTCTTATCTACAAGTTTGTCGCTGGATGTACAAATGAAGTGAATTGTGTTAACGTTTTAAGTTATTGCGGTCAACGTTGACCCCGTGCCGCATGCTTTTGGTACGGGGTCAAAATTCTCGCTGCTCTCCGCGTGTTCTGTGTACTGCGTTTGCAAGAGTATGCGCAATACGCATAACGGAATCGGAACATACGTTCATACCAGAACTTACTTTTGGCACTCTAATTTGGAATACTCATTTATGACAGCAAACAAAAAACTACAACAATCAGTTATCACATCGATAAAATACATCATTGTATTTGCCCCAAACATGTCTCCGTTTAAGTTACATTCTACTATATTGCCCATAATGTGACGTAAATACGTGTGACAGAAAACTGACACCGATTTGATGTCGGTCTGACGGTAGAATTGTATAAATGCGAACATTTTAGAATATGTCAGACTGATACCAAATAGCCCCGACATAGTTCAAAATGCTCGAGCTTACGAGATTATGCCGTCACACCAGTTTCAACTATGACTCAATCACTGCCAGTTATGTTACGTCTACATTTATTGGCGCCTTATCGTTATCATCGTCGTTCGGCCGGGGTCAGGGCATCAATTAGCCGTTTCCATACGGTCGACCTTTTATTAGGGATGGAATCTTTGTTTGTTCAATATTAAGGTTTTCGCAGATCAGCTTGGTGCATGTTTTTGGTGTCCATAGGATAAATATGGCATCGGTTCTTCGCTGTTACGATAGCAGTGACCAGCTAGTTGTAGCCGCCTCCTGCCAATCTTTTGTGTGAGTTGGCTGTATAATTCTGAATCCAAGTTCCAATGAACATTTAAGGCACTTAAAATTCTGGTGTAACTCCCGTCTTGTTTTCTTTCCTGTGACTTTGTAAGGGTCCAAATACCGACTCCGTACAGCAATATACTTCCACCGGTGGCACTGAATAATTGACAATTTAAGGTTCTTCTTATGTTTGCCTTTCATACATAATTTCGCTTGTCACATGCTTGCCAAGCTATGGAAATGCGCTGGTGAACTACTTTGCTTGTACTGAGTATCCAGGAATTTAGATACCGGAAGCTGCTCACTTTTTCAAGTACTTCACTATTATCCGTCTTTATTACTTTACATTCGTATTTCGTATTTGTGGTGATTATCTTGGTGTTAATCAAAGTTATAGCCAATCCAACAGTTCTTGCATTGTTCACAATATTTTCCATTAATAACTCTGAAGACTTGATTTGATCAGTTATCAGGACTATATCATCAGCCGATGCGTTCGGTGATTATTTCATGGCATAGCCATGCAAAACTACAAACTGCAAATCACCGGTGTTTATATCAAAGAACTTTGTTTCTCCTTTCTCTCTCGTGAAATAACAGATGCTCGTTTGCCTTTATATAGGACTTCAACAGCACTCTCAATCTGTTGTGGCATGCCTTAGGCACACAAGCGTTTGAACATTTGGCCACGGTACAGAAAATCAAATGCCTTTTTGAAGTATATAAATATCAATGTTACAAAGTCGTTAACATCTGTTTTTTCGACAATTCTGCGATAAGCTAATATGTGGACAAATTGTAGATCGACCTTTGCGAAAGCCATTTTGATTCCATCTCAGAAGAGATTCAATGTCAGGTTTGTTCAGTAAGAGACGAAGTTAATCTTAGCTGCTACTGATGTTAAGCTGATAACCCGATAGTTTGCCAGTGCGAAATTCCCTTTATTTGAAAAAGAGTACTAGTCAACCTGTTTGAGAACGCATCATGTTTTTACAAAACTATTGAAGATCTTAAATTCACCCAACGTCCAGAATTCCTGTAGAATTTCATTTAGTCCAGCTGTTTTGCCTCATTTGTGCTTCTTGACAACTTCAGCCAATTCGATTATAGTGAATTTTTTAGGGCTGATATCCAAAGCACTTTCAAGAACTCTGTGTATTGTTTGTTCAATGTTGGCATTTGAAGGTGCTTGGCAAAGAAGGTTACCAAAATGTTTTTTCCTTTGACCTTTTATTTCTTCCGCATATATCCCATTTAATTTACCCTTGGGTGCTAATTTCCCACCAGTTACTTATGACTTATAACTTTCATGTTTGTCGATAGTCTCCTTGACAATGAAATAGTTTATATTCACTGACGAGTGTAGTGTAGTATTTTTCTTCTGTCTGTTGGTAAGCGAGTTCAAATGATAATTTTCTTTTTTAAATATCGTCATCTTTCATTCTTAATTGACAACTAAAGGCCGGGAAACACTGACACTTTTCGCCCAACCGGACAATACCAAACAAAAAAATAATATAATATCAGATCAAACTAATCGCACCCAAACTGCGATGTATACAATACGCAAACAGACTCCGACTAATACTGACTAAGTCGTACTTGAAGTTGGTGTGTCGTCATAATCGCTTATACTTGCACATTTTCGACTAGGTCAGATTGACGTCGAGTAGCCCCGACGAAATCGACAGTGTTCAAGCTTACGTGATTCTGAAGTAATACCAGTTTCAAGTTTTACTAAATCGGTGTGAGACGGTGTAGTGTATATACATTGCAGTCAGGTGAGTTGGGGCTACTTAGATTTGATTTAGTTTAGCCGGGTGGGGAATAAAATGCCAGTTTTTTCCTGCCTTTACTCAACGTGTACAATTACTTTTACGCGGACGTAGGCAGTTATCACAGTTAAAATATTCGTCTATCCTTGTCGCAAGCAAGAAATATGATCGAATTAGTGCGTTGGTCATTGTGACAACTAATCCTTCACGACGTCGTCTAACATTTGGGGGGGGGGGCTGTTGGAAGGCATGCCAATAGTCTTATCTCTTGGGAGTAATCTGAAATACAAATATATAAGTAGGTGGTTCTTTTGAAACTGTCTGATGTATTTTCCATATCGTTTAGACATGTATCCCTTGTTCCTTTTGCACTATGACATTTTCATGAATTGCACACAAATTCCACTAAGACCTCGTAGACAGTCAACCAAATCTTTTTCAAATGCAGCTAATTGAAACACTCTACATATAAAGCCATATCACATATGCACATGTAATTTGGTACTCCTAACCAGAATATTGAAACGACGTATAGATCGCCATTATCCACTACATGTATTAGTTGTTTAAGTTTCATTATTGTGCGTGCGGTTCGTTGCGCCTGGAGATGACGAACGATTGACCAATTGTCGGCGGTCCGTGTACTGTAGTAGAGCAACCAGACAAAGTAGATACAAAGCAAGAACATATGGCTTAACTATATAACAAAGACCCAATTAATGACGCTATAAATTCCCAACACTTGCATATATATATATATATGAGAGTGGAATGGGCTACAAGAGGTGATCGACTTTAACTATCTTGGCAGCTTCACCTCAACAGGCACCAACATAGAAAACCTAAATCTACACCAGAGACGTTATGGCAACTCAAGCATCTACGTATGCACCAATATTTAGAGATCCGCTACACTGCACACAAAGACGAAACTGAAGAGATACAACTCAACGGCCGCTCAGCACTAATGCGTGCGTCGGAAACATAGATAACCAATACTAACATTGAAACCTGACTCAAATGATTTGAAGCAATGTGCCTCAGTCGAAAACTGAGCAGCATGTAACAAACAAGACCGTATCTTAACTCACAACCATCAACACGTCTTGAAAGGAAGACTTATTATATTAGTGGGGGGTAACCTTTATAGATGCATTCTCAAAGGTCTTATCAATCAGAAAATTGATGTTGCATTTTTATGTTGACCTTTAACGACCTTCAACAAAAGTCAAATGTGTTTTGACGTCTAAATTTACCATAGTATAGAGTGAACGTAATTGTTTCAAGAATTCAAACATTCTAACACACGTATTAATTATAATGTCATGCTGCTGAAATACTAGGCATATTTCAGTGGGTGTATGGGTTGCTTTTCTCTAAAATACACTACACCACCCTGCAATTGGATTGCCTATTTCATGAAACATGCAACCATGAAGGTAATGATCTAACGATTTAAAAGCACTACATCGTTTTGTTGCCATTATCCAACCAATCAACTTGTTGAATTACCTTCCGGTTGGTAACTAACTGATACGTTTAACTGACATTGTCATTTTTCTCACCAATTTCCGACTTGCTGTTATGTTTTTGCCAAATCATTCCTACATCTTGTTAACGCGCAAGTAACTGTTTGACAACAAATGCATATTGATATGAAATTGTGACTTTGTCCTTTCTGTAAAGTGTTCCCTGTTGTGACACTCATTTACAGTACTAATTGGCGTGGTGTGTCAAATAGCGTATATCTCTCTGGATGCAGGTACTGATTTCCTGGCCAAGACACTACGACACCTACCAATGTTGCTGGTGACTATTGTGTTAACAGGTACACAGTAACACGTATTACGATGCAACCGTCTTGTCGAAATTAAATTAGTTTATGTAATTATCAAATTCACTGACATTGCTTCTGGCAATTTGTATCAATTTCATACGTTATATGTGGGCTTATGTATGGAACTAAATATTTATGATTTCCCGGAAAAAACATTTTACCACCGGATAAGGTTGTGAGGTCCTGTTTTGCCTTACAATATAGGTATTAAGATACACGTGGAAACCTTTAGCCAAATTAACTAGTTTTTTTGCTATTGTGGCACATATATTCGCACCCTTCTTTAGGGACAAATTATTAATGTCAAAACAGGCCTCTATGCTCTTCTGTTGCGAGTATCGTTTTGAACCTACAATAAATATTAAAGTACAAGTGTAAAGCATTCATCAAATAAAACTAGTGTGTTGCTACTATTATACCATTAGATATTACGTCAGGTCACTTGAATATGTTTTACGTTTTTAAGTGCTGATATAGGTATCATGGCAACAACTGAGCGAACCCTGCATAGTTGTGAGTGTCTGTTTTTATTCCAAAAATACTTGTTAAAATACTACCTTAGATTGTTTGGTAAACCATATTGGGATTTCGTTTTGTTATTGCTAAGACATATAACAATCCCATGATAAAGGTTGCCATAAATTTACTTTCCATGTCGCCTATCTCTTTAAGAATAACTCAAGCCATTGGCACAGTGTTTGCTACGAAAGTCCAGACAATATTGATTGTCTAACGAAACACAACCTGCAAGAGTTAGTGCATCCAATGCAGCACGCAAACAATAGACTTGCTGAACACAGCTTGGCACAATAAGTGTTGAGTGTAGGAAACTTCTTTGTTGTTGATCAGGGGAAACAAACCCTTATAGATTACTTCCACTCTATATGGCATCTCATCATGATAAGAAACAGCTGATATCATGTATTTGAACACTACATGGACAAAGACACATAGCTCGACAACCGGACACGTGAAGACCCATATAATAAACAATAGAACTGTCCAGGAAAACCTGCCACGGTCTGAGCTGGCACGGCGAGAACCGTTCTAATTGAATGACCTTTGTTGATGTTTTACGTCCCAGTTGAGCAAATCAGATGAGTCCAATGTATTGCAATTATGTGGAGAACAAACTAAAATTGTAAACTTTTTTGATACGTTGTTACTGCGAATGTCGCACATAACCGATTTGATTTGCCGTCGTATATCATACTAACTAGTTTCGTAAATTACTGCAATATAATGTATAACCGTTATCAATTTGGAGTTTTATTCCTGCTTGGTGGGTATGCGCGTTAGTCTCTGTTTTTTTTTAAACCACCCGTTGCTACGTGCAAGTATCAATTCATGTAAGCGGGCAACTGCTAAGACATAAAATAACGGTTTCTTTATACATATTTAGCCTATTGCGATTTCATTGATTTTGTTTTGAATCCGTTGAAGATGCAAACGTCCAATACTTTTTGTCGATGAATGTTTTTTTATTGATATATCTTATATCGGGTTTACGGGTTTCTTTATATTGCCTATCTCTTTATAAATAACGCAAACCATTGGCACATTGTTTGCTACGAAAGTCTAGACAATATTGATTGTCTAACGAAACACAAGCTGCAAGAGTTAGTGCATCCAATGCAGCACGCAAACAATACACTTGCTGAATACAGCTTGGCGCAATAAGTGTTGGGTGTAGGAAACTATCTACCACACACACACACACACACATATATATATATATATATATATATATATATATATATATATATTTCAATAAAGCCCTCAATCTCATTTTTCAAAATGGACCAACATACCGTTGCTGTCTTGTCCGGCATTAAGTTAGTCCAATCTATGTGTGAAACATATTTTCTCATCTGTTTATATTTGCCTTTGTTAAACTTTCTCCTCCATCGCTTTTTATCATTATTCCCCAATTGTACTTTTTTATACTAAAATGGATCAATAGATCCCAAAGGTTCATATATTTTAACAATATCAACTAATTGGTTTTGAGAAGAGTACACAAATTCCAACACATTCCTCAGGTTGGTTCCAAAACATGTTGGGTAAGGAAATAGTCCTGTTTTAGAAATAGAAACTGTTGGTCATCACCTCCAACACTCTCTAGTGATTTCCACTGAATATCATCTTTCAAAACACTGGATGCGTCAATTGTTGGATCCGCTAAGTCGTGGCAAACCACGGTTTGCCAAGTCACAATCAAACGTATATGTATGACCTGTGTGTGTGTGTGTGTGTTTGTATGTGTGTGTATGTGTGTGTGTGTGTGTGTGTGTGTGTATGTGTGTGTGTGTGTGTGTGTGTGTGTGTGTGTGGGTGGGTGGGTGGGTGGGTGGGTGGGTGGGTGTGGGTGTCTGCTTGTGTATTGGGTTGTGTGTGTGTGTGTGAGTGTGTGTGTGTGTGTGTGTGTGTGTGTGTGTGTGTGTGTGTGTGTGTGTGTGTGTGTGTGTGTGTGTGTGTGTGTGTGTGTGTGTTTGTATGGGTGGGTGGGCGTATATGTGTGTGTGGGGTGTATGTGGGCGTGTGGGTGTGTGTGTGTGTGTGTGTGTGTGTGTGGGTGTGTGGGTGGGTGGGTGTGTTTGTGTGTGGGTGTCTGCTTGTGTATTGGGTTGTGTGTGTGTGTGTGTGTGTGTGTGTGTGTGTGTGTGTGTGTGTGTGTGTGTGTGTGTGTGTGTGTGTGTGTGTGTGTGTGTGTGTGTGTGTGTGTGTGAGTGTGTGTGTGTGTGTTTGTATGGGTGGGTGTGTGTGGGGTGTGTGTGGGTGTGTAGGTGTGGTTGTGTGGTTGTGTGGGTGTGTGGGTGGGTGTGGGTGTGTGGGTGTGTGGGTGTTTGGGTGTGTGTGGGTGTGTGGGTGGGTGTGGGTGTGGGGGTGTGGGATTTGGGGGTGTGTGGGTGTCACTAGTGTCATCGTTTTTCACACGGTAACTTCGTGAATGCTTGTTGCAATACATAACGTACGGAAGCTGCACCAAATAAAGGAAGTATTCATTATTGTATTAAACTCACAAAACCTGATAACATACAAAGTAAACCTGAATATATACGAATATATCGATCTGCTTCATTGCTCAAACCAATGTTCAATGCCCATACGATCATATATCAATGTATTATTTAGCTGTTCTGTTTTGCGATTTTTCTAGCAAACTCATTTGTGTTCATTGTCAACTTTTCAGCAATGAATACTTCCAAAACTGACCGTGCTGTGTTGTTTACATGTTATATTGTAATGCGTGGGTTATCATAAGCGGGACCAACGTGTGTACAAAGTAGAATATCTTGGCAATTCATGTTGTATGTGTTGTATAGAAGTGCAGTGTGGCTTAGAAGTGCAGTGTATTTTGGGCGTGTCCTTTATTGTTCGGCGGTCGTCGTCGGCGGCGACGTTGGCACAATGCCGCGTTGTTATGCAATGACATTGTGCGAGGTTGACCAGTATGTGGAACACTGGCTTGTTGGGGCAGTCAGACGAAAAGCGACGTGTGTGTAAGTGCTGCAATTCAAACGTTCTCTCTCTTCACCAGTTAGTTGTTTTCTGTTACTTTGACGCTACAGTGTGACATTGCCCGCTCTACCTTTCTCTCATACTTTTCAGAAATAGAGAGTGTTGTTTGGAAGAAACTAACCGCTGCACACATGTGTTGCTTGATAACATTCAAACAGCCGCAACACCAGCACTGTTCGATGTGTAGCGCCGAGTACCATCACATTTCACAAAACAATGAATAGCTAGATTGCCATACATAATGCAAACGTATACGACACGTGAAAACATTATATATTTCACTATTGTTCACAAATGTGTAACCTGCATTTGTGTGTAATATTGGTCAGTCTTTTTCCTAAACGCAATTGCAGTAATAGTAAAGGTATCGAAAGACAATGCTTGTTGTAGCTACAGTCATGTAGTTTGACTTAGATTTCTGGCACTACCTCTCGCACGCTTGGCTTCCTGATTAGGTCGGTATGTTTCAATGTATTTAGCTGAACCA
This sequence comes from Escarpia spicata, assembly GCA_963995525.1. Classification (NCBI taxonomy): domain Eukaryota; kingdom Metazoa; phylum Annelida; class Polychaeta; order Sabellida; family Siboglinidae; genus Escarpia; species Escarpia spicata. Next base: position 15,358,237 of record OZ023207.1, on the reverse strand, counting down.
CACCACTATCCTATGATTTTGCGGGAGGTCAAGTCAAAATAGCATGTAGTGTGACAGCGTAAGTATAATAAAATGCTTAATCAACGTTCGATGCCGAAACACTGAAATCAAAACGCCGCTCACAACGACATATTACCTAAGAATATGTACTTGGAAGTCTCGATCTGCACCATTATTCCCAGCAATGTCCAACGCATGCTGTCTTACGTACCATGTTTTATAAATGTTCTCCAGCAGCTGTCTTTCAAACAAAACAACTGGTTGACATTGTCAGGTAGTTTATCAGCAGTTTATCAAAGTTCGTCACATGTCGTTTCCAAAACTAGAGTATGCGGCTTTGATTTATGTCAGTCTTTTTCAACCGATATCACAAATAGCCTAACACTTTTTCCAGATGATAATCAATCATAACAACTAAAATCAGCTGTCTTTCTCACATTTCTCATCCAGCTTGACTACACTAAACCGTTACAACAATTCTATTCGCACCATTACAGAAGTATTTTTGAGCATGTCTCGTGTCATTATTGCATATCCGAGAATGTTGACGTTGCCCAACTTGATCAACGCGCCAGAGTAAAAGAGTCCTTTGCATTGAATGCTGACGAGTTCCCGCAGTGAATTCATGTATCCGGCTAAGTTGCAGCAGACACGTTCCGACGACGGGGATTGTCTCTATTTGCTCGACGTATACCTCGCGCTTGCTTAACACTGAAAAAATAAACCAATTAATTATATAATTACTTGTGTTATGTGAGGGTGCGCCAACTTATTGTATACATCAGATATTCATCCACTGTTTTTGTTTAGTTATGGCGTTGTAGCTCTTCCAGAGAATACAACATCCTCATCACACATACACGGAGCCACACACTAAGAACTCAGAATCAATTTATTTGACCTATACATACGATACATATACAATAACGTAAGTAACATATCAGGTCGGATGACTCCAATTAAGATATACAATATTGCTAGCACAGGAGCCACCCCAAAAATATAAACAACAACGAAATTTACATGACACAAATCAGACTAGCCTATGTCTTGTTTTTATAGTTGATGGTTACTCAAAGTATCAACATATGCAATTATACAAGGACTTGTTATAAGTACTCGTGTACATACTGACGTACATATGGATACCTAGGTATGCATTTCAAGACATATGATGAATTACAAATTAAGCAATTATGAATACGACAACTGGATTAATAATTTATTCATTTTTTAATGTGGGAAAAACATATAGTATGTGGATGTAAATAATGTTAATGGTAATACTTGGTGCATTGATAATTGTCTTTACTATTTTGTGTGTAATACATGTTTTGGCAAAGTCATGTTTAACTCTGCACATCTACAGATTTTCTCTTTCATATGTGTAATGCTGATGATTGTAATAGTTATGTGTATTGAGAATAAGATTGAAGTAGTAGGGTAAAAGATTGTTAACTAATTTGTAGTAACATTTTATTTGTTGCATTTTATAAATGTCATCCAATTCAAACAAAACAACTGCTTGACATTGTCAGGTATGTCCATCAAATAAAAATACGAGTTACAAAGAACGTTCTCATTTCTAGAGTATGCGGCTTTGATTCATGTCAATCTTTTTAACCAATATCATAAATAGCCTGTTTCAAGATGATAATTACTCATAACAAATAAAGTCAGCTATCATTCTCACATTTCTCATCCAGCTTGACCACATTAAACCGTTACAATAACTCTATTCGCACCATTACCGAAATATATTTGAACATATAAAATTATTGTGTAAATATTTGCAGATCCGGGAATTTTTATATTGCCTAACTTGATCAACGCGTCAGAGTGAAAGAGTCCTTTGCATTGAATACTTTGAGCATTGGGTTCCCGCAGTGAATTCATGTATCCGGCTAAGTTGCAGCAGACACGTTCTGACGTCGGGGATTGTCTCTATTTGCTCGACGTATAGCTCGCGCTTGTTTAACACTGCAAAAATAAACCGATCAATTATATCGTTACTTGTGTTATGTGAGGGTGCGCCAATTTATTGTATACATCAGATATTCATCCACGTTTTTGTTAGTTATGGCATTGTACCTCTTCCATAGAATACAACATCATATCAAGTCGTCTCATGTTTGTAATGTTTCAGGTTGCCGTTGCATGTCGTTGGTGAAAGCAGCTCCAACGATATGTTTGACCGGCATTGTAAGGCGTGCAATATCATATGATATGCCCACTGACATTTCACCAGCAAATCTTGTCCGCAGGCGACCAGTGCGGAAGCGGCAGCTATAAGAATACTACTCAGGCCAAACAATTCGCGGAAGTCGACTCATGAGATGATTCGCTACGTTCACAGACTGCTACACGCACATTTGCTGATATAATGCCAAATTAAACCATGGGAATTTATCCCAGAACAAATGAAATCTTCAAAATACTGTTTGTTAGAAATTTTCACGAAAGGTCAATATAATTGCGTAGATGTTTACATTTGCATGACTGAATAATAATGCCATATTACTGTGTTGTTGTTGATAATTAATACGTTTGTTCTTTTATTATTATCTTTGTTCGCATAATTGTTAAACTATTTGGTTTTTATGATTGTGTTGAACCTGTGCACAGTATGTAAGCTATTGTTGATTTAATTACTCACATGTATTTAAAATAACTAATTGTGGCATCTCCGTAGCAGCGTGACCAGTATAATAAGACTTCCCCATTTCGTGTGTTTCGCTCAGATGGTGTTTTATGATAACACTTGTAAACATGCATGTTAAACCTGTACAGGTAGGTGTATCACCTAAGGTTGAAGTCCATTCGGTATGCAGTAATATGTCGGAGTTTTAGATCGCATACCCATCTGTTTGCAACATGAAGCTCAGACGGATGTGTCGGAAATATGCAGTTTGGTCCAATGGTTCGGTTCCTTTCGACGACCTATACTACAAATTTATTTGTAACAACCTGATATAGACTTGGTGAAAGGAATTGTTCAATTTCTTTGAAACTTCGTATACGTAAATGAAATGCTATTGTCAAGAAATGTGCCAAATATGAAGTTTGTTGATTGCGAACTGATGTCAGTAAGCCCGCTCGAATATGGTCATTTGCGTGTCACGAGACTAACAGCTCTCCATATATTGATGACGTCAAGGGAGTAAGTGACCCTCAATTCGACGTTGCCGGTTGGTGTTTCAGGCTTTATCTGAAATTGCAGTCGGGGGATTTATTATTTTTATATGAAGATAACGACAATGAAAATTAATTTAGTTACAAGTTTTATTTGTGGATGTACAATGCAGAATTGTATTTATTTGTTATGTATTGCATATGAATATTGGAGTATACATCTTACGTTTCTAAATTATATTAACGAACATGCATTGTTCTTGTAGATTGATATCAGTTAATCCGCTTCGACTGGGATAACTGATCCCAATGGATATAAGATATGTTTGTTTGTAGAATAAACGTGCTTTCTGTGAGGAGGAAACAAGTTTAATATCCAAACATTAAATATATATGTACTTTAATTAAAAACATGGAGTTTCTCTTTGGACGGGAATTGGTTCGCCATATTTTACATACTGCTGTAAGACGTGAATTGTCTTTCATATATTTCCTGAATAAATAGTTGGTTCATTTGATGCTCGTGTTTGATTCCGACAGACGTACTGCTTCAGTACACTATTTGTAGGCTTGTCTGCGATGGCCGATGATTTCTATATCATGGATCTAAATTAGCTAGACACCTGGTAATAACTGACATATTTGGATACGATGAGACGCGTCGTAATAATATTCCAGTTCAGCAAACCACATTGATATATTATGAGTTGAGTGACGCATTATCAGTAGAACTGCAATACCCCCATCGCGGGAGGGGGCACGATATATGAAACCAACTACTCCGTAATACAATTGTGTCTTTCGTTATACCGCTGTGATAAGTGCAACTGCAATTACGTGAGTTATCACCCACAGAGCATCACAGCGCCCATTGAAGTTGTGCAACATCAACAGCACAAGCCTTAATGGTGATCATTTTATATCACGTATACTTGAGCTGGGACGTAACGAAGTACGAGTACTTCGTTACTGTACTTGAGTAGAAAAAAGTACTTTTCGTGAGAAATGAAGTACGTTTTTTTAGTACTTTTACTTGTAACGAAGTACAAATGTGTGTACTTTTCATAAATGTAACGAAGTATCCATAATTTATGCGTTAAAAATTTGGAGCTTCAAAATATTAATAACGAACGATAAGCTCAAGGTCAAGAAGGCGTTTGTTTGAGAAGCCAGCCTGTCTCTGTATCCTGCTGAGGATCCTGTCCTGTTCAATAACGTGTTTGTTTTGTACACTACTGAATTTACCTGTTTGTTTGCAGTGGGTGACCATGTCAAAAGTTTTTTAGAAAAGTACTTTTGCATTTACTTCAAGTACATTCGTTTACTTTATAGACACTTCTTGGCGGAGATAGATCGTAGAAATTGGTGGTGTAAAAAAGTGGATAAACAAGTGGAATTACTGATTGATAAGTATTATTTTTGCCTTAATATCATTCATAAAGTTGCAATAAACATATATTGAGTAGCAGTTGTGCTTAAAGTTAGTTAGTTAAAGTATTTTAGAACACCTTAGTATAGTGAGTGATAATAGGGTAACTCACTTAGGCGGCTTAGCTTTCGATAAGTTGTAAACAAGATTCAACAAACCTGATTATGTGGTAGAATATATAGGAGATAAAGTAACAACCATCAAACTACTTACATAAGATAATATCTGTGTAAGCCAGTACTTGCTATATATTTTGGTTAGGTAGCATTGTTGTTAAAATTAAGCAAGGGCGATAGTCGGGAGGCGTAACCTAAATAAATAAAGCAGCCTAACATAACGTAATTGATTGTATTTAAATTAGGTCACTACCGGTGATGTTAGCGTTCGTGTTAGGATAAATAGTCGGCTGTGTAATTGAAATTTGTAACCTCAAGTGTGCTGTAGTACACAGGAAACAGTCTTTATAAAGACTAAGTTAGTTAAGTTATTAAATAAATTCTGATCGGGATATGGCGCCTTGCAAGCGGCAAGTCAAGGCAAAGCGACACTTGGTGTGCGATCACTGCCACAGCTGGGTAGATTTTGCATTGTCCGGGTGTGGAAAGTCATGGGCAGAAACCATGGAGGAAGGATTCACCTTTCAGTGCATTGGATGTTGGAAGGTGGAGTGTTTGCAGAAGGAGATAGTTAGGTTGACAGATATTGTAAAGGGAATGGAGATGGGAATTAGCAAGGAGGCAGATCGAATGGAGAGAGACGACAGGGAGAGAGGTGAGGGTACTGCAATACTGAAGGAGAATAGCAGTGGCAAGAAAACTGAGGAAAGGAGATTGAGAGGAGAGAAGGTGATTGGAGGGGAAGAAATTGGAAAATCGACAACAGAAAACGTGACAAGCGTGAAGGTGACAGGGAAGAAAGTGACTGTAGAGAAGGAGGGAGGGAAGATGGAACGGGAGAGGAGAGAGGAAAATGAGACGGGACGAAAGAAGAAGGGACGAAAGGAAGTTAGAGCAAATGTGATAGAAGAGAAGTCGATAAAAGGGACGCTGACAGGAGGGAATGTGACAACAGAAAAAGCGACAGGAAAGAATGGATCGGAAGATAATGTGACAGGAGAGAAGACGGCAGGGGGGAAAGACAACAACCAGACAGATGCAAACCGAAGAAGGAGCTATTCTAAGGCAGTGGTTGAGGGGGCAATGAGGAAAGAGAGGGTGTTTATGGGTGACTCCATTATGAGAAAGACGGACAAGACACTGAGCGAGGGGAAGGACATCGTTGTTTGTTTACCGGGGGCTAGGATTGAACATGTAACTGACAGGGTAGAGAAGGTATTGGGACATGGCAAGGGGGGTCTATACTGGTACATGTAGGAACAAATAATGCAGACAGAGAGGGAACAACTGCGATAGTACAGAAGTATAGACAGTTAGTGAGGAAGCTAAAGAAGACGAGAGTCGAACAGGTTATTTTGTCAGGAATTTTGCCAGTAATGGGAGGAAGGGGGGCAACGTATAGAAACTGCAAGAGGATGGCGATCAATGCACTAGCTGAGCAGATGTGTGAAGAAGAGGGGGTGGGATTCACAGATTTATGGGGATACTTTGTTGGGAGGGAAGATATGTACATGAAAGATGGCTTCCATCTTAGTGGAAAGGGGGCAGCAGTTTTCTCAGAGAATCTGCTGCAATCTGTTGACAGTGGGACAGGTTGCCTATATTTAAACTAGATTCGCAGGGGGGACTCACAGAAAAGCCTGAAAATGGAGGCATATATAAAGATAGCACAAATAAATCAACAAATAACAGTCTGGAAAACTCTTCTGAAGCTGGATATAAATGTGTTTGTTAAAATGCAAGGAGTATAGTAAACAAAAGAACTGAACTAAACATTATGGTAGAAGATATTGACCCTCATATAATAGTTATAACCGAATCCTGGACCACCACAGATATATCAGATGCTGAATTGGGACTGACAGGATATGTAATGTTTAGAAAAGATAGAATAGGAAGAAAAGGAGGTGGAGTTATTTTATATATTAAAGAATCTATTCAGGCTTATGAAATAAAATTAGAAAGAGAAGCAGATTGCGAAGAAGCTGTTTGGTGTAACATAGTTACAGGAAACTCAACGGTAACAGTTGGGTTAGTTTATCGAAGTCTAAACATAAGCATAGAAGAGAATGAAAAAATACAAAACGCTATAAGGGAAGTAAGCAAACGGGTGTGTATTATTATGGGGGATTTTAACAATGGAAATCTCTACAGAGTATGGGGAGAGAGGACCACAAGTTTTTAGTTTTAGTTCAAGATACATTCCTTTCTCAACATGTGCTAGAACCAACCAGGGGTGAGAATGTGTTAGACATAGTTTTGTCCTCACAGAATGAATTAGTTGACAATGTCCAGATATGTGAGCCACTGGGGAGTAGCGATCACAACCAGACACATTTTACCATCAAAGTAAAATCAGAAAGGAATAGCAAAAAGCAGTATAGGAGAAATTTCCACAAAGGAAGGTATAAGGTCATGAGGAAATATTTAGCAAAGATAGACTGGAATAAGACACTGAAAAATAAGACGGCAACAGAATGCTGGAATATATTAAAGAGTGAAATTAAGTGCATAATCGAGAAATGTGTACCCTTCAAAAAACAAGGAAAACGGTCCGAAAAGAAACAATTATCGAAAGAAGCCATTAGAAAAATTAAGTATAAACAAATGATGTGGAAGTCATATAGATGTACTGGAAATGATGAAGACTACAACAGTTATAAAGAAACACTTAACCAAGCTACAGCTGAAATTATTAATTCAAAGAGAAGCTATGAACAACAATTAGCTAGTAATATAAAACATGACAGCAAGAGTTTTTATGCGTATGTTCGAAGCAAACAGAAAGTTCAAGATAAGGTCGGTCCTCTAGAAGATAGTGCTGGAAATATAATATCACAGGGATTCATAATGGCAGAAGACCTGAATGAGTACTTTAGTTCAGTGTTTACCAGGGAAGATATTAGTTCACTGCCAATACCAGAGGCTAAGTTCAAGGGGGCAGATTCAGACTATTTAGGACAATTAATTGTAACCCCGGAAATGGTAGCTAAGAAAATAAGGGCTATGAAGGATAATAAATCACCTAGAGTGGATGGTATTCCACCCAAACTACTTTTGGAAATTTTAGAACAAATTAACATACCGCTTACAACAGTTTTCAACTTGTCATTATAAGAGGGAGTGGTTCCTTTAGAATGGAAAGAAGCAAACATTATACCGTTATTCAAAAAAGGTTCGAGAAACAAGTCATAGAATTATAGACCAGTGAGTTTAACATCAGTGATTTGTAAATTATTAGAAAGACTAATTAAAGATCACCTGGTGGATTTTCTTGTTAAACAAAACTTGATAAACCCATCTCAACATGGTTTTTTTAAAGCGAGGTCATGCTTAACAAATATGTTATGTTTTTTGGAAGACATCACTAAGTGGGTAGATGAGGGATCACCAGTAGATATCGTCTACGTAGATTTTCAAAAAGCTTTTGACAAAGTACCACATCAAAGATTACTGCTTAAACTAAAGGCCCATGGCATAGGAAATGGTATAATAAACTGGATAGAACAATGGCTGATTGACAGAAGACAACGTGTAGTAGTTGATGGGGAGGCTTCAAACTGGAAATCGGTATTGAGTGGGGTACCACAGGGATCAGTATTAGGTCCTATATTATTCTTAATATACATCAACGATTTGGATGATGAAATAACAATCAAGGTGTTGAAATTTGCGGATGATACAAAAGTGTTTAGAAGGATTAAAAGTGATGGAGATAGACAGCATTTACAAGATGATCTTGATCAAATGGTCTGAAAAGTGGCAAATGATGTTCAATTTTGGGAAATGTAAATGCCTCCACATAGGACATGGGAACGAAGAGGTAGAATATACAATGGGGGGTACTGTACTAAGTGCTACTGTAAAAGAAAAGGACTTAGGGTTAACGTTAGTGCTGATATGAAGATTTCAGAGCAGTGCGGTATTGCAGCTTCAAAGAGAAATAAAATCCTTGGATTAATTAGGCGAAACATAACGTATAAGGAAAAAGAGCTAATAATACCGATGTACAAAACAATAGTTAGGCCTCATTTAGAATATTGTATTCAAGCGTGGAGGCCATAACGCAGGAAGGACCTAGATATGCTAGAAAGAGTGCAGAGGAGAGCAACTAAAATGATACCAAATCTTAGGGATCTTAGTTATGAAATACGCCTAAAAAAATGCGGTTTAACAACACTAGAGACCAGGCGATTGAGAGGAGATCAGATAGAAGTGTTTAAAATATTGAAGGGTTATGAAAATATTGATAGAAATATGTTTTTCTCAGTTAAGAAAGATAGAAGGACTAGAGGACATGATCTTGCATTAGCAAAGGAGCAGAGTAGATTGGATATAAGAAAGTTTTCATTTTCACAAAGGACTGTAAATGAATGGAACAGATTACCTGCTGATTGTGTGGGTGCTAGTAGCGTGAATATGTTTAAAAATAAATTCGACACATACCTCAGACGGGCGGGATACACAGAGATAAAAAGGTCGGACTCTCGATAAGCCAAGGGCTTCCTTGTCCACCTGCTACCTAGAGTTAATTCTCTGGGTGGCAATCTTGTTAAATCTTGTTAAATCTTTTCTCTGTAAAATTTCATTAGTTCTATGAATCTGGAAGATATAATCAATGCTTTAATAATGGTGTGCCTTAAGAACCATTATTCTTACCCGATAATAAGACGCAGTCGATTTCGTTTGTAACAACGTAGCTTGTTTACAATGTGCTACGAGCATGTGGTGCCAGCAGGGAGCATCTCGATGCCCGTATGGCCAAATACAATGCATGTAATAATTCCACGTTAGCTGGTGTGTGCATTATTTGTAGATTTATACTGATGATAAATGTGTAATACGTTTAATTTATACTTTTATAGTACACATGTGCATAATATGATAAAGTACGTTTTCTAGGTGAATAGTTTGCCCGCAAAACGCTTTATCCGCCAAAATAATAAATCGAGTTATGGTAGGTTTTGTGCTGCCACATAGAGGATAGTTCTACACTATAAAACTGTTTTGTGGCAAAATGCGTTATACGCCATGGTATGCAGAGATGAAATATAGGGTTTGCCGCAAAACGCTTTAAGCGCTTTGCAACGTTTGCCGCAAGATGCGTCATCCCCAGGCGGCTATTTTTGTGAGATTTCGCATTAGTCTTTTTTATTTTCGTAATCGTGTTTCGTCTCGTTTATTAGCCGTCGACATCATGAACGATTTTGACGGATTCTCAGAAATGGTTTTGGTGTCACCAAAAGGAAGAGAGTGATTGAGGTCGTCAATCAGCGAAAAGTCGCGAAACGAAATAGGCATTCGGGCGGTGGCTTCGTGCCTATGATTTCGTGTGGCCACGCTGCGATTGGCAATCCAGAGTTGTCCCACGCAGACGTCATCAAAGACGGCGATATTTTATACAACCATGAGAAATGTTATTCCCAGAAAACACGCACAGCGCAGGATGAGACGATTCTATGCCTTATGAACATTAAGGAGACGCAACGAGTCGCCAACACTGACCGAAAGCATAAGCGTCAGATGACTTTGAAGTACAGACTGGCCACTGAAGATACGAGGAGGCTTGTCCTAGTGTGCAAGACGACGTTCGTCATAGTTTTAGGTATGCAGCATTGCTATCAGCATGTTGTGGGAACTGACAATTTTATTAAGCCCTAAATTCAGTTCTGCTTCCAGTCGTTATGTTGCCACATAACGTGTGTGGCTAAGCAACGTAGCCTATTCTTAACCTCAACTGAAACCTAATGTTTCGTTCTGGGCCATGTTTTGCTGTAAGTTGTCAACCAAAATAATGATAACAGTTAATTTTACATAAACAGTTCCTATACCCATGCTGATTGTAAAGAACATTGTATACTGACTAATTGAAAGATGCACGCCATGTTCTGCGAGCAGAACGAGCAAGTGACTTATACGCTGTATTACATCGTTTTCTGCTGCAGCTTTAACCTCGGCTTCGGGCATCCGGCAACTGTCGTGTGTGCAACGTGCTCCAGCTACAGGTTGCGGGCGAAGGATCTTACTGACTTCTACGCAGATGCTTTGGCGAGCACGACCGAAGGTGGGCTCTTCGACAGTGATGATGAGTGAAATTATATTGTGTGCGCTGTTTTTTATTTGCATTCCATGTACGATGAACCTGCCTTTTATTGTCGTCATTTTATTGTTGGCTTTTAGTTTGTATTTATAATGTGCACTGGCGACAGCATTTACATTTTTTATTGTACTTGCATTTACATTCTATTTTCATGCCATTTGCTGTATTTTTATTTGTGGATTTGTGCACTACTGCCAATTATTGTATTTTTTTAATAATACCATGGAATGTTTTGCTTACATTTGATACGAAGACACAGATGTCCTGACATAATTTAGTTTTTTCACTAGAGTTTGCAAAATATAATCTATTATTGTATGTTAATGATGTGCAGTGTAATTATGCTAATTTTTATAGTATGTAATATTATTAAATTTTTGTAAGCGAAATAAAATGTGGTCGTGAATAGCAGTCAGCTATAATGTGCACTGGCGACAACATTTTAATTTGTTATTGTAATTGTCTTTACATACTATTTTCATGCCATTTAATGTATTTTTATTTGTGAATTTGAGCACTAGAGCCAATTACTGTATTTAAAAAATAATACTATGGAGTGTTTTGCTTACATTTGATATGAAGACGCAGTTGTCCTGACATAATTTTTCTAGAGTTTCCAAAAAATAATCTATTGTATTTTAATGATGTGCAGCGTAATTATGCTATTTTTTTATAGTGTGTAATATTATTTTATTTTCGTGTGCGAAATAAAATATGGTTGTGAATAGCAGTCAGCTATATTATTTGACAGTGTTTTGTTTACATTCGATATGAAGAGCAGTTGCTTTGACTTAATATTTATTTAGTGGAATTCCCATATATTAATCGATTATTGTGATTTAATGATGTGCTGTGCAATTTGGTAAATTTATTTATATTATGCAATATATATGTGAAATAAAATTTTGCCGCAAATAGCAGTCAGCTATAATTTTGCCACCTTTGCATTATGATCATTATTATTATATTTGTATTATTGTTTAGTCATAATGATGTACTTGTATGCATCACACTAGTAACGACTACTAATTAAGTTTCTGGGTTATTTTAGCCACATTGATTATCACTCGGCGTTGCTGCTACGGATATAATGCGTTTTGCAGACAAAATGGGTTCAAAGAGTGATTTTTAAAGTGTTTTTAGGTAGACTTAATTTTTGTATAGTTTCATTAGTGGACTTTATTCAATCTGCATTGTTAAGCAAACCGAATGCAGTGCCTCGTTTTATAGAAAACGTGATGTTTCTCAGAATGCACAAAATGTATATAACGGGTTCTGCGGGCAAACTATTCAGGTGTAAGTAATGCATATTTTATTTCTTCCAGGCATCGACAGAAAGTAACATTAATTGAACTTTCTCACAGCATACATTTCATCAAATGTTCTGCGACAAAATATTCACAGTTGAACACCATTAATACTGTATAGTGTATACAAGCCAAAGTCTAAGAAATATGAGCAGAAATATGTGCAATGTGTGAACTAAATATGAATGAAGAAAGAATGATTGCACAAAGCACACACAAATATAGACGTTTGTACAAGCGGAGGAATAACTTCTATTATAAGTAATCGTAAACCTGTCTCTGTTGCGATCGCCCATTTGTGTATTTGTTATTGCTTCACAACATGTGATTTAGTAGACGCGTCTAATCACAGGGTAAATATGAATTTTCATGGGACAATAGAACAATTGGAATTCTGCACATTTTATTCAACATAAAATAGGTGCAGAAAGTAGCAACCATATTAAAATCATAAAAGCTAGATTGGTAATTAAATAAAACAATTTACTCCGTATTTTGTGCAGTTTTGCATCCTGTAGCAGAACATGCAAGATAGTAGCTTTCCCATTGGTTCCTGACGTGTTGCAGTATGAAACACAACAACTGGTGTTTTTTTATTTTCTTCCATCTTCTAGGGCTTTCCCATCTTCCAGCCATGTATTAAGAAAATATAAATTGACACAATGACTAAGTATAGTTATCACTGATATTGTTAATCTAAAGTGATACAGAGTTTATAATACTAGACATGATTCCAGATATGCATGTGTGTGGATGTATGAACGGCACACAGGATCCGAACCGTCAGATTTGGCAGGCCGGTGTTAACATGGAGTCTCCCTCACCAATTCTAATTTACAATTGGTTCTCAAACACAGAAACTGTGTGGTATCGCATTGTGCTGCATAATCATATATATTGGGTAACAAGTAGCGTTTTCTGAAAAATATTGTAATGCATTTTATTAAAATATTCACATTCATGTAAATAATCATTATATGCGGTAACCACTCTAGAAAAGACGACTTTAACCCAAATATCTCTCGCCGTGTGTTTTCATACTACATGTAAACGCAGTTTGTAAATCGTAATTCTGTTCAAACAATGATATAAAGTGCTTAGATGCTTACCTATTCGTGAATAGCAACATATTATTTTGTATGCTCATACTTCGTAAGGGCACACATCGATCGATGTAAAAACATGGCTTCAGAAGGTCGGTGAGCAACCCACAACCGTAGTTCAAGCAACTGCCGCCAGATGACAGACCGGCGGTGGAAAGGTATATAAAATGATATAAATATGTCAATGCGCACAACCGTTTCGCCTCGCCCCACATGGTGTCATTTCTGATATACTTAGAATTGTTAATGACATGTAGTTATTGTTATTTTTGCTAGGGTTCTGTGATTTCATGTTTATTTAAATATAATAATTATACGTGTCACTGTATGAAACGTCCCAATAGATTACAATAAGTTAGCCAAAAGGTATTTACCTCTAATTGGACGTGCATTGCTCCATGTAAAATGTCAGTTCTTATATAGATATAACGCAGTATCCAGTCCTCGGAACAACTCAAAACACTTTACTCTTTACACCCTGGGATACCTGTTCAATCGAACCCCATATCGTGTTTTTTCTGGGAATCATGTAGCCACCCTAAATATTAATGTGCGAAGACGATTCGTACACAAACATCCACTACTGTCTATAGCCAGATACCCATGCGACAGCTGAATGAACTGGTACAACGTATAGTGAATGAGTTTGCCCAAAGTTCGACACTAAAGCACATGATTCTAACCCGGGTTTTCTCGATCGACAGTATCAGTTACTGTATATCATTCTTGGAACAAACACATTATACAACAATACACCAACCACCAGCTATTGGCCAATCTTTCCTTATCTCCGAGCAGCAGTAACTGACGGAACATTACGTGGAATGAAAAGACACATATATGTAGTGCCATCTACCGGATACTGGCGCGCTATACATTGTTTCAATGTTTTATAGGTGTTGTAAATGATATGCATATATGTTGCGTGGCTTTATATTGAAAGTGTTTGAGTTATCATTATTTGAAACATATCTCGCTGACTGTTTATGAGGTCTTAGTGGAATCCGCAATTTATTAAAATATCATGATGTTACAGGGAATAAGCACCGGTTCTCAACCATGTTGTTTTCGACCCAAATTCCTGTCGCGCGACATGCTTTTCGGCCAACAAACCAAACAGATAACTTATGTCCAATGTTAAAATAAAATGCATAATGATAAAGTGGACAGGCATAACATGAATAAACGTCGCAGAGTTAAAATTAGTTAAAATTTCTTGAAGAAATATCCCTGTCAGCGTTGTCTATAGTTTATCAAACCCTTGCAAATCGAATGTGAATATCGCGGATGGTGTTAGGAACAATGTTTGATAAATAGTACGCTGATTTACTCGTTGCATATTGTAGATGTAAAGATGCAGAATATTCGGTAAACAGTGCAATGTGCCAGGACATGCTGATTAAAGAGATATTGGTCAGTGGAATTTACTTCGATGGTTTCCATTTTTCGAAAACGTCACCGATTTTTGCCCAGAGCGTACGGCGACTTTTGGTGACAACGAAATGAGTACCAATAGGTAAATTTTAACTTTCGGCATGTATTTTCCTTACTTAAACAATGAAATGTGTTCAAGTAAAGTTGAAATGCATATGCTTGAAGCTAATTAGCGAATGAGACAACATACCCATTTTAGTAATACATTATGCTTTGTCAATAACAGTGCTTGCCAGATGAACAAGTTTGGTTTTCCATGTGAACACGTTGTATGTGAAATGGTGACGTTTTCACACGGCGTTTGAATATCATGCAACACCTGACATATTATATGTATTACAACCGTCGCAATTTACCCCGTTTTCGCAATGCGATCGAATACGGGAAAGGTCCTTAACGCTGAAAGAAACAAAGCTGGAAGGGCAAGCAATAAATCTTGGAATACTACACGAGGAATTGGGAGAGCATCAAGTCTATTCGAGCATTTTCTGCATCAAGCGCTTCCTAACATTTTTCTAATCACGGGCTAAGCATTGTGGCCAGTATAAAATACAATACACATGCCCACACACTCACACGCGCGCGCCCGTACGCACACGCACACTGAACATACATAACACACAAATATGCACACGTACACACGCGCACACGCGCACACGCGAACACGCACACACGCACACACGCACACACGCACACACGCACACACGCACATACACACAGACATACACGGACAAACACACACTCATACAAACACACGAACAAACACACACACACACACACATACGGACAAAAACATGCGCGAATATGTGTAAACCAATACAAACAAATCTATCAAAGAACGTGTTACATTGTGTGAGCAACGGTTTGCAGTATATAAATAAACGGCTTCCTTGTCCGCGTGTGTCATTCTGTCCGGTAGGTGTGACACATGTTCTCGCAAGACACCACAGTTGCATCGTTGGTGTTGTAGTCAAAGGACGGCCATTTGTATTTACTGTGTAAAAATGTGCAAAACTATATTGTTTGCTGATGACACTACTATATATAAGACTGGAACACAAATTAGCTATGTATATAAAGATTTGAAAGCGAACTTGAAGTTTTAGTTGATAGGTTTCGTGCGAATAAATTATTCTTAAATATGTATAAGATGGATGTATGTTATTCTCTAGATCCCGCCCTGTTCAGAGTTGTTGATATATCACTTAGTATGTATAATAAGATAATTCAGCGTTTAATATGTGTATAACTTTTAAGTCTTCATATTGATGGAAACCTTGATTGGGAAGATCACCTAATGGCATCAAAAACTGATTAGTGCTTAATAGACGATCAATAGCATTAACCGGTATCTTCTTGTTTTCGTCCTTAAAACAATATATTATACTTTAGTTTATGCCTACTAGACATATGAAATCATATTGTGGTGATCCATATTTGAAACCCATGTCACTTTATTATTTATCATGTAGAAGAAAATTATCCATTTCATTCTAAAACAAACTATTGGGAACATTCAAACCCCCTCTGTACAAGTTTACGTCAAATAGAATTGCACAATAGCTTTGCTATCGAAGTAGCACAGTTTATGTATAATGATATCTGCGGTAGCCTTTCATATTCATTATCTACTCTTTTTACATGTATCGATAATGAAACCAGACAAACTTCACATGTACATCCTCAAATCAGCTCCACCGTGAGATCCTCAAAGAGTTTTTTCTGTAAAGATCCGTGTACATGCAATTCAATTCCACCTAACACTCAAAATAAACCTAACCTAAACGTTTTGCATTATACTTTAACATACAAGTTGCAAGGGGATGTCGTTCTCTATCTTAGTCAAGTTTAAACTTTCAACAAATATGTGTTTAATGTTTATCTAATGTTCTACTACCACATGTAATATGTCACAGCTGGTGCTTGGTATCACCATATGTTTACGTTTGTGTTATACTACACTGTAGAACTTTATTATGTAACAATATGTTTGTTACACAGTACTAATATAGCAACTTAATCCACATGCTACACGTGAAATTATTGTATTGACGTAGTTATATTTGGGACGACAGCGAGTTATTGAATAATTTCTTAATCTTATTATTGCACTATCCTTTATCAACTGGTCATAGTCTTAATTAGCTCCGCTGTCAACTCGGATTTGAATACCACTTCATCGTTTATTCTACTTGCTCGCATGCATGGTTTATACAATTCAAAAAATAAACTATATATATATATATATATATATATATGAGCCTGTGACAAAAGGTGGTGCCAAAAAAGGGGACATCTATTCAAAATGTCATAATGCTTTGTTACTTTGAACTTGATGTTTTCCTGAATGTGTTATATCTTAGATGTGTAAAATGATGCATGGCAAGATAACTGATGTAGAAGTTCTAGGCTGGTGCATCAATTGATGTCATTAACTGAAAAAAAATTGTTTGTGATGGTGGACATAAAAGTTCTTTGAATTTGTCATTCATTGTAATGATATTTTGCTGATTTCAGTTTAGAATATTGGACACTTTTGTACAAATTTCCTAATGCTTTATTTCTTTTCAGTCTTGATTTCATGTCCACGTTTCTGCCCTCAGTCTATTTCTCGTGTTCTTCGTTTTGTAACTTTGAGTTGTATATTGTTCCAACAGTTGACAAACGTCTTGCTGAGACATTCTTGTGGATTGTCTTGCAAGCATGGAGGGCAGAATCAAGTAATATTCCTTGTAGCCAACGTGTTATTTACCACGCAGTTGATGCTGTGAAGCTGATGACGGAATTGATCTGTCAATCTGCTCTGTTATGAAGCGCTTGGTGTGGCAGCATTGGTCTGAAGGGGAATCGGGCAATGGCAAAGTGTAGTTATCACAGCCGTGCTGGTACATTGCGGCAGCACTTTGTACAATGCATTCACCCGCACGAATGTCATCATCAACTACCCTCTTGATGACGCCTCCACAAGCATCACATGCACTTTTTCCATGTCTTGAACCAAAATAACATCTCTCGTGGGAATGTTGCTACACGCATTTGAGAGGTGAAAGAATGGGAGTTTTGATTTGTACTGGGCTGCACACCCATCTGAAAAGACAACCATCTTCTCAACCTTATCCATCACAGACAGAAGGTGGTCGAACGACTTGTCAAAGATAGTCTTTACCATACTTGCATCATGGCACAAGTCATCTGATAAAAATATCAGATAGGCCGTTACAGTTGCAGGGCAATGAGGGCAATTGTAATACAGCACTGTGGGGTGCACGGTCACTTGACTGTAACCCCAATGGGCTGACTGCACTTCATCCTGATATTTGCAAAGAAAGGTCTCTGCAAAATCATAGACAGCCACCGCCCACATCTTGGGGATTGCCGACAGGAGCGTCCTGAACTGGCCAAACTGCCACCTGAAGACGAAGATATGTTTTTAGAATAGTTGCAGTTCCTTCATCAGCTCATCAAGGAGTACCTGCAATGTTCCATCCTTTGATATTAGTTCTCTCCTCTTGCCACGATCATACTTCACTATTTTCCAAATCTTTCATCTCTCAACTCTATTGTGAAAGGATTGGATCTCCTCTTGCAGCTTGACTTTGAGCTTGCTTGGACCGCAGATTGAGCATTTTCGATCCAAACAAGACTGCTTTGGCTCTTGGCAGAGGGTTTTTTCTGACAATGCATCTCTTCCATCAATCGGTTCCCTCAAGTGGCGATTGAGCGTGTCCAATTTGAGGTCAACATTCGTGCAGATCTCACAAAGGCACTGCCTGTAGGTCTGCTTCCTGGTGAGGACACTGGTGGGCAAGTGGCAGTATAGACTCCGAAGGGACAACCTATGTTAGGATGCCTTGATTGAAAGTCCTTGTGGATTCTTTTCATTCTTTTTGGGAGGATTTTGTTTTGCATCAACGTCTTTTTGGATACAGATCTTTTTCCAGGCATGTCCACAAATACTTCTTGCAAAAACGAGATGGCTGCTCTATTCGCAGGTGTTTGCTTTCTTTTGTACAATTCCTTTTCAGGCCGTTTCTTAGTTGGAGAGATAATGTCAAGCATCAGTTTTCTAGTTGCTAAAGCTTTTTTGTTTCGTTGTCTTTTTACTTTACCAAGTTCTTTACAGAATAAAGTTTTTAATGTTCGTGGGCAATGGGAAACTCCTGAGTTCTTTTTGTTTGGGGTTTTCTTTGCCTTCCTGAGTAGACTAGACACTAATGCACTGTATGCGGAACATGTGTTACTCTTCTGAGTGAGAAGGCGTTTTTTCATTCTGTAGATAGCCTTCTTCGTGCTTCCTTCCCAGAAGATGGAGTTGTCACATTGGCATACTGCGATGCACGATATCTGTCTGCTGGGTGAAGTTGTTCTGCCTCTGATGCAGGTGGCAGTGGCATAAAACAGTCTGTTGCAGCGTCGCAACACTCAGTCGTGGTGGCGGCATCTCTACACCAGGTGTTGGCGGCATATCTACACTAGGTGTTGGCGGCGTCTCTACACTAGGTGGTGGCCAAGTATCTACACTAGGCAGTGGCAGCGTCTCTACACATTGTGGTGGCAGCGTCTCTACACTGGGTGGTGCAGCGTCCCTACACTAGGTGGTGGCGGCGTCTATACACTAGGTGGTGGTAGCGTCTCTACACTAGATGGTGGCAGCGTCTCTACACTAGGTGGTGGCAGCGTCTCTACACTAGGTGGTGGCGAAGTCTCTACACTATATGGTGGCAGCGTCTCTACACTAGGTGGTGGCGAAGTCTCTACACTAGGTGGTGGCAGCGTCTCTACACTAGGTGGTGGCGAAGTCTCTACACTAGGTGGTGGCAGCGTCTCTACACTAGGTGGTGGCAGCGTCTCTACACTAGGTGGTGGCGAAGTCTCTACACTAGGTGGTGGTAGCGTCTCTACACTAGATGGTGGCAGCGTCTCTACACTAGGTGGTTGCAGCGTCTCTACACTAGGTGGTGGCGAAGTCTCTACACTATATGGTGGCAGCGTCTCTACACTAGGTGGTGGCGAAGTCTCTACACTAGGTGGTGGCAGCGTCTCTACACTAGGTGGTGGCAGCGTCTCTACACTAGGTGGTGGCGAAGTCTCTACACTAGGTGGTGGCAGCGTCTCTACACTAGGTGGTGGCGAAATCTCTACACTAGGTGGTGGCAGCGTCTCTACACTAGGTGGTGGCAGCGTCTCTAACTATGTGGTGGCGGCGTCTCTACACTAGGTGGTGGCAGCGTCTCTACTCTAGGTGGGGGTAGCGTCTCTACACTAGGTGGTGGCAGCGTCTCTATAGTAGGTGGTGGCAGCGTCTCTACATTAGGTGGTGGCAGCGTCTCTACACTAGGTGGTGGCGAAGTCTCTACACTAGGTGGTGGAAGCGTCTCTACACTAGGTGGTGGCAGCGTCTCTACACTAGGTGGTGGCAGCATCTCTACACTAGGTGGTGGCAGCGTCTCTACATAAGGTGGTGGCAGCGTCTGTACACTAGGTGGTGGCAGCGTTTCTACACTAGGTGGCGGAAGCGTCTCTACACTGAGTGATGGCAGCGTCTCTACACTAGGTGGTGGCAGCGTCTCTACACTAGGTGGTGGCAGCCTCTCTACACTAGGTGGTGGCGACGTCTCTACACTAGGTGGTGGCAGCGTCTCTACACTAGGTGGTGGCAGCGTCTTTACACTAGGTGGTGGCAGCATCTCTACACTAGGTGGTGGCAGCGTCTCTACACTAGGTGGTGGCAGCATCTCTACACTAGGTGGTAGCAGCGTCTCTACACTAGGTGGTGGCAGCGTCTCTACACTAGGTGGTGGCAGCGTTTCTACATTTGGTTGTGGCAGCATCTCTACACTAGGTGGTGGCAGCGTCTCTACACTAGGTGGTGGCAGCATATCTACACTAGGTGGTGGCAGCGTCTCTATAGTAGGTGGTGGCAGCATCTCTACACTAGGTGGTGGCGGCTTCTCTACACTAGGTGGTGGCAGCGTCTGTACTCTAGGTGGTGGCAGCGTCTGTACACTAGGTGGTGGCGAAGTCTCTACACTAGGTGGTGGCAGCGTCTCTACACTAGGTGGTGGCAGCGTCTCTACACTAGGTGGTGGCAGCGTCTCTACACTAGGTGGTGGCGAAGTCTCTACACTAGGTGGTGGCAGCGTCTCTACACTAGGTGGTGGCAGCGTCTCTAACTAGGTGGTGGCGGCGTCTCTACAGTAGGTGGTGGCAGCGTCTCTACTCTAGGTGGTGGTAGCGTCTCTACACTAGGTGGTGGCAGCGTCTCTATACTAGGTGGAGGCAGCGTCTCTACACTAGATGATGGCAGCGTCTCTACACTAGGTGGTGGCGAAGTCTCTACACTAGGTGGTGGCAGCGTATCTATACTAGGTGGTGGCAGCGTCTCTACACTAGGTGGTGGCAGCATCTCTACACTAGGTGGTGGCAGCGTCTCTACATAAGGTGGTGGCAACGTCTCTACACTAGGTGGTGGCAGCGTCTCTACACTAGGTGGCGACAGCTTCTTTACACTGGGTGGTGGCAGCGTCTCTACACTAGGTGGTGGCAGCGTCTCTACACTAGGTGGTGGCAGCGTCTCTATAGTAGGTGGTGGCAGCATATCTACACTAGGTGGTGGCGGCGTCTGTACACTAGGTGGTGGCAGCGTCTGTACACTAGGTGGTGGCGAAGTCTCTACACTAGGTGGTGGCAGCGTCTCTACACTAGGTGGTGGCGGGGTCTCAACTCGCTGTTTAGGCATCTTTTCTTTCTGAATGTAGTATGCAGCACATTTCTCTCTGGGACGTCGATATTACTATTAATTCTGGTCGGTTGTGACGTTTTTGGTCGATTGTGACAAATAACAATTATCGGACATGACAGCAAAACTTACCCGGCGTTCTCGGCGGCGCCATTATGCGTAACCCAACCATTGTGGTAAATCATGTGACTGCTTCAGGCCAATCACTGCTTAATCTGTGGCGCTGTAAGGGCTTTTGCATAACTAATATCGGCGATTAGTCGTTCGTGGCAATTGGACATTAATTTCACGTATCAACAAAATGAACGTCTTACAGTATTTTATATTACACTACAACGCCCGACGTGTTAATTTATGAAAAATAACTAGTTTTAGACGTGCTTTGATACAAAATTCGGGATCACCGCGCGAGTATTTGTAAACAAACATCGGCTTTTGTGTAACATGGATGGCGGACATTAAGTGTCATAAACGACGGTCAATTTTATTGATCAAATTCACTTTATAAAAATTCGTTCTTTTTACGTTATTTCTAAGTTAGTATATGTTCTGTTCCATGTTTTATCGAATCCATAACCGATGGTTAGTGTTAGTGCTGTGAGTTTTGGTCACGGGACTTCGAAAGTGAGTCACCGTCAGTTGTCCCCTTTTTCAGCCTCTCAAAATTGCGCCGTTTTCAACTTCCACTGAGATTTTAATGCAGTTTGTGGTAACTGAATAACATCATTTTCTCGTATGTATGTCTTTATTTTATTCTAAGAACATGACACAAGAAACAAACATATATTTTGTAACAAACACATTTTTATTTTGGATGCAAACCAATCGGGGGTTCGCTCCACTACCTTTTGTTACTGGCTCATATATATAAACTGCCTAAATACATCGATGTTCGATGCTGCTTAGTGTGTTGAAATATAGTTTTGCCTGATAATAGATTTTTTGGCGATTCAATATTTGTGATGTTATTATAAACGACACAGGATAGGAAATGTACAACACTTCTCGTGATGCTTGATTTGTCGACCGCGTTTAATACAGTCGATCAAGAGTTGTTGATGACTCGACTTGAACTCTCATTCTGTACCACCGATAAGGCGCTTGCGTGGCTGAAATTATACATTAGCGAACGGTATCAGAAAGTGGCAGTGGGAAGTGCCAAGTCGGTTGATTCAATCTTGGCGTGTTGCGTCCCCTAAGGATCGGTCTTGGGCCCTACTTTGTATTGCATGTACACCAAACCTATCGGAGATATTGTTGCTAAACACGGCATGGAGCATCACTGTTATGCTGACGACATTCAAATCTACCTCACGGTTGAACGATATGAATCAATTGTGGCGGCACTGGCTTAGGTGGAATTGTGTGTTGCGGAAGTGACTGCATGGTTGACTAGAAGCCAGTTAAAACTTAATACAGGGAAATCCGAGGCGATCGTGTTTTCTCCTGCGAAGAAACACGACAGTCTGCCTGCCAATGTATACATTACAATAGCCGGCCTTCGAATTGAACCATTATCGTTCGTTCGCAGTTTGGGTGTGCTATTTGATAGCAACCTGAAAATGGAACAACAAATTGCCACCCCTGTGAAAGCTGCTACTATCATATTAGAAACATTGGGCGAATTCGGCCACACCTGACAAAATTATCGTCTTACAGTATTTGATATTACACTACAACGCCCGACATGTTAATTTATGAAAAAGAACTAGTTTGAGGCGTATCATGTAATACACTTGTTCACGCACTAGTGACATCCCGTTTAGATCATGGGAATGCACTTCTTTATGGTCTCCCACACACGGTGATGCAACGTCTACAAAGGGTGCAGAACTGTGCCGCCCGCCTAATTACTCGCACGAGGAAATACGAACACATCACGCCCGTGTTGCAGCGTGTACACTGGCTACCCGTTCATTTGAGACCGACCTACAAAGTGCTGGTGTTGACGTATTGTGCCTTGAATGGTCTAGCGCCGGACTACATAAGTGAGTTAATTGGCTACCGTCCCATCAACATAACTCTACGATCTACCTCGCACCCTCGCCTTTTGTTCGTACCGGTCTCACAAACTGTTACTCATGGTGATCACCGTTTCGCGGTTTGCTCGGCGGTTCTACGGAACAATTTGCCTCCTGCGCTCAGGACAGCAACATCATTACAAGTACACTTTTGAAGACTCACCTTTTTATACAAGAGTTTTTATATAATTCACCGACGAGAACATTTTATGTGTTTCCTATTGATAAATATATTTTGTTTTATAAGTTTCTTAACATATTTATGGTTATTCTTCTTGTATAAATTAATGTATTCACGGTAGTTTTGAAGAATGTCTTAATATGTGTATTTATTTATAAGTTTTTAATGATCTGTTTTTGTTTAATTGTGTTTTGTATATTTAAGGTAATGTAATATTTGTTACATATTTATTTCATAGGTAGCATTTCTTTTTAAGTAAAATACTTTTATATACGTGTGTAAGCGAGAGCAGTTTTAATTGATCGGTCGCAATATAAGTAATTTATTTTATTTTATTTTATAAAAGATCGCAAGGAAAAGTCGCACACAAACGCACACACACACACACACACGCACACACACACAAACAGACAGAGAGAACACACACAGAAACACACGCACAAATACACACCCACACACACCCACATTCAGCCACATACACCCACATACACCCACATACTCCACACAGAGAGGCATACACACGTTCACAAAATGTCAGGTGTTGCAAACAATGATGCACTGATTAGTCAACGTATTAATGTTATCAAGGGTGTAGTATTAATAGATTGTATGTAGCAGACAAATAAAGAAATATCGAACTCTGCCCGTTTGTGTATTGAAGTATATGTTAAATGAGTCTGATAACAGTGAAGTTCTTTCGAATATGTATTTGTCGTGATAACATAAAACAACATACACACAACATATGTACACACACGCGCGCGCACGCAGTCATGCACGCACTCACCTCCCACCCAACCTCCCCCCCACACACACACTCTCTTTCTCTCTCATACACACACACACACACACACACACACTCACTCAATCACTCAATCACTCACTCACTCACTCACATCTACGCATTGGAACACCGGGAGTAAATAGCATGCTATTACGGCTGTTTTACATTATCATAACGTACCACGCAATTGTGTAACTGTTATTATACATCTTCCAACAACAATACATCACGGTGCTGTTGGAAGAACTGGCATGAACGTGTGTCATAGTGGACTTGTTTAATAGCCTAATGAGAACGGTCGTGAAAAGTGTTGACATGTGATATTGTAACGGACGGCTCTGATAATAGTGGTACGTATCGGCTGAAGCGGTGACGATGCAGCAGCCACATAAGAGCCACGAATAAACAAGGAATGTGTTGAGTACTTACCGCAGTAGTCATGGTGTTTCTGTAGAGGTTATACAACACTAATAGTACCAGGGCTAAAGTATTTAGATTACGAAACAAAAATAAAGGTTTTACACTTGCCAAAATTGCCCTATCGTCGCATACGATAACACATCATGTTGTTTATAAATACTTGCATGGCATCTTATCATTCTCGCACGATATGTTTAAACACGTTTAGGCACACGGGGTCGTTCTTTAAAGCGCTATAAAAACTGGATTAAACGGGAAATATGAAATAATTTGTATAATCATAGATGTATGGTTCTTTGTACCGAAGCCGCTGTTACAGCATCAACAGTCAATGCAACAAAGAACGTACTCAACAAAATCTTAATGTACCAGTTAATTAAATTCGATTACAAAATAACATTTTGTAGTATGCGACATATAGACAATTTTGCCTGTAGGCAGAAGAGGACATGCATATGTTAAAACACATGAAATTTAACAATCGTTGCTCACGCCGTCGTACACCACGTGCCAGGAAACAAATAAATCTTAACATTCGATTTTGGTTTATATGCCTCTGAACGGTGATTGAACATGTTATTCTATTCGTACGATCATATATTATGTTTCCCTATGATGAGAGTATCGTGGTGAACGTATCAAATACTATGTAGAATTGCTCATGGGAATTATAAAACAATACAAACAACTATGCCGAGCTTCACGTGCAACGCAAACGTGAACATGTAGTAACACACTGTTATTATAATATCTAAGACAAATAGCAAATAATATGGTTGAACACGACGCTGCAAAAAGGCGATAACCGGTACGAGGATAATACTAAATGTCACATTGAATACGTTTGTAATTGCGGCATTTAAGCGATATCCAGAACTGCTTGACGATCGCACAACATTTTCTTTTTGTCACTAACGGCATCCGACCTCGCTACCGGATGCACCGTCAAGCCAATGGGCGCCGCGATATGTTGTAATGCAACACCTTCCATTCTGGACGAGCTCCGGTATCTTCCTCTTTGTGTCCTTGTACATTTTATGATGGGTAACCATTTCCATTGCTATAGCAATCTCCCTTCCATTCCGCTCCGAACAGCTGTTGTCCCGCGAACGATGTCACAATATCATAGCGCTGACTTGGATCATCGGTTTCTTTCTATCTACAATGGATTTGAAGTTGGACTCCACTTGGAATACAACATTATGCACACACCTATGCCCTCATGACACAAGCCAATGATTGTATCTAGCTTAGTTCGTGGTCGCCGCATTACGGTTTTCTAAGGCACATATTGTATCATATTTGTTGTCATATAATTCGGACCTAATGCGGACTATCCATGTAGGGTTGGTCTCTCCGCTGTATTGTTGTTTGAGTTGAATACGATAACAAAAAGTCTGCTATATTAGTAGGCGTCGAAGTTTTCAGCAGTTTAGTTTAGTGGGTGTCACTGATGTCATCGTGTTTCACACGGTAACTGCGTGAATGTTTGTTGCAATACATAACGTACGGAAGCTGCACCAAATAAAGGAAATATTCATTATTGTATTAAACTCACAAAACCTGATAACATACAAAGTGAACCTGAATATATACGAATATATCGATCTGCTTCATTGCTAAAACCAATGTTCAATGCCCATACGATCATATATCAATGTTTTATTTAGCTGTTCTGTTTTGCGATTTTTCAAGCAAACTCAATTGTGTACATTGTCAACTTTTCAGCAATGAATACTTCCAAAACTGACCGTGCTGTATTGTGTACATATTATATTGTAATGCGTGGGTTATCATAAGCGGGACCAACGTGTGTACAAAGTAGAATATCTTGGCAATTCATGTTGTATGACATTGCCCGCTGTACATTTCTCTCATACTGTTCAGAAATAGAGAGTGTTGTTTGGAACAACCTAACCGCAGCACTCATGTGTTGCTTTGTAACATTCAAACAGCCGCAACACCAGCACTGTTCGATGCGTAGCGCCGAGTACCATCACATTTAACAAAACAATGGATAGCTAGATTGCCATACATAATACAAACGTATACGACACGTGAACATTCTCCAGAGCCTTCCTCTTTCTGGTAGTCTTTGATGAGGCATTGCAGCATAGTCAGCCTAGCGCACTCTGAGAGCGTCGATGCGAGACGCAACCCTCACAACTTCGGCACCAGGTGACACGCCGAGGCAGTCTACCGCATCGACCAGTGCAGTCGCCCCCTTGTTGTACTGCATGACAGCTAACGTAACTGCTATCTCAGCCGTCTTCTTGCCACAGCACTTGGACATTGGAGCCCTTCTCCGGACTGTGGCATGGAGGCTCTCATTGGCGTTCGAGGTATGTAGTTTCATGCAGCGGCGAAGAAGTTCTCCACTGGCCAAGCGTTCTAAGAGTGGGATCAGTCACTCACTGACGTCCATGGGGAGAGGTACATCATGTCTTGTCGCAGCATGCTTCTCCCTCGGGTCGACTCCCTCCTTCTCTGCCTGCTTCCAAAAGCACTCTCCGATCAGAAACTGTGGTGCGGGTCATAAACGGTGGAGAGGCTGTAGAAAAAGATGGCCCACACTGCATGACGTGCTGCCTCCACATCTGGCGCATTCTCCACAATGGCCTTCCGATAGTACGACGACCATTTCTTCATCCGGTCGTTGGTCATGCGACCCTTGCCTCCCATTGATGTCGTTAGCAGCTTCCTTGCGTGATGTATGGATACATCGCTGTCTTTCCAATTTTTCGCTGCTGCACACACGGCCTTGTTCACCTTCACCTCCGCATTCACGTCTCTCACCACCTTCTCCAACCCCTTGAACATACGTTTGGCGACGTGATTAATACATTCTTCTTTAATCACTGTCACACCAAGGTACGGGTCAAAGGATTTGACCGAATCGATCACAGCTGCATCGCCATCTCCCATAAGTGAGGTGTAACGAATGTCGCCAACATCCACCGACCGCTTCCACAGGATCGTTGCCCCTTCCCTTTCCATGGATCCACTTGAACCAGTGTGCCTCCATCCACAGCTCTTTCTCTTCTCCCTGCAGTTTGTCACCCACCAACTGACACTCCGAACAGTACTTGCTGAGTATTGTGTAGTCAAGTACCAGCCCACTGTGTAACTCAATGACAAAGCATGCTCCAATCGTGAATGAGTACTCCTTCACATACCAAGTGCCATCGAAAGACACCGTGATGTCACGTGGACCACTGGTCGGATCATACTTGTTGTCGTACTGCCTGAGGACGTTGAGTGAGCATCGGTTGATGCTGTGAAAGGTCTTGTGGTGCGGCCCACCCTTGATATGCATCAACGCCAGCATCTTTACCATTTCTGGTTGTCCAGTACCGACTTCCCTTGAAGCAAGCACAGTGCGATGGTTGATGTCGTATGGCCGCGTGGAAGGAGTTTCAGTCGATGAGATCTGGGGGCTGCTATACTGGGCATGACGATATGTGCAGTTTGTGCAGACAATCTCCATCTTGTGTGCATAGCCACGCTTGGGCGCATCAGCAGTGAACAGTGTCACGGTGTTGCGACGACATATTGGACAAAGCAACGGTGACAACAACCTGTCTAGTTGCTTCTTGTGAAACATGATGCAGTAATCATCATCATCAACATAACCATGTCAGCCATCTGTAGTTGGCAGGTCTGAATAATAATAATAAGACAACTACATAAAACCATGTCTGCAAGTGTGTGTGTGTGTGTATGTGTGTGTGTGTGTGTGTGTGTGTGTGTGTGTGTGTGTGTGTGTGTGTGTGTGTGTGTGCATGCATTTGTTAGTGCACTCACAATTCAGTTCACACACTATCATGTGCACGCACACACACACACACACACACACACACACACACACACACACACACACACACACACACACACACACTCACATACACACACACACACACACAAATATATTGTATTGGGGGATAAACATGTCTCCATATATATATATATATATATATAAGTGTGTGTGTGTGTGTGTGTGTGTGTGTGTGTGTGTGTGTGTGTGTGTGTGTGTGTGTGTGTGTGTGTGTGTGTGTGTGTGTGTGTGTGTGTGTGTAATAAATGTATACATAATGATATACATAATACTAAATAATTAGTCAATATAATAGACAAACACACATAATAAATAACAAACACACTCTCTAACAAATTAAATTATTTAAGTGAATGTTTAATGTTAATTAAACTATTAAAAATTAATTAAAATATTGTTTATAAATATTTCATAAAACAAAATAATGCTGGAAAAGTAAATCCTACAGTAACACCTTTCGTTTGATATTAATTCCACATTGGAAAATTGGCAATGAAACAAATCCAGTCAAATGTTCTTCTGTAATAAATACATACCTCCAAAAATATAATTTCTTCCAACTAGTTGTACTAACTTCGGCGGCGCCAGCGCCAGCGCCAGCGCCAGCGCCAGCTGGCCGCTGGCAATGGGAATCCCGTTGCTACGGCCGCTGTCGTCGTCGGCGTTACATGTTTCGCCGTTCGCTGCCGCATCAGCGGGGCCGTTGCGTGGTTCAACAGCGTAATGGCTGTTCCGTTGATCTCAAGCGCAGTCTGTATGTTTGCGTTTATTGTGTCGTTTCTTTCTTCCAAACAGGTGGACCGTACGGAACTTTCTTTGATCGGGCAACATGACAGATTCAGGTCAGTTGTCTCGTCGCTGCGCCGTGATTGGCTAGCGGCGTTGCATAAGGTCAAATTTAATTAGCAACGTGACCGCGATATCCATATATGAATCGCGTCGGGCTGCCTAGCAACTGGCTGAGGCAGTTTGTGATTGGAAAATGTCGCGCCTCTTTCGGCGTCGGTAATTAATTGATGTACGGATGTCGTTGACTTTTGACTTCGGCAGCGTACAGAAGGGATCATTTCCAACATGAAGATACCAAACATGGCCGCTTTGCATGGAGTAATGTTTATGTTCGAGAGCGCTCAAAGTTGGTCCGTTTCCGTAGATTTAAAAGTCCATCCGCCATAACGACTTTAGCAGCTAGTAGGGTAACGACATATTTAATAATTTTCTTGGCACTTTTAGGACGAATTCAGCGACATAAAGTTAGCAACAACAATTGAAAGAATTCGTTCGTTCTGAAAACCGACTTTATTAAAAATCGAAACTTTTATCATTTGCCGGCAATTCCGGACCGGCGACATACCTTAATGTGATGAGAGTGTTACATTGTATTTCATAATATGTTTACGCTACTCACGTCAAGTCAAAATAGCATGTAGTGTGACAGCGTAAGTATAATAAAATGCTCAATCAACGTTCGAAAATACTTGATGCTGAAACACTGAAACCAAAACGCCGCTCACAACGACATATTACCTTAAAATATGTACTTGGAAGTCTCGATCTGCACCACTATTCCCAGCAATGTTCAACGCATGCTGTCTTACGTACCATGTTTTATAAATGTTCTCCAGCAGCTTTCTTTCAAACAAAACAACTAGTTGACATTGTCAGGTAGTTTATCAGCAGTTTATCAAAGTTCGTCACATGTCGTTTCCAAAACTAGAGTATGCGACTTTGATTCATGTCAGTCTTTTTCAACCGATATCACAAATAGCCTACACTGTTTCCAGATGATAATCAATTATAACAAATAAAATCAGCTGTCTTTCTCACATTTCTCATCCAGCTTGACTACACTAAACCGTTACCGAAGTATTTTTGAGCATGTCTCGTGTCATTATTGCATATCCGGGAATGTTGACGTTGCCCAACTTGAGAGTGAAAGAATCCTTTGCATTGAATGCTGACGAGTTCCCGCAGTGAATTCATGTATCCGGCTAAGTTGCAGCAGACACGTTCTGACGTCGGGGATTGTCTCTATCTGCTCGACGTATACCTCGCGCTTGTTTAACACTGCAAAAATAAACCGATCAATGATATCGTTACTTGTGTTAAGTGAGGGTGCGCCAATTTATTGTATACATCAGATATTCATCTACTGTTTTTGTTTAGTTATGGCATTGTAGCTCTTCCAGAGAATACAACATCATATCATATGCAACCTCAAGTAGGCAATGTTTTAGATTGCCGCCTCTTTATACAACTGTTCATAACTGTCAAATTAAACAATTCCATTATATAGCATGTTTATATAAATTGTTTACAACACTGTCATCAACCATTGCTACTATGAAACATAACAAATCCAACTTCGATCAAACTATAACATTGTATGCGAAGACACACAGCCACACACGCGTTCACACACTCACACACACACACACACACACACACACACACACACACACACACACACACACACACACACACACACACACACACACACACACACACGCGCGCGCGCGCACACACACACACACACACACACACACACACACACACGCACACACACACAAACACACACTCAGAACTCAGAATCAATTTATTTGACCTATAAATACGATACATATACAATAACGTAAGTTACATATTAGGTCGGATGACTCCAATTAAGATATATAATATTGCTAGCACAGGAGCCACCCCATAAAAATAAACAACAACGATATTTACATGACACAAATCAGAATAGCCTATGATTTGTTTTTATAATTGATGGTTACTCAAAGTATCAACATATATAATAATACAAGGACTTATTATAAGTACTCGTGTACATATTAACGTACATGTGGATACCTAGGTATGCATTTCAAGATATGATTAATTACAAACTAAGCAATTATGAATGCGACAACTGGATTCATAATGTATTCATTTTTAAATATCGAAAAAACATATAGTATGTGTGTGTAAATACTGTTAACGGTAATACTCGGTGCATTGATAATTGGCTTTACTATGTTGAGTGTAATACATTTTTTGGCAAATTCATGTTTGACCCTGGACATCTACAGATTACCTCTTTCATGTGTGTAATGCTGATGATTATAATAGTTATATGTATTGGGAATCAGATTGAAGTAGTAGGGTAAAAGATTTTAAACTAATTTGTAGTAAAATTTATTTGTTGGATTTTATAAATGTCATCCAATTTTAACAACTGACGTATTTTATAAATAATAGGAGTGAGCATTATATTTATTTATGGATATTATTCGTATTGTTTTTTCTTCTGAAATTATACATTTCGATGTGTCTGATGACACCATAAATGTAAGCCATCATTAATATAAGGGAGAAAAAGAGCATTGAACGTAAAACATAATGTATTCCGTGGTAAAACTTAAAATATGATTTCATATGCCTATTGTTTTATATATTTTATTTGCTATTTTGTTTGTATGTCTCTGCCAGTTTAAATTGTTATTTATAGCGATGCCTAAACATAGAACTAATTTACATATTAAACGTATGCTCCATCCATTAGTAACACAAGGTGTTCTACTTTCGTTTGAGGCATATTAAGACATCATAAATTTTTTGTTTTTAGTCTCTAGCAAATGCTATGTCGTTTTTCCATATAGTAAATAAGAGTGGACCTAAAATTGAACCTGAAGGGAATACAGTGTTTATGACTGTTTAACATTTTCAATTTCGACGTACGATTTTGTAAATAACGCTTTACAAAGATCGAAAGCTTTGTAACATAATCCGTAATAATTTAACTTTTGTACAAATATATTGTGATCACTTGTGTCAAATGCTTTTGATAAATCGAAGTATATATATTATTGGAGTAGCCGATTCATCGCGTTTTTTTTATAAATTCGGTCTATAATTTCGAATGTAGCAAAATTTGTACAATGTTTCTTTCTAAACACATATTAGCTATTGCATTATAACGCTTTGCAAGGGTGTAGTCGTGGATTTGGTCAAACATAACCATTTCAATGTTTTTTTAAATCACTGGCAGGATTGAAATAGGACGATACTTGTCAGTCAGAAACATTATCTTTTTGAAAAGAGGTGTGACTTTTGCAATTTTTAATTTGACTGGAAATATACCAGTTACTATTGATTGATTACTATACAGAGTGACTACGTTGCTAATAATTGTTTTCGCTGCATATGGAAGTGACTGAGTTTACAGATACGGTTTGCTTTCTGACATTTTTAAAGATGCCAACACGTTCAATGTGATGATTCTGAGAAAACGAAAACAGATTGACAATGTGCCTGAGCTTCAAAGCAGTGGACATTTCTACATAGAAATACCGTCCTTTAAAATCCATGCAGACAATACAACTTTATAAATGTCATGTTCACCATATACCTTTGTAGCAAAAACGATACGCTTAACGAAAACGCCAACCCGGTTTTGTCGGTGCGCTGGACTGCCTACAGACAACCTACAGTGGTCGATATCCCGACTTCGCTGTTTGTTAGTTAGTTTATTTATTTAGGACGATATATAAAGACAGCATAATTGTAAATTGTTTGAAAGAATAATGTTTCACGACCTCGTACATTTTATAACGTTAATAATGTAAATTTCCAGCATTTCTTGAGACACGGATGAAATGGTTGCTATTTTGGGGCAATATTTGATTGAGTTATTTCAGACTTTTCTTGAACCAAATTGAAACAATTGCCCCGTCATACTTATATTGTTTTTCCTCATCATCAAAGAATACAAAACGAAAACAATATATATATATATATATGTTTTGTTTTCGTTTTTCTATTCGGTGATGATGGTGCTTTAATAGTATATATATATATATATATATATATATATATATATATATATATATATATATATATATGTGTGTGTGTATATATGTGTATATATATATATATATATATAAATATATGTATATATGTATATATATATATATATATATAAATATATGTATATATATATAGATATATATATATATACATATATACATATATATATATATATATATATATGTATATATATATATATACTGATCGTATATACGAAGAATCGCGGGTGATGAATACATTAATTTATGTATTAGTAAATGCAGCGGATGTTGCACGCCGTAGACAGCTGGCAAATGTAGCATTTTGTAAGCTGTGAAACGTCTGGTACAGACCGAATTATATTAGTTTAGTGTTACGGCTATGCCTTTACTGACTGACTACAATAGCGTAGGTATTGATTCAGACGGAGACGAACATGCTGTATTTGTACCGCCGCCGCCTCTTACGACAGATCATTGGCGTTCACTACTCACATTAGCTGACATAAATCACCTTGTAACATCGATGTCCTTGCGAGCTAATTAACTATTTGGTCCGGAAACACCGCGGCGTCTCTTCGACCCTGTGTTACTTTTACCACCGAACGGCCCTGCTCAACTTGCATTGTCGAGTACTTCAAACCAGACAAAGGCGCCTTTCGCTGGCAACCGTGGATGATATTACCGGCTGTGCAAAATGGCGACTTGATTCGAGTTGGGTTACAGCTTCGCAACTGCGGGGATGTCGAGATGCTGCTCATACTCAGCAGCGTCGAATGGCGAAGATTAGCTGTATAGATCTTTGAAATGACATAAGCAAATCCAATTCTACCTATCCTATCGCATCCTATCGCATACATATATCAGCACACACATACGCACCCATACGCAGACGCGCGCTCGCACACACGTAAGCCTGATTTAGCAATTAATTTTATATGTGTTTGTTAGTGATTAGCTTCCACATAATATATTTTAGTTACGAGTTAAGGTTTCACTGAATATAGTGGCAATGCTAAACAATCAAATTGCACTCAATATTTAGTTTTTAAAATATACGAGAAGAAGGCACTCTACTATATGTATAGCTTAGTCTTGTCTGCAATGATTTCATAACAATTTGAACTCAGATCACTTGACCGAAACCAAAACTTGCAGACGTTGGTATTAAGGTACACATATATATATATATTGCACATTGGTAGGTCGCCATAAAACTTGACAACATATCACCAAACATGTCCAGAACATTTGTAATACACATTTGTTCGTTTACATTAAAGAATGTCTGCTGGCCACGGCCATATTCTTTGAAATGT
Source organism: Escarpia spicata (assembly GCA_963995525.1). Taxonomy (NCBI): domain Eukaryota; kingdom Metazoa; phylum Annelida; class Polychaeta; order Sabellida; family Siboglinidae; genus Escarpia; species Escarpia spicata. The sequence continues at coordinate 15,323,491 of OZ023207.1, read as the reverse complement.
GCACGAATCATGATTGATGATGATTGTTTCACTGTTGTAAACAGCGTATTGGTACGTGTAACATTCATCGCGAGGCCGGTGAATCTCAATGACATTTCTGCCAAACTGTTCAATTGACAATTTATTGTACCACAATATATAACAAAATCCCCATATATATTCCATGTATCCATTTCTACATGTACACATCGACTACACCAAATAAAACGTGACTTTTGCGATTTTCCACTTCTTACACCACTAATTTTTTTATTTACGCCTTAAAATCATGCCTTTGCGGCAGTGGTTCCGAAAACACATGGACCTGTGACATGTACGCATTGAATCTATGAAAACACATGGACCTGTGACATGTATGCATTGAATCTATGAAAACACATGGACCTGTGATATATATATGCATTGAATCTATGAAAAAACATGGACCTGTGACATGTATGCATTGAATCTATGAAAACACATGGACCTGTGACATGTATGCATTGAATCTATGAAAACACATGGACCTGTGACATGTATGCATTGAATCTATTAAAACACATGGACCTGTGACATGTATGCATTGAATTTATTAAAATACATGGACCTGTGACATATATGCATTGAATCTATGAAAACACATGGACCTGTGACATGTATGCATTGAATCTATGAAAACACATGGACCTGTGACATGTATGCATTGAATCTATGAAAACACATGGACCTGTGACATGTACGCATTGAATCTATGAAAACGACATAAACATTGCTTTGAGGGACCAGTGTATGTTTTCCATAAATTTGCTTTTTATTACGACATGGACAATATTCTTGCATTGCACTACAATTGGACGTAGTGAAATATAGTTATTGCTTAAATAGGCCGCCTTCATGTCTTAATCGTGACTACAGGCGAATCTTTATGCAGAGTCCATTTGTACATTACATGCATCCTCGTTAAGGGAGTAATAGCGGCGACTACAAATTATGCTAAATGCAACACTACCAAACATTTGTCACGTGAATACCGATGTGATTATAGTGTTGTATTCCAAGTGGTGTCCATCATTAAATTCAATGTAGATAAAAGGAAACCGATTATCCACGTCATGTATCCTTGTCACATTTAGTACTATCAATGCACCGATTATCACCGATTTGCATTGTTGTATTCCAACATATTTGCTGTGTGTCTTACGATGTATGTAAATGCAACTATTATGCCCAATTATATGTTCACGGTTGGATTGTATGTGTAACAAGCATATACACTTGTCTTTGTAGTGTTTTGTAAATCTAATCAGCAGTGTTACATTGTATTTCATAATGTGTTCAAGCTACTTACATCAAGCCAAAATAAAATATAGTGTTACTACATGAATGTAATAACATGTTCAATCAGCGTTCGAAATTACTCGATATTTAAGTAATGAAACCGAAATGCCGCACACAGCTATATATCACCTTAGCAGTGTATTTGGAAGTCACAGTCTGCATCACTGTTCAACGCATGCGGCCTAACGTATTCATGTTTTATGATTGTTCTGTAGCGGCAATTTGTCAAACAAAACAAGTGGTTTTCATTATCATGCATGTTCAACAAACAAATTCACGAGTTACGATTGTGAAGCAGATTAGCAATGTTCTTCACATGTCGTTCTTAATTGTAGAGTAAGCTGCTTTGATAGTCATGTCGATCTTTTGAACCGATATAACAAATTGCCTACACTGTATTCCTGATTATTATTGTCGAAAAAAATAAAGTCAGCTGTCTCTCTGACATTTTTCATCCAGCTCGACGACATTAAACCGTTACAATTGTGTTATTGTTTTAAAATGCTAATCATCATAATTATCACCATCATAATCCGAAGTGTGACAAGCTGTCACCCTTGGGCGTTTTACAAAAACAGCTGGTTTCTATGGCAACCCTATCTCACTTTTGAGCATAAATGAGAAACACGAATATATGCATATATTAGCAACTCTGACAGATGTTATATTCATTAATGTGTCCATTTCTATGTTTTTCGATGTGATGAATCCATTGGATATAGTATATTGACAATCTAAGGTCAAGGTCAAACGTAAATGTCAAGGTCAAACAAAAAATATGCCACACCATTTTAATGAATGTCAAATCTGTCTAAAGAAAAGACATTAGGAGGAAAGAAGGTAAACTTTGCTACCTCTTATAAATATCTTGGACATGTCATTTCTAATAACTTGTCTCATGACCCTGACATGCAAGCCAAAGTGACACTTTTATATGCCAAGAGTAATATGTTACGTCAAAAGTTCCATTTTTGTTCAACTGCTGTAAAAAATAAGCTATTTACAGCGTATTTTGGTAATATCTATATGTGTGCGTAATGGGTGAACTTTAGAAAAGTAAATTTTCAGTAATTCGTTGTTGCATATAATAACTCTTCCAGAATATTAAACAATTTGCCCATGAGATGTAGCGCTAGCCACATGTTTGCTACAGCTAATGTCAGCTCGGGTAAATGTGTAATCAGAAAGGCTATTTTTAGCTTAATGAATAGGATTGACATGTCTTTGAATCACATTATTTATAGCATTAAAACTAGCGACGTGTATTGTACGTCGAAACTGCGGCACCAGTGGGTCCGGGATTTATATAATTTTTAAACATATTGTTCTTATCTATGTATTTGTATATTTATTTACATACTTTTATTGATGTACTTGTATATATGGACATGATGATTGTCTGAAATAAATACATTATTATTAGTATAATGAAATATTATGAAACGAAGCATAATATGCCACAGAGTTCGAAAACACAAAACACACTCACACATACGCAGGCGCGCACTCACATGCACGCACGTACAAACACAGCAAAACTATATTAACATTATATTATAGCAAAACGAAAGTGGCAGGCTACCTTACAACTTGGCATCAATGAGAAAAACGAATATACGCATTGCCGACGAACACGAGCATCTAAATGATCTACAATTGTTGGAAGTACACTTGATGAGTGTCAAAATGTCTCCTGACGCGGGTGCCGCGTCGCTTTTTAGCATCACTTGTCGCAAATTTGCGTTTACTGCATCTGCTGTCCATCCATTTTGGAGAGGATCTACGTCAGGTGGAATAGCCTGGGTAGCATGTTTCCAGATGCAGGTTTGCAAGTGACCTCTCATCACATTTAGTCGAAAGGCCTCATTGGTGGGCGGCAAATACATAAGCTTTGGAGCCGAGACAATGTTTGCCCTTGCAGTTTTCAATGTCCACATCTTGTAGCGCTCATCGGTCATAGTTGTAGCTTCAGCAAATCCATAGCAAGCAGCTATAAATGTTGTAGATTGTTCGCCTACATCTGCAATTTGATATGTATGCTCGCCCAGTTCCGAAAGTCGATAGCCTGATTACAAGACTTTAACTGTTTTAGCCTTTCCAATGCCACAGCTAGTACTGAGCCACAGTGTCACAGCCTGTCCAACAATGTTTCTGTGCATGTTTGTTTGCTTGGATGTCATTGCATGTCATGCCTGTGGATGTGGCTTCCATCGTTACAGGACAGGTGAGGTTTCCGTGTTGGTAGAAGTGGATTAACAATACGAACACGTCAGTATCATCCGAAATGACATGAACATTACAGCTCATAGCATCAGCTTCCACAATTAACATCATCTGGTGGATGATGATCACATCAGCCTGTTCCTGGGTGTTTTTCATGTCTACAGGGATCGGATCACTTCCTGTTACCACAAGTTTGTGGCGCATCGTTTTTAACTGTTTTATCTGTTCCCGTAGAGTCTCAACGATCAGATCGATCAGTTGTACTTTGTTATATGTCACAGTTAACACAACTTCCTGTGATGGGAGTAGCATCGAGCGTGAGAGTTGGTGGTGTCTGCTTGCTTCTTTCACTCTTGCTGTTCGGGTGACACCTTTGATACTGTAGTCGATGTATCTGTCAAACATCAAATACACATCAGAGTCCTTCATCTTTCTTGTAACATATGAACAAAGTTGTCAATAGATTGTTGCACTGTATCTTGTGTTGGCCAATGAACTACCCACAATATGGCTGATCCATCGATTATCACACTGGTAGATTTGGGTGCAGTTCTTGCCGGCACGTCAACATTTAGCTTGTTCTTTAGTGTTGACTTGATTGTTGGTAATCTCATTTCACCAGTTGGTGAACATTGGAGTAGGCATCGGGGCCTACTCGTACTTCAGAGCTTTCTCAATGTCCATGTCTCTGCCAGAAGCCTGCAGACCAATGATGCGCGAATAAATCAAATTGGTGTCGTATATCTTTGTGGAGCCTACTTTGATGTGTCCTTTCATGGCTGCTATGGTATGCACTTGTTTGGGAAGAGTATAGTGGAACCCGAGAGGCCAACTGCTTTCATACTGTTTCATCATCTGCTGACCTATTGTCACAACTTCCTGTACATTCACCGCAGGTTCAGAAACAATTCTGCCACTCACAATGTGTATGATGTTGTTATTTGAGTGAGTGGGCAGAACAAGTGGATCAAACGACTTTTGCAAGTTCTGTTTGATTTTCGAACTGTCTTTATCATCTGATGTCAGCCGAGCGTTTCCTCTTTGTGAAGATATTGGTGACATATCTTACCGTAGGTCATGTCAGAAATGTCTTTGCACACGACACTGTAAGTGTGAAGACTGGGGGCCCACGTCTTCATGGTGTTTGGTTTCAGCATAACACCAGTTATACCAGAGGGTCCCTTTCCATACCACATGAAAGTTGTTTTGATCATCACGTCCGTCCAAATGCCATTACATATGCCTGGAGTGTGCCGGGTAACATGATCTCCATTCATGAACACTACGAAGATGTATGTCGGCATCGCCACAAATGAGCACAGATAATAAAGGCCGTAGCAAGCATAATTTGGGTGACGATCAGCAAAAACGTAGGGCATCATATACTCCACAGCAAGCAGATGAAGAGCACAGTCTGCTTCCTTCTCAGCTCGACAAGACAGCATCATCAGTAGAACAGGTTTGAAACATATCTACCCAGAGTTTCGTGGTTCTGCTTTGGTTAGCTCTGTTTTATAGCTAATACATTAAGGTATTTGCCTCGTCAACTTGCTGCGCCATGTTATGAAGAAGTCCCTCCATCACATTCCTCAGTGCTCGGAAGTTCTGTGGAAACAGCTTGCCTGTCAGCATGTGGGCAACCCCGCCAAACGCACATTCCATGATATCAGACAGCCCAGTGTTTGTCATCAGGGCTCCGATACATCCAATAAAGTTCATTATGAAATGTATGCCCCCAAGCGTAGAATGAAAGTGTTGAATCGTTCTGGTTATGCTCATGTAATGTTCACTGCAGCTTTGTAAAGTTGCTGGTCACAGGTGAACACCACGATGTGTTTTCGACAGACTTCACAAGCCTTTCTGCCTCCAGCATAGCTGTTAGTATGGTATCTGGATCAAATGGCTTCATGTCGATCAAAGGTGACCCTCGTTTCTATTTACCACACTGTTGAATCCATTCCACTCTGGACATGCCTTGTCACACTGAAGACATCCTTGGCTTCATCACGAAACACAAGTATACTTGCAATGCCTGTTGCTTTAAAAATGAGAAGATCATCTGCAAAATGCTTGGACTGAGTAGTGCTCTTCTAGACATGACGGTGCCTCCAAATCTCTAATAAAGTTTGTATATATTTCTGATGCATTTCTTATGGGCTATGTCAGAAATGAGTTTATCATATGCCGGGTCTTTCGAAACTTTTCCAATAAATTCAGTACGACTTGAAGCAAGCTGTACCAATTTGGGTGCCATAAATTTGGTGTTGCAGTCACAGTGGTATCTAGCATCAGCTGCATGCAGATCACTGAGAGATCCTCCTACTCTCACTGATACTTCACTAGCCCACTGATCTCCACGCGCTTGACAAATCTCCAGTACAGCTGTCTTGAGTGGCTTCTGATGGACTCGGTCAACAATTACACGAACTCAGGCATAATATGCTTCGTTTCATAATATTTAATGAAACTGGTGTATATTTTAGTTTTGCCCTTGACAATTACGTATGACCTTGACCTTAGATCATCAATATAGCGTGTCCAGTGGATTCATCACGTCGAAAAACATAGAAATGGACACATTAATAAATTTAACATCTGTCATAGTTACTAATATATGCATATATTGGTGTTTCTCATTTATGCCCAAAAGTGAGATAGGGTTGCGATAGAAACTAGCCATTTCTGCAAATCGCCCAAGATTGACAACTTGTCACCCTCAGGATTCTGATTCTCCATTGTCTTAAAATACCAAATCATGAAAAACCCATTGTGGAACATTCAGTGCAAGGTTGGACCAAAAATCCCACTTTGGCTGCCGAACTATACCGTTTAAATAGTGCGTTTTGGTATTGTTTAGATTCGGTTTAGAGTAGGACAAAACCCACTCTTTACGAAAATCTATAAACATATATTTTATGTTTTACTTCAATTAAAATGTTGACCCGAGGATAAGTGATTGGATAACAGTGGGTCTACATGTATTAAGAGTTCCGGAAACCTAGTCTATATATAGAGAGAAGCCGCTATTGCACTGAAATTGTTTCATCGAGGTGCAACATTTCAGCATGCTTATGTACTATGCAAACAACTATTGAATGCGCTGTTTAATTTTCTGCAACTATTTAATTTTACTAGCTACTCCTCTCAATGTGCGGCGCTCTGTATCACCTACACGAAGAAAATATCAAGTGCAGAATAATAATACCATTTACTAATTATATTTGTTTAACCTTTACCTACAACCCTTTGTTGGACTGAGTTGTAGTGAACCAGATCTGTGTTACATCATCCAGCCAAGGCATGTACAGGCGCAAATTTTCTAATAAGATAAATGGGTCTAAGTCAGTGTATCTCCTGTTGTAATATATGAAAAGAAGAAATTGTTCCAACGCCACATTCTGGCTAAACGTTGCTTACCTTTGGATGCAAACACTGTTTCGTAACACACACCAGCCTAGTCAAACTTCATCTAGGTGTTATATATGGTCAATGCTCACTATGTGGCGCCACTATCGTTCTCCCAACATAGTTCGGTTTATACTGGTCCACCGTGTGGCGCTACTCTTATATCAGCAACACGAGAACAAATGTACAATTACAAATATTATGTCCCCGTGATATACGTGGAAGGGATAAACCCAAAATAACTGTACACATGCACATAGTTTGTATTACACTCCTTCCTCCTCACCATAAGCTAGATTATGTTTTGTGTACAACCAGATATTAAATTACACAAATTATGTTGATCATGGTAGATCCTTGCTGGCATAAGTTAATTTCAATTGTTAATGTGTTCATTCAATTAGCTCCATTAATTTAATTTAATTAATTTACTTTCTAGAAAATCACACTTTATTTCAGTATAATTAATAAATTTTCGAGAAAAGGTTAATTAAATTAAATTTAGTTTAAACAAATCAAAATTAGCTTTCAATTAGATTTGTATTGGAAAAAAATTACCATTATTTTTTGCAATCCCATGGTGACTACTACTGCCTGTCGAGTGTAAGAATTAGCTTTGATGACGTAGGCAGATGTTTGAACACAACAGTGTGAATACCCAGACACTCAGCAGCCTGTGTCAAACAGTGAATAAGCTGAACTGTGGCCAGGCTTAGACATAACTAGCTATAACTGTATTATGCAAGTATGGAGTGTTTCTAGACATAACAACACATTATAAATTAATTTTATTTGAATTTACCTGATAAATATGTGTGGTTAACTTAATTTATTTTAATTGGAGCATTTCTGAGTTAATTATAATATTAACTTTCCTAGTTAATATATAATATTATTGTAATAATATGACATCAGTATGACCTGTTTTGTGCATACTGCATATCGTTAAACACTTAATATGTAATAATTATTCTAATACTATGACACCAGTATGACCTGTTCCGTGCATACCTCATATCGTTAAACATTTAATATGTAATGATTATTCTAATACTATGAAACCAGTATGACCTGTTTCATGCATACTGCATATCGGAACAAAGAGAATAATAAAATAACAAACATTTTAATTATCAACAACAACAACACTGTAATTTGGCACTATTGTGCAGTCATGCAACTTTGACAATCTACGCAATTACATTCAACTTTCTTGAAATTTCTAACAAACCGTATTTTGGAATATTCACATTTGTTCTGGGATAGATTCCCATGGTTTAATTTGGTATTATGAATGAACGTTTATTCAACAACAACAACAACAACAACAACATAATACATGCACAGTATGGTTTGCTGCTGCTGCTGCTGCTGAAAGGACATAGCTGAAATCATAGACTTATGTGTTGCTATGCCCTACTCGAACTATGAAAACTGAATAAATACAACAGGAATTATAAATAAATAACAAAATAATATTCACAACTCATATATATACTGTTTACTATAGTGCTTGTGTTACTATTACACGGGTTTAACAAAACATCACCTTCAATTAACAATTCACAAATATGTAGAAAGTAATGACAACTTGATTGCTTTTTTAAATTGTGTTAAACTTGGAAGCTGAGTCAATTTATTTGGTAAATTGTTCAACGTTTTTATACCCTTGACGGTGATTGACAGCAGTCGGAGGGTGGTGTTTGTCTTTTTAACATAGAACAGTTTGCTTTGTCTTGTATCATGTATGTGTATAGCTGCGGCTGGTTCAAATAATGCTTGAACACGACCATTTAAAGAATGGTTGTTTGCTTTATAAAGTATAATCATAGTCTTGTATTTAACTAAATCATGAAATTTAAGCATGTTTGAGAGATGGAAAAATACAGATGTATGATCATGGTAATTAAGATTATAAATAATCCGTATAGCTTTTTTCTGTAACATAAATAGTTTTCTGAGTCTAGATTGGTAAGTATTTCCCCAGATCTCACAGCAATATGACATATGTGGTTCAACAAGTGAATTATATAATGTGTGTAACGCTTGACAATCAAGAACATGCCTAGTTTTATACAAAACTGCTATGTTTTTTGATACTTTTGATTCAACCATTTTATGTGTTCTCTCCATGTTACGTTTTCGTCAATGGTTACTCCAAGGAATTTAGTGTATGATACCTGCTCAATGTTTTTCAAAACTATATGCACATCTGTTCTAGGTTGTTTTTTATTGTTGAACATTATAAAATGTGTTTTGTTCACATTAAGTGATAATTTGTTCGCTCGAAACCACAGGTCTAGTTTTTTAGTTCGTTGTTAATAACAGTGCTTACTTCATCTGTGTTACTAGCGGAATAAAAAATGTTTGTATCATCAGCAAACAAAATAATATAAAGCAATTTTGAGACTTCACACATGTCATTTATGTACAGAATAAATAATAACGGGCCAAGGATTGAACTTTGCGGGACTCCACACTTGATTTCCATATTGTCTACGGTTGGTTAAGTAGCTTTTTTATCCAGGCCAGAGCCAGACCCCTGATTCCGTAGCATTGCAATTTACTTAGCAGTATGTTGTGGTCAACAGTGTCAAAGGCTTTTTTTAGGTCGATAAAGACCCCAATCGTGCTTTGGCATTTATCCATTGCGGATGTAATTTTTTCGACAAATTCTGTTAAAGCTAGTGAAGTTGAGTCATTATTTCTGAAGCCGTACTGCCCATCTGTCAATATGTGTTGTGTTTCAATGAAAGACCTTAGCCTTTTGTTGAATATTTTTTTTCAAGTATTTTTGAAAATTGGGATAAGAGAGATATAGGTCTATAATTAGAACATTTAAAACGATCTCCTGACTTAAATATAGGAATGACTTTTGCTAATTTCATATCATTTGGAAATGATCCGCTGATCAAAGATATGTTAAAAATGTGGGTTAGCGGTTGTACAATTTGCTTTATTACATGCTTAACTGTTTTCATGCTGATTTCATCGTGTCCGTATGAAGTTTTACTTTTGCACCCAGACACAATTTCGAGTACTTCTTGCTCAGTAACGGGGGACATATACACTGATTGTGATACAGTACGTTTTACATAGTCGGTTGGCTTTGTTCCCGTGCAGGGTTCTATGAGGTTTGATAATTTAGTACCTATATCGACGAAGAAATTGTTAAAATGATTAGCTATTTCTTTATTTTCTAATACTACTATGTTATTGCCAACATGAAACTTGTTCAAATATGTGGTATCAGATTTTCTTTTACCTATTATGCTGTTAAGAGTTTTCCAAGTTGCTCTTATATTAGTCTTACAATCGTCGAGTTTTTTTCTGTAATATTTTTTCTTTTCTAGACGTAATAATTTTGTTAACTTATTTTTGTAATTTTTGTAGCGGATTTCTGTTAATTCTGTAATATTTTTTAGAAACGCTATGTACATGTTATTCTTCTTTATGCAATCGTTTTTTAGCCCGCTTGATAACCAAGGTTTATCATTCTTTTTTGTCTCTCCTGAATACGTTGTAGTTTTTACAAGACAGGCATCGTTATAAGTATTATTTAGTATTTGCATAAAGCGCGAGAATGCTAAATCAGGGTTTGAGTCGTTCATTACAGTGTCCCAGTTTGCATAATTTAAATCGTGCTTAAATTTGTTTAATGAGTCCTCATCTAACGTTCTCTTATATTTATATGTTGGATTATCGTTAATAACCGCATAAGTGCTGTTGTCACACAGGACGAAAATTGGTATATGGTCTGTAGCATCGCTTAAAACAATGCCGCGCATTTTGTTTTTACACAGTTCAGAACAGAAAATGTTATCTATTATACTAGCCGTCGTGCTTGTTACTCGTGTGGGCCTGGTGATCAAGGGATATAATCCAGAGCTGAACATTTGATCAATGAAATATTTTGATTCAGCTTGCTCTTCGCAGTGCAATAGGTCTATATTGTAATCACCACATATATACACGATTTTGCTAGTGAGATTTCCCAGTATGAATGAGAGATTGTCATTAAATTTGCTGATGCTGGTATTCGGTGCTCTATACATACAACCGACATTGATTTTTCGTGTTTACTCATTTGTATCTCAATAAAGATGCTTTCAAAACGGTCATTAACAGCATACGATATATTCCTTAGACAAATATCAGAAGACTGGCAATTGTTAAATACAGATTCATACACATATATGGCAACGCCGCCACCGTATTTGTTTTTTCTGGAATTACAGTACAGTTTGTAACCCGAAAATACGACATCGTTACAGTTTACTTCACTTCCGTCCCAATTGTTTTCTTTAAGCCACGTTTCTGATATAGCAATTATATGAAATTTATACTCCATGCTTTGGATAGTATCTTTAATCTTGGGTAAGTTAGCTTTTAAACTCCGAGCATTAAAGTGTATCATACTCAGTTTAATTGGCTGGTTTTTGCCAACACTGCTAAAGTTTGTTGAAAATTGTGCTGGGGTGTAGTATTTACATTGCGTGGGCAAATCGTTATACAACAAACAATCAGTATCAATATCGTGTTCGTAACAGTGTTCATTATAATCAAACGGTGTATCATACGGCTTTATATAAGCCAATGTGCGTGTAGCAGTCTGTGAACGCAGTGAGTTATTTGATGAGTCGACTTCCGCGAATTCTTTGGCCTGCGTAGTATTCTTATAGCTGCCGCTTCCGCTGTGAACGCCTCCGGACAAGATTTGCTGATGAAATGTCAGGGGACATATCATATGATATTGCACGCCTTTCACTGCCGGTCAAACATATAGGCGATTACATCGAAATGTTTTAAACGGTGATATTTCGAGTCAATGTACGTCCTACTACATTTTGCACAAGTTCGAGACATCGCTTTGTCACTCGCTCCATCGAGTTGTTAAACCATATATTCCTATCGAGCATGCGGGTGCTACTGGCAACATTATTTTCAATACTTATTGTTATTTGGACACGATGAAACGAGGCTGCATTTTATGAATCAATGTCTTGTGACGAACTGCCTTTTCTTACATGTTGTCGCTTATTTTACACGGATAATTAAGCTAATTGCCTGGAGCACAAATATGAAGTGGAATATCCTTATAAACAACTTGCGTGTGTATGAAAGTAGTGCAAGATTTTCCACTTAAACGGCTTGAATCTCGATCACCAAACCTTCAAAGGTTAATCTAAGACCTCTGTCAAAGGACGTCAGACCTACACATTTTCGAAATACCCTATACATGTCAGGATTTTCACTGCAAAACATGTGTGTCTTCTGACTTTGACATGCTATAGACACCACAAAGATGAACGTGCAACCAATGTTTTAAATTCTGGTGAAAATCAGTCCAATTATCTGTAAGATGCCTGCTCAATCTACTTGAACGGGTACATAGTTTTAGAGATATAACCTCTCAATAATGAGGCATATCCCCAAAACGCGTGTCTGTTGCGATTTTCCACTTCTTACATAGGATATTTTATTCATTATTTTTCGCATTAGAACCCTTCTTTTGCATCTGTGTTTCAGACAATACATGATATTGTGACATGTATACATGCAATCTATGAAAATTTATGAAACATTGTTTTGATGGACTAATTTATGTTGTTCACATATTTGCTGTTTATTGCAATATCCCAGATAAATAAAATTCACACACATCAAGAACCATGATACCAGAAGGATGCAGTGTACCTATGATAGAGGTGATAGTTATATATATGTGTGTGTGTATAAGACAAAATAATCTGTGTTCTACTTCCAACCTAAAAATAATCAAAAATGTTTGAAATCACAGAAATGTTGCGACCCTTTTAAGAACTATTTATTACGACATCCGGTTTCACCTAAACTATATAGTTATTATCTTGTTTGTTACCAGTTCCAGTTAGACTACGGTGCAAGAAGTCAAATAGTATTACCGCATCTGTTTTGACATGTATATCCATTGGCTCAAGTAATTAACAAAAACACTACGATGTTTATCAAGACATCGCCGCTTATTACGATATCCGGACCTTGTGGAAGACACGCATATGAGATAATACGGGATGTTATAGCGTAGCTATGTGTCTCGTATGGGAACCTATTTACCACAGTAGTTGTGTGTAAAAATAATCATTGGTTTAGTGTCAGTGATTTTTTTCGAAGTGAAATTTCAGTGTAATTACAAAATAGGCATGTGACCCCGTACTAACATGCTTCAAGATACGGATGTCGTTATAAATAGTTTTGTTTATAATACAAATATACCATGAAAATGCTTGCATAAAATGCTTTTTTTTTTTTCATTCATCATGTTTGCTGAATGTAGATTTTGTCCTTCCATTATGTTAACATGTGAACCACTCTTGGGAAGGAAGGAAAATGACAAACTATCAAAACAAATTTAACTTTTTTAAACAGAGAAACCAACTGTTGAGTTTTATTAAAGTTTCATTGTATAATTTGAAGAATTTAATGTGTGTATACAGCGGGTTTATGTGCAGATGTTGTTATCACGAGTGTCAACTACCAAGGTATGCCGTCAGGAACGGAAATTTTTTCTAATTGCTTATTTTGCTTAATAACATAACGATAACAACTGTAATTGGAACAATACTCGGTGTACTTAGTACATAACAAGGCTTAATATCAGAGGAATTGTAGTCATCTCTCATTTCTACATTGCGAGGGACGAACTGCATGTTCAAATGTAGAAATACATTTTAAAATAAATACACTAATTTAAAAACAAACAAAAACATTCCCATACCTTTTCAGTACCCTGCCACGATTGCGATCAACAAGTACATTATGTAGGTCTTCCTCTTTTATCTTGTTGTTTTTTATTTACATGTTAGCCTCCGTTACCTTCTTGGAGGTCCAGAATGAATAGCCACATTCGCTCAGGGTGCTTATTAGTTCGACCCATCAGTCATTATTGTCCCCTTCTCCCGATGATACAGCCCAGGATCTGTGCAGGGCTCTTACTACTCCTAACTTCTGGCGTTTGGGGAACAGGAATGCAATGCTTGTATATTGGTTAGGGTGTGAGTTTCTTGTGAGTTTCTTGTACAACGTTGACTTAACTGCGACACCTACTTTTATGGTGAACTTGACATAGTGAAAGGATATGCTTTTATTTTATACAAAGTTATATTATATATAAATTAATTGAAATGATAAAATGAGCTGTCTTATGCAATGTACAGAACTAACTAACTGATGGAATATCATACATATATTGTATACTTTAATACGAACAGTTAACAAAACAAATGCCAGTTTTTTTAATAAAGAATTTGAAATTTGCTGAAGAGATGATGGACGTAATGGCAGGAATATATAAGAATTGAACAAAAGTACATTTCCATCCTGAGCAGCATTAATTTCCAAACATTAACGAAAGGTCAGAAACGTTGCGTGTAGTTGTATCTAGCTTATTTCGTGGTTTATTGAAGTTGGAAATACAACATTATGTACACACCGATGCCCGCATGACACACGTCAATGATTTGTACATTTCTTATCCTCTTCCGCTAGTAGGTTCTAGCGTCTCTAACATTGCCGTCCAAATACACTTATTTTTCTTCACTTTCTTATATGTCCAAACGTAATGCGCACAGATGGGGAGCGATTATATTGCTGACCAAAGTATGTATTTTTCTGCCAGTTTTTGTCCACTAAGTCGACTTGATTGTTACAATGTATGTTAATTCACCAAAATATGTGTTGTGACTCTTTTGGCTATTGCGCTAACTAGGCCATGTATGTTCAGCTACGGCAACTACGTTGTACCGCTCCACTACAGTCGTGAATACCTCCTGAATATCCAACAACACAGCGGACCGATATTTGCTTTTGACATCCCTGGAGCAACAAACAATAAAAAGACACGCAGTGGGAGAAGAGGAGTGAGGAATCGACGCAAGGTCACCACTTCCTATAATCACATGTATAACTGTGTGCTCCATTCGCAAGTGGACGTTGAATGTTCCACGTTGATCACTCCTGATGCTGACTATTGTAAACGCAATCAACTGTGTTTCACTGAACCTTGGTTGAGAAAAACAAAATAACCCTTTTGGAATTGAGGATATAACTACAACACGTTTTGACATATATAATAAAGAAATGGAGACAAATGTTCGCGGTAGACAGTGGTAATTTACGTATCCTACGCACAACATCCTATGAAATACTGACAATCATGTTTCGATCTCATTACATTCGACGTGAATTTGGTCAAGTGACGGTCAAACATGTGTATATTTCAGGCCCCGACAATACACAGTCAGCCGGGCGTGTTGCAGACTGTTATCACAGTGCGATCAATAGATCAATTGACCAAGGTGCGTTCATGATGGGTGATTTGAACAGTTGCAACATTACAGGTCTTCTGCCATATATGCAGAAGTGTTATATGTCCGACGCGCTTCAATAAGACACTTGATCTCTGTTTTAGGCAACAGGCTCCTCGTGAAATGTAATATTTTAATTACCTGTCATATCTTAAAAAGCTACTTTTTCAATCCTGACCACCACAGTTGCCGTGCCTGAATATTAATCAATGTACATAACGGTAACCATATTAATCAAATAATTATTTTAATTTCTGAGAGGTAGTTTTGTGCGTAGTCCCATGGAAAGGTAATTTAAATATTTCAATTTGTTTCATTTATTTTAGCAAACAGCATAATAAGTTGTGCACTGAAGTAGTTTGGCTAAAAAAGAGCAAAACTTTTCATAATATGAATGTTTAATACTATCGTATATTTAAACTTAATATACAAATATTACAAATTATATTTTGTGTCAAACGTTTTACACTTTATTCAGCTAAGATACTTCAATGCGCAACTTAGATAAGATAAGACACGTTAAGATAATGCTTTATTGTATCAATTATGGATTTAAAAAAAAATATGGCTAGGGTGAGAATAAACATGACGTAATATATTATTTGTCTGAATACATAAAATATATATGAATTCAACTTCCGGTGGCACTATTCTCAAAACTTACCCGTCAGAATTTCCAAGAATTAGCTGGTTATCGTGGTTACCTTTATGCAAGTTGAATACTATTTAATATATGGCATTCTTTTCGTATATTCTTTATATACTACAATTTTGGTGAAGACTAAACAACTATTTTGTTAAGATATGACAGTTAATTAAAATATGACATTTCACGAAAAGTATGTGTCCTTTACCAACATACATGACGCACTGCGGTCATTATGCAAGCCCGCGGTAGGACGGTTGGATCAACGTATTCTTTGTTGATAGCTGCTCTGAGAATGCAGACGAACTTGTTGACACTGGCAAATTCTACAGTTACTAGAACAATCAGTAGTATAAATGACATATATCAAACGAAAACATGCGGTTTTTTTGTTACATGCTAGAGTGTAAAACAAAGAGCTTAGAAGAAAATATAAAAAAGTGAAAAAAATCCAATACAAAAGTACAACTGAGATTAGATTGCTATAAGGCAATGCAAGCTACGCTTCTATGCCAAATTTGACACAAAGCATCTAAACCCGACAACTTGCGGGGCCGTGTCTTGAAGGTACGCATGGATCAACTTGGTCCACTTTTCACTAGGTTTCTCCAGCAGTTTAAACACACATTTTCTGTCTCGTTCGTGGAAACTGTTTACTATTATGCAAAAATGAAAACTATCAGAAACTGTTTACTGTTATCCCGACCGCAAAAAAAATTGGCTGCAGCCAATTTAATGAGTTGCGACCAGTGACACATCTATAATTGCCAAGTGTATGAAAATACTTATGTGCAATAAACCGATCATGTTTGTAGCCGTTCGCGTGTACATCATACATACGGCCAAGAGGGGTGTAGAGGACGCAGCACTGACTACGTTGCTATGTGAGCGTGCGGCTATTATGTAGAGAGCGCAGTAATGATACACATTAATAATTGTCGCACCTTTTGTTAAGTAGGCTGCCACAAGTTAACCGATGATAACGAATTAGCAAGTCAATATTTGGCGGCTACATTCCAGACATATTTACACCGCCGTTGTCGATATGTAGGAATGCAATGTTGGTTCGGTCATCCGTTTAATAAAGGTAATGGTAAAAATAAATACGGCGTTGTGTGGCTGTTATTATCCTTCACATTGATGACCAAAATATCCACTCGCAGACCTGTTCACTCCAACGCCAAAACGATGGACGTATAAACATTATTATGTTTGAATGTGCGTATGTGAGTTTGTGTATGTGTGTGTGTGTGTGTGCTCGCGCTCTCGCGTGTGTGCGAGTGCGTTTACTTGCATCTGCATGCGGGTGTACGGTCGCTTGCCCTTGCGCGTGCTTGCGTGTGCCTCATCATATTCGGATTATAATAATCATGCCACGCCTTATATTGCACCGTCCTTTAATGCGTCATCACAGTGGTTCTGCGTAACAGAACGGATGGGCCTGTGCTGTCATTGTTTCGTTGTGTGTATCAAGTGGTATACGTTGCTTTACGAGTTTGTAAATTCTAGCTCGAGTGTAGCGAATCGCCTCACGGAGAAACAGAGAATGCACCTGCGATTCGACCAGGAAATGCAAAGTGGAATAACGCAATACAACACAGTCTTCACGGTTCATCTCGCGGTTGATGTTGTTCAATTAGATACACAGGCCGGCGTCTTGTTCTTCTGGCTTTTATGGGCGTGATATGCTATCGTGGACCTGCAACTGCCCGGCAGCCGCATCCAGCCTCACAACGCCAAATTCCAGGTCCGGAACGCGCTATGATATGCAGTCGTTAATGGAAAGGTTTTCCTGTGTGATGTAACCCATTGCGTTCACAAGCAGTGCGTTCTGGTAGAGCCCAGTTGGACACCAAACACACTCTCATTTGCAGCCGCCAAGAACTTGTTGCTGCCCGTATCGAACTAATATCTCATGAGCGATGCTGGTGGACACAGACAATAAGAACACATACATCATCAAAATATGAAATGAATGTCATCCTTAGAAACGAGCAGACCGTCGATGATGATATTGGCGTGAGGAGAAAACGTGTACATTGAGCACTAAGAAGCATGTTGTTTTTGAATAGACAAGTGTTGATAATAAGCACGTGCTGAGTATAGACGACGCCATGTTAACTACTGAATAACGTTACGCAGTCCAACAACAAGGTATGCTTCTTACTATGAATGACGTGAACAATTCGTCAAGTAAGTAATAGAAGGTTTGTAAGATCGAAAACAAGAAACCATTGATAACACACGTAATGGTATATCGTGTAGTTATGTTGACATCGTGTTAAGGTATATCGTGTAGTTATGTTGACATCGTGTTAAGGTATATCGTGTAGTTATGTTAACATCGTGTTAAGATATATCGTGTAGTTATATTGACATCGTGTTAAGGTATATCGTGTAGTTATGTTGACATCGTGTTAGCTACTTATTTGAACGAAAACAACAATGGTGGACTATACTGATGCGAAACCAGCCATAATCGGTGCTGAAGTGATAGCCAATGTTGTCATTAACACACTTTTGTCCGCTGTTCTATTGCGATATCCAGAACTACGAGAAGATCCCACTGCGTTGTTCATGTTGTCTCTAACGGCAGCCGATCTCGCCACCGGATGCGCTGTTATGCCTATTGCTGCCGCGATATGTTCCAGAGCATCACCTTCCATTCGTGATCAACTCCGGTACCTTCCAAAAATTTTCGCGTTTATAATGTGGTGGTTCGCCTTTGTGTCCATATACAGTCTGTGCTGGATGACTATATCCAAGGCTGTCACGATCATCATGCCATTTCGGTCCAAGCAATTGTTGTCACATAAGCGTTGTGGCTTAATCATTGTCCTCACGTGGTGTGTGGGCTTCCTGTTCGCCACTGTGAATTTCAACGTGGATGCTACGTGGAATACATCAATGTGCTCCTATCGTTTTCCAAGGGACACAGGCTTGCACGCGTTTTATATGATCTATTTTATCGTCACTGTACTCTTGCCGCGTGTTCTGTTAATCTACGCCAATGTTCGTATTTTCATCGTTGTTCTTCGCACACATCGGCAGATAGCCGCACAGGAGCAGTCTGTTGCCTTAGGTGCGGTAGTGCCCGCGAATGCAGGTACCGTAACCGCACACGCTATACGGTCCAGCATCAGTATTGTTGTTATATGTGTTGTCTCCATTGTTCTGACGACGCCTTTGTTTGTATTCTCCATATTGCGCAATGCAACTACCGTTGAATTTCCCGTCGGATTTGAATTCGTCGCTTTGTGGTTATTTCAACTAAATACGATAATGGATAGTTTGCTGTATCTGGTGTTGCTTAGGTCTGTTAGGCAGAAAACCGGCATCATGTTGCATGAAATGTTTACCTATGTTGTCGAAAAATATAGAGGTATATTTAATATTGTTTAGACTGTTTGAGATAATAACATGGTCGCGCAAAATGTAATTGATTGCATAACCCATAGTACGGTGTTGTAATGTTTTCACCATTTCCATTCACTCGATCAAAGCACATGTTCTACAATGTATTGCTATTTCTGTCAATTTGTACATAAAATTGAACACTGATCCACATCTTTGCAGCTGCTACTTTTAAATGTATAATCAAAAAGGTTATTTTTGTTTAGCATAATGATTAGGTTTGACGTATATCTCAATGTCAATATGTTCAGAGCATAGCGATTAGTGACATGTACTCTGTGTCAGAATTGCTACATATGTGGGTTATAGTTTTGCATAATTGATTGATTGTTTATTTAGGATCAACAATATTAAACAAATTGTGTTCCATTGGTACAAAACGTGATCATTTACATATACACACAACACTATTACATGAATATTATACAGAATACAACGTTTTACATGCACCCACAAAGATAATCAAGCCTTTGTATGTAGCCATTATTGGCATCGAACTTACAGCGGTAATAGACCCGGACGCGTAAAGAACCTGCACTTTCTGTAACTGGTCAATCGTGCCCATGTACAACCTAGCTGGAATGTATGGCATCCACTCAGTATTCCAGCTCTGGGCCCACAACTAATTTATATGCTTTAAAGAGAGCACGAGCATCAGCAGTATTAAAGCACCAAAATATTACATCGATTTCGCAAGAAATAAACAAAACATGCTGCTGAAATAAACGTTTATCATCCACTGTTACACCAAGATCTCGGTATGCTTTAACAAACTGTACAACATTCAGATGATAGGTAGCCGGGATACTATTTCCAATCGTCAGAACACAGCATTTTTGTTCAGCTACTTAAGGCTATTCGAAGCTGCCACCGGTCTGCCCAAACCACAAATTCATTAAGACATATTTGCAAACCAGGCCGTTCGGAAACATCCGATTGTAGCATTTATGCTATTTCTGGATGGTTAAATCTACTTTCCTGAGGTTTAATTTGGGAAGTGAGGAAGGTCAAGCCAGTAGATAGACATATTGTTGACCAACCGCCTTGGTTACGTAATTACAGCAACTCGGTTGCAGATGCGCTCAGTGGGGCGTGGTATTCTGTTGCTAGCGTTTTTAGGGAAGCAGGTGGTTTCACTGTAATCTTAGAGGGTGTTCCACAATGCCTAGCTTGAATTGTACATTGTTTTAGCCAATAGAAATGATGGAAACCTGTCATATAATGTGTAAATAGGTCCGCTTATATATACGTCTGTTATACGCATTTCGCCATCTGGGCGCTGGCGAAGGACTGGGACAGATCCAGGGTTGAACGAGACAGGTTGCCCTGCTGCCAAGAGAATGGCAAGTCAATTAGTGAAGCGTGGTGGGAATCGTTAGCGTGGGTTACGTTCCCAAGCTTATGTGTGTGTGTAATATTCAGTGTCCAGAGTGACTGTTCGATCGAGCTTCGAAGAAGCCATGCCGCCACGTCAGCGGTATATTGAGACAACGTTCCGGTTGGTCCCAACGTATTTGCGTCGATGAGCGATAATCGCGACGCGTTCACCCAGCACGGGCCATCCTCGAACAGCGGTCTCACAGCGATCTCACAGCGACAACGTCAGAAAGATTGACCGAATACGACTCGCAGCGGCCGGCGGTAAACGTATACTGCCAGGCGTCGTCATTTGCTCGAACCCGTGTGTGTGTGTGTGTGTGTGTGTGTGTGTGTGTGTGTGTGTGTGTGTGTGTGTGTGTGTGTGTGTGTGTGTGTGTGTGTGTGTGTGTGTGTGTGTGTGTGTGTGTGTGTGTGTGTGTGTGTGTGTGTGTGTGTGTGTGTGTGTGTGTGTGTGTGTGTGTGTGTGTGTGTGTGTGTGTGTGTGTGTGTGTGTGTGTGTGTAATATTCAGTGTCCAGAGTGACTGTTCGAGTTTCGAAGAAGCTATGCCGCCACGTCAGCGGTATATTGAGACAAAGTTCCGGTCGGCCCCAACGTTTTTGCGGTCTCACAGCGACATCGTCAGAAAGCTTGACCAAATGCGACTCGTAGCGGCAGGCGGTAAACGTATACTGCCAGGCGTCGTCATTCGCGCGAACCCGCTCATCCGACTTCTCGATCGTTTGCGACAGCGCAAGACCTCTCGATCGAATTCGTAGCGGTCGGCGGTAAGCGTCTACTGCCCTGCTTCGTCTTTCAGTTGAACGTATTCAAATGACCTCGTAAGCGTTTGCGACCGTGCGATCATTGAACGGTCGCGACTCGAGAATTCACGTCGTAAGACGGCAATCGTCAATTGCCCGGCATCATCACTCGTGCGGCCGAGATACACCGTTCTAATTGTATTCTGAGCTCGGCGTGTTGACTTCAACAACGTTCGTATATATTCGAGATGAGACTAGCCAAGTGTAAATGTCTATTTTCTGATTGAATGTATCTATTATTTGCTGTATTATGATTGATAGTTATATGTGGCTTTGAAGTGAGGTATCATTACTCTTGAAGTATTCACATATACATATATATATATATATATATATATGTTGTAACATATTACTGAAATGAGAGTCCGCGAGGACTAGCTATATACTGTGTATTTATATTATGGGAATTATTATTATATAACACTGGTCGTATAGTGGTAGAAAGGAAGTGGAAATTGATTATTGAAAGATTCAGTGTTACTGTTTATTATGTTTTATAAAAATTTGGTAACGGCATTTCTTTTTTTCTGTTTATTATTGTTAATCGAGATATATACCAAAAGGAAGACATCTTGTAATAAAGTTTATTAAATTTTCATCGTTCTTTATTGCTTGTTCACGATAACCGTTCTTTCTCATATGCGTTGACCTTGATATATAAGAACCCTACTAGATTGAGCCATCTTGTGTACGGAGACCTCGTTAATCCGTGACACCGATAACACGGTGTATATTTTGCTGTCATTCACAAACAAACATACATTAGTGTTTGCAGTCACACTTTCATCGGACAGATCGTTTACCTACAATCTCGAGTAACATTTGAACACATAATATACAGTGGAGTACATAGTTCACATGAAAGACATTTAAGTACAGCGGAGGGTATGCCATCCGGGGTACGGCTGAACTTATTTGGGAGCTTACACATGAATTCACGCACAAGCTCTGGGTAGATCTTAATGTTGGATAACTTATCATTTGCACGCATGCTTAACTCTGGTAAAGTCCCATCGTCCATTTTGAAAACACGTAAATTGTCTGTTTAGTTCATTGGCTTTGTTGGTATCACTGACAGCTAATTCACCACACGTGTTAAGTTGGGAGAGCTACCCCGTCTTTCCATACGCGCCGATATTTGATGTATTTGTAAAAGGCATAACGCTCCCTATTGTTAACAAATTACTGGAGAGCTAGCATATACTCGTTTTGTACGGCCCGCCATTTGTACATACCGTTAAGCAGATGTTAACATATCGATAGGCGTTTACATTTAGAGCGCAGCTTAACAATATGTTTCGGGTAATTTTTAGATTTTCTGTTAGAACCTCTTGAGAAAGGCATGCACTGAGAGCATGATTTTGCGTATGCTGTGACCCGGTAGGTACAAAATATATGTTAAGATAATGCTTAGATACACTCTTGTTTCGATGCATTATTTGCTTAAATGGACACACTGATTGTGTGTTTAAAAACGTTGTTATTATTGTAATCATCATGTATAAAACACGAGCATCGCATCGAGCATCGCATCGCGCATCGCATCGTGCATCGCGTATTCCAACGAGCATCGCATCGCGCATCGCGCATCGCATCGCGCATCGCATCACACATCGCATCGCACATTGCATCACATCGTGCATCGCATGGCGCATCGCATCTCGCATCACTTATTGGATTGCGCATCTTGGTGGCATCGCGCATCGAGGATCGCGCAACGTCCACCCATCGCATCACTTATCGCATCGCCCTTTGCATCCCACATCGCATCATCGCCCCATGGCGGTGCAGATTTCCACACACAAAAAAGCGTTGGATGTTCTCGGCCATCATAATTTACTTGTGAAGATTACGATAGAAAGGATTGGAGACGTCTGGTGGAGAGAGCAGGATCAGTGAGGTAAACAAAATATCAGAAATCGAACATGGCAATCGAGGCCAGTTTCACCCCAGACAGGTAGGGAGATAAGAGGAGGTCACAGTAATTTGTGTTAGCGGAGAGCCTTCATGTGGTTGTCTTGGTGAGCCTCGGAAGTGGGGATGCAAATCGAGGTTTTTGTGTGTGTCAACCCACCAAATATCCACCATGTTCCGGAGCCACTGTTTTGGGTTTTACTTTGTTGTCTGAGCTTGAACAAATTCGTGACCTTAGGCAACACTGGATGCCTTATATGGTCATCGCATGTGTCCATGGTTGATTACTTTGAGTGTACGTATACGGTTACACTTCTTTTTATTTTCCATACAGAATTGCGTGTTCGTACTTCTAAATAGAGCGATAGAAGCATAATGCGTTTGAAGTTAGACTAAGATAAATCGTGGCATGCGGGCAATCACTTTATAGAATGTAACCTAGGTTATCGCACCAAAACCGGAAACCCAAAACGAGTTACTTCTTAGCATGAGGTTTGTACCTCAGCTACCACTCCCCATTTAAATTTTGACTGGTTTCATTTGAATATCTTTGATCGAAAATAAAAACGATAATTTATGTACCTATAAAAACAAGGATTTTGATGACATCTTTCAAATGAACATTAACCGTGGGCTTTGAAGTGAACATTTCTTAAATATGTATTCATTAATGACATATTTTCATACGTGAACATATCATGTTAATTATACCTTACATAAATAAAATATATATATATATATATATAATCAGTCAAACCCTACTAAGATGTAGTGCCTTTAGTTTATGATAACATAACTAAATCGTAAACTAAATTAGTATTGTAAATAATTATAATATCAACCCTACATACAAAATCCACAAACGAGCTCGCGATTTGTTGTTCCTAGAGTGTAGTTTTAATTGTTTGCTATGGGATCATCTCATAACATTGATGTCCGATATCAAACGAAGTTATTTATTTCAGTCATTAAACACCACTGCTTTTGTATCGAAGATCGTCTCACAGAATATATGTCAGCTTTACCCAGACATGGAAGTATTGGGGACCGGGGAGTAAAACAAGAAGCATAAATTATTAAAAGTTTATATTTCAATTGATATCAAGCATAAATAACAGGTTTTACATTCTGAAGATATATATTATGTAATTAATTAATTAATACAAACAAATAGGCTTCAAAACTGATGGTTAATTTTCAACTGAGAAATGCCATAACCTTCCCTGGTTCATCGTGTCTGGAAGCACACAAAATAGTGTTTATCTTTGCGATCAGGGATATCCAGATGTAAACAATTTTACAAATAAAATTGGGAACAGTTCAGTAGGGACATATTTCATATTATAAAGTATTCTAATTCGGCCCCTAGCCTAATTTTTGCAAAGAGGCTGCTTGCCTGACACCCGTTATTGTTTGGCTAAATTCAATCCCAGTAGACTTCCGTGACAATATTTAGAAGTACAAACACATAATATTGTGTGCACAATAACTAGACGTGTAACGGTATGCGTACAATCAGCGTCGTCAGCCACTATCACATGCTCTGAACACAACAAGAAATGTGTTTGATCAGATACAAATGGCTGTCTAAGACGTGTTTTCGGGGTACACATGCTTATTACGGCTGCTGTATAATTTATATCATCGCATCGCGCATTGCATCGCGTATCGCATCGCCTATCGCATACATTACATCACAATACACCAACAACCAGATATTGGCCAATATTTCCCTATCACAAATCAGCATTAGCCGTCCGCACATTACGTGGAATTAAAAGACTCATATATGTAGTGTCACCCACGTACCGAAAACTGGCGCGCTATACGTTGTTTCAATGTTTGGATTAGGTGATGTAAATTACATGTATATTATGTTGTATTGCTTCATATGTAGATTGTTTGAGTTTTTGGTCGCAAACCAGGAGTCAAAAATCGCTGGTATAAAGAGTACACATGCAGACGACATTGGAAATATGTCAGAAAAGAGTTCTCCAAAATAGACATATACATAGGTGTTTATTTCTAATATCACTGCCAATTGATATGACTATTGACATGTCTTCCTCAAGACCCCCAAGTGTTAGACTACTTCGTGAAGGATTAGTTGTCATAACGACCACCGCGTTAGTTCGATCACATATCTTGCTTGTGGCAACGCGTATTGATCGACAACATCAAGATGTTATTCGAGTTGTATAATCGCCAAAGTGTGCACGACGGTAACAGGAGCACGACGTATACAGGTCAGGGTACACTGGCACTGTTTGCCCGACTCGACAAGAACAGACCAGGCCACACTCACTCCCGACTGCAGTACATACACTACACAGATGTATACCAATTGATTCAAACTTAATGCCGGGTAGCGTCGTAATTGCGCAAACTTGAAAATGATTGAGGATGTCGGAGCAATTCGGTGTCAAAAATGTTAATGTTTCTGTGTTAAGATATGCAATACTGTATTGCGTCTTCACTGCTGTGTTGAATATATCAAATGAGAGACAGTACAACAGTTACCGTCCAAGACACGCAGCCCCTTCCAGAAGCCGTTGAAACAAATCTTAAATTTATGCGATGTCGTCACCCTGAGGGCACTTACAATGTCTGCACTGTGTTATTCAAATAAAGTATTTTTAAATTTATTAAAGACTTAGTGAAATTATATTTTTTAATGAGTTTGACACTTCGCTTACATTAACTTAATATTGTTGTCAAGTAATCTGCCATATAGGAAGCCTGTGCAAACGCATATTAATGTGCCTGCTCAAACGTGGTCATGTCCGTGTCACAGCCCGTCAGATGTTGCAGACGTCACCACAGGCAGGGCCGCTGAGCGCGCCCTGTTATTTACCACGACGGTGCGACCAGCTGTTTCAGCCTGCACATGAAATTGCAATAGCGGAAATGTTGATACAATCCTAAAGATAATACTCTTATCTACAAGTTTGTCGCTGGATGTACAAATGAAGTGAATTGTGTTAACGTTTTAAGTTATTGCGGTCAACGTTGACCCCGTGCCGCATGCTTTTGGTACGGGGTCAAAATTCTCGCTGCTCTCCGCGTGTTCTGTGTACTGCGTTTGCAAGAGTATGCGCAATACGCATAACGGAATCGGAACATACGTTCATACCAGAACTTACTTTTGGCACTCTAATTTGGAATACTCATTTATGACAGCAAACAAAAAACTACAACAATCAGTTATCACATCGATAAAATACATCATTGTATTTGCCCCAAACATGTCTCCGTTTAAGTTACATTCTACTATATTGCCCATAATGTGACGTAAATACGTGTGACAGAAAACTGACACCGATTTGATGTCGGTCTGACGGTAGAATTGTATAAATGCGAACATTTTAGAATATGTCAGACTGATACCAAATAGCCCCGACATAGTTCAAAATGCTCGAGCTTACGAGATTATGACGTCACACCAGTTTCAACTATGACTCAATCACTGCCAGTTATGTTACGTCTACATTTATTGGCGCCTTATCGTTATCATCGTCGTTCGGCCGGGGTCAGGGCATCAATTAGCCGTTTCCATACGGTCGACCTTTTATTAGGGATGGAATCTTTGTTTGTTCAATATTAAGGTTTTCGCAGATCAGCTTGGTGCATGTTTTTGGTGTCCATAGGATAAATATGGCATCGGTTCTTCGCTGTTACGATAGCAGTGACCAGCTAGTTGTAGCCGCCTCCTGCCAATCTTTTGTGTGAGTTGGCTGTATAATTCTGAATCCAAGTTCCAATGAACATTTAAGGCACTTAAAATTCTGGTGTAACTCCCGTCTTGTTTTCTTTCCTGTGACTTTGTAAGGGTCCAAATACCGACTCCGTACAGCAATATACTTCCACCGGTGGCACTGAATAATTGACAATTTAAGGTTCTTCTTATGTTTGCCTTTCATACATAATTTCGCTTGTCACATGCTTGCCAAGCTATGGAAATGCGCTGGTGAACTACTTTGCTTGTACTGAGTATCCAGGAATTTAGATACCGGAAGCTGCTCACTTTTTCAAGTACTTCACTATTATCCGTCTTTATTACTTTACATTCGTATTTCGTATTTGTGGTGATTATCTTGGTGTTAATCAAAGTTATAGCCAATCCAACAGTTCTTGCATTGTTCACAATATTTTCCATTAATAACTCTGAAGACTTGATTTGATCAGTTATCAGGACTATATCATCAGCCGATGCGTTCGGTGATTATTTCATGGCATAGCCATGCAAAACTACAAACTGCAAATCACCGGTGTTTATATCAAAGAACTTTGTTTCTCCTTTCTCTCTCGTGAAATAACAGATGCTCGTTTGCCTTTATATAGGACTTCAACAGCACTCTCAATCTGTTGTGGCATGCCTTAGGCACACAAGCGTTTGAACATTTGGCCACGGTACAGAAAATCAAATGCCTTTTTGAAGTATATAAATATCAATGTTACAAAGTCGTTAACATCTGTTTTTTCGACAATTCTGCGATAAGCTAATATGTGGACAAATTGTAGATCGACCTTTGCGAAAGCCATTTTGATTCCATCTCAGAAGAGATTCAATGTCAGGTTTGTTCAGTAAGAGACGAAGTTAATCTTAGCTGCTACTGATGTTAAGCTGATAACCCGATAGTTTGCCAGTGCGAAATTCCCTTTATTTGAAAAAGGGTACTAGTCAACCTGTTTGAGAACGCATCATGTTTTTACAAAACTATTGAAGATCTTAAATTCACCCAACGTCCAGAATTCCTGTAGAATTTCATTTAGTCCAGCTGTTTTGCCTCATTTGTGCTTCTTGACAACTTCAGCCAATTCGATTATAGTGAATTTTTTAGGGCTGATATCCAAAGCACTTTCAAGAACTCTGTGTATTGTTTGTTCAATGTTGGCATTTGAAGGTGCTTGGCAAAGAAGGTTACCAAAATGTTTTTTCCTTTGACCTTTTATTTCTTCCGCATATATCCCATTTAATTTACCATTGGGTGCTAATTTCCCACCAGTTACTTATGACTTATAACTTTCATGTTTGTCGATAGTCTCCTTGACAATGAAATAGTTTATATTCACTGACGAGTGTAGTGTAGTATTTTTCTTCTGTCTGTTGGTAAGCGAGTTCAAATGATAATTTTCTTTTTTAAATATCGTCATCTTTCATTCTTAATTGACAACTAAAGGCCGGGAAACACTGACACTTTTCGCCCAACCGGACAATACCAAACAAAAAAATAATATAATATCAGATCAAACTAATCGCACCCAAACTGCGATGTATACAATACGCAAACAGACTCCGACTAATACTGACTAAGTCGTACTTGAAGTTGGTGTGTCGTCATAATCGCTTATACTTGCACATTTTCGACTAGGTCAGATTGACGTCGAGTAGCCCCGACGAAATCGACAGTGTTCAAGCTTACGTGATTCTGAAGTAATACCAGTTTCAAGTTTTACTAAATCGGTGTGAGACGGTGTAGTGTATATACATTGCAGTCAGGTGAGTTGGGGCTACTTAGATTTGATTTAGTTTAGCCGGGTGGGGAATAAAATGCCAGTTTTTTCCTGCCTTTACTCAACGTGTACAATTACTTTTACGCGGACGTAGGCAGTTATCACAGTTAAAATATTCGTCTATCCTTGTCGCAAGCAAGAAATATGATCGAATTAGTGCGTTGGTCATTGTGACAACTAATCCTTCACGACGTCGTCTAACATTTGGGGGGGGGGGGCTGTTGGAAGGCATGCCAATAGTCTTATCTCTTGGGAGTAATCTGAAATACAAATATATAAGTAGGTGGTTCTTTTGAAACTGTCTGATGTATTTTCCATATCGTTTAGACATGTATCCCTTGTTCCTTTTGCACTATGACATTTTCATGAATTGCACACAAATTCCACTAAGACCTCGTAGACAGTCAACCAAATCTTTTTCAAATGCAGCTAATTGAAACACTCTACATATAAAGCCATATCACATATGCACATGTAATTTGGTACTCCTAACCAGAATATTGAAACGACGTATAGATCGCCATTATCCACTACATGTATTAGTTGTTTAAGTTTCATTATTGTGCGTGCGGTTCGTTGCGCCTGGAGATGACGAACGATTGACCAATTGTCGGCGGTCCGTGTACTGTAGTAGAGCAACCAGACAAAGTAGATACAAAGCAAGAACATATGGCTTAACTATATAACAAAGACCCAATTAATGACGCTATAAATTCCCAACACTTGCATATATATATATATATGAGAGTGGAATGGGCTACAAGAGGTGATCGACTTTAACTATCTTGGCAGCTTCACCTCAACAGGCACCAACATAGAAAACCTAAATCTACACCAGAGACGTTATGGCAACTCAAGCATCTACGTATGCACCAATATTTAGAGATCCGCTACACTGCACACAAAGACGAAACTGAAGAGATACAACTCAACGGCCGCTCAGCACTAATGCGTGCGTCGGAAACATAGATAACCAATACTAACATTGAAACCTGACTCAAATGATTTGAAGCAATGTGCCTCAGTCGAAAACTGAGCAGCATGTAACAAACAAGACCGTATCTTAACTCACAACCATCAACACGTCTTGAAAGGAAGACTTATTATATTAGTGGGGGGTAACCTTTATAGATGCATTCTCAAAGGTCTTATCAATCAGAAAATTGATGTTGCATTTTTATGTTGACCTTTAACGACCTTCAACAAAAGTCAAATGTGTTTTGACGTCTAAATTTACCATAGTATAGAGTGAACGTAATTGTTTCAAGAATTCAAACATTCTAACACACGTATTAATTATAATGTCATGCTGCTGAAATACTAGGCATATTTCAGTGGGTGTATGGGTTGCTTTTCTCTAAAATACACTACACCACCCTGCAATTGGATTGCCTATTTCATGAAACATACAACCATGAAGGTAATGATCTAACGATTTAAAAGCACTACATCGTTTTGTTGCCATTATCCAACCAATCAACTTGTTGAATTACCTTCCGGTTGGTAACTAACTGATACGTTTAACTGACATTGTCATTTTTCTCACCAATTTCCGACTTGCTGTTATGTTTTTGCCAAATCATTCCTACATCTTGTTAACGCGCAAGTAACTGTTTGACAACAAATGCATATTGATATGAAATTGTGACTTTGTCCTTTCTGTAAAGTGTTCCCTGTTGTGACACTCATTTACAGTACTAATTGGCGTGGTGTGTCAAATAGCGTATATCTCTCTGGATGCAGGTACTGATTTCCTGGCCAAGACACTACGACACCTACCAATGTTGCTGGTGACTATTGTGTTAACAGGTACACAGTAACACGTATTACGATGCAACCGTCTTGTCGAAATTAAATTAGTTTATGTAATTATCAAATTCACTGACATTGCTTCTGGCAATTTGTATCAATTTCATACGTTATATGTGGGCTTATGTATGGAACTAAATATTTATGATTTCCCGGAAAAAACATTTTACCACCGGATAAGGTTGTGAGGTCCTGTTTTGCCTTACAATATAGGTATTAAGATACACGTGGAAACCTTTAGCCAAATTAACTAGTTTTTTTGCTATTGTGGCACATATATTCGCACCCTTCTTTAGGGACAAATTATTAATGTCAAAACAGGCCTCTATGCTCTTCTGTTGCGAGTATCGTTTTGAACCTACAATAAATATTAAAGTACAAGTGTAAAGCATTCATCAAATAAAACTAGTGTGTTGCTACTATTATACCATTAGATATTACGTCAGGTCACTTGAATATGTTTTACGTTTTTAAGTGCTGATATAGGTATCATGGCAACAACTGAGCGAACCCTGCATAGTTGTGAGTGTCTGTTTTTATTCCAAAAATACTTGTTAAAATACTACCTTAGATTGTTTGGTAAACCATATTGGGATTTCGTTTTGTTATTGCTAAGACATATAACAATCCCATGATAAAGGTTGCCATAAATTTACTTTCCATGTCGCCTATCTCTTTAAGAATAACTCAAGCCATTGGCACAGTGTTTGCTACGAAAGTCCAGACAATATTGATTGTCTAACGAAACACAACCTGCAAGAGTTAGTGCATCCAATGCAGCACGCAAACAATAGACTTGCTGAACACAGCTTGGCACAATAAGTGTTGAGTGTAGGAAACTTCTTTGTTGTTGATCAGGGGAAACAAACCCTTATAGATTACTTCCACTCTATATGGCATCTCATCATGATAAGAAACAGCTGATATCATGTATTTGAACACTACATGGACAAAGACACATAGCTCGACAACCGGACACGTGAAGACCCATATAATAAACAATAGAACTGTCCAGGAAAACCTGCCACGGTCTGAGCTGGCACGGCGAGAACCGTTCTAATTGAATGACCTTTGTTGATGTTTTACGTCCCAGTTGAGCAAATCAGATGAGTCCAATGTATTGCAATTATGTGGAGAACAAACTAAAATTGTAAACTTTTTTGATACGTTGTTACTGCGAATGTCGCACATAACCGATTTGATTTGCCGTCGTATATCATACTAACTAGTTTCGTAAATTACTGCAATATAATGTATAACCGTTATCAATTTGGAGTTTTATTCCTGCTTGGTGGGTATGCGCGTTAGTCTCTGTTTTTTTTTAAACCACCCGTTGCTACGTGCAAGTATCAATTCATGTAAGCGGGCAACTGCTAAGACATAAAATAACGGTTTCTTTATACATATTTAGCCTATTGCGATTTCATTGATTTTGTTTTGAATCCGTTGAAGATGCAAACGTCCAATACTTTTTGTCGATGAATGTTTTTTTATTGATATATCTTATATCGGGTTTACGGGTTTCTTTATATTGCCTATCTCTTTATAAATAACGCAAACCATTGGCACATTGTTTGCTACGAAAGTCTATACAATATTGATTGTCTAACGAAACACAAGCTGCAAGAGTTAGTGCATCCAATGCAGCACGCAAACAATACACTTGCTGAATACAGCTTGGCGCAATAAGTGTTGGGTGTAGGAAACTATCTACCACACACACACACACACACATATATATATATATATATATATATATATATATATATATATATTTCAATAAAGCCCTCAATCTCATTTTTCAAAATGGACCAACATACCGTTGCTGTCTTGTCCGGCATTAAGTTAGTCCAATCTATGTGTGAAACATATTTTCTCATCTGTTTATATTTGCCTTTGTTAAACTTTCTCCTCCATCGCTTTTTATCATTATTCCCCAATTGTACTTTTTTATACTAAAATGGATCAATAGATCCCAAAGGTTCATATATTTTAACAATATCAACTAATTGGTTTTGAGAAGAGTACACAAATTCCAACACATTCCTCAGGTTGGTTCCAAAACATGTTGGGTAAGGAAATAGTCCTGTTTTAGAAATAGAAACTGTTGGTCATCACCTCCAACACTCTCTAGTGATTTCCACTGAATATCATCTTTCAAAACACTGGATGCGTCAATTGTTGGATCCGCTAAGTCGTGGCAAACCACGGTTTGCCAAGTCACAATCAAACGTATATGTATGACCTGTGTGTGTGTGTGTGTGTTTGTATGTGTGTGTATGTGTGTGTGTGTGTGTGTGTGTATGTGTGTGTGTGTGTGTGTGTGGGTGGGTGGGTGGGTGGGTGGGTGGGTGTGGGTGTCTGCTTGTGTATTGGGTTGTGTGTGTGTGTGTGAGTGTGTGTGTGTGTGTGTGTGTGTGTGTGTGTGTGTGTGTGTGTGTGTGTGTGTGTGTGTGTGTGTGTGTTTGTATGGGTGGGTGGGCGTATATGTGTGTGTGGGGTGTATGTGGGCGTGTGGGTGTGTGTGTGTGTGTGTGTGTGTGTGTGTGTGTGGGTGTGTGGGTGGGTGGGTGTGTTTGTGTGTGGGTGTCTGCTTGTGTATTGGGTTGTGTGTGTGTGTGTGTGTGTGTGTGTGTGTGTGTGTGTGTGTGTGTGTGTGTGTGTGTGTGTGTGTGTGTGTGTGTGTGTGTGAATGTGTGTGTGTGTGTTTGTATGGGTGGGTGTGTGTGGGGTGTGTGTGGGTGTGTAGGTGTGGTTGTGTGGGTGTGTGGGTGGGTGTGGGTGTGTGGGTGTGTGGGTGTTTGGGTGTGTGTGGGTGTGTGGGTGTGTGGGTGGGTGTGGGTGTGTGGGGGTGTGGGATTTGGGGGTGTGGGGGTGTGTGGGTGTCACTAGTGTCATCGTTTTTCACACGGTAACTTCGTGAATGCTTGTTGCAATACATAACGTACGGAAGCTGCACCAAATAAAGGAAGTATTCATTATTGTATTAAACTCACAAAACCTGATAACATACAAAGTAAACCTGAATATATACGAATATATCGATCTGCTTCATTGCTCAAACCAATGTTCAATGCCCATACGATCATATATCAATGTATTATTTAGCTGTTCTGTTTTGCGATTTTTCTAGCAAACTCATTTGTGTTCATTGTCAACTTTTCAGCAATGAATACTTCCAAAACTGACCGTGCTGTGTTGTTTACATGTTATATTGTAATGCGTGGGTTATCATAAGCGGGACCAACGTGTGTACAAAGTAGAATATCTTGGCAATTCATGTTGTATGTGTTGTATAGAAGTGCAGTGTGGCTTAGAAGTGCAGTGTATTTTGGGCGTGTCCTTTATTGTTCGGCGGTCGTCGTCGGCGGCGACGTTGGCACAATGCCGCGTTGTTATGCAATGACATTGTGCGAGGTTGACCAGTATGTGGAACACTGGCTTGTTGGGGCAGTCAGACGAAAAGCGACGTGTGTGTAAGTGCTGCAATTCAAACGTTCTCTCTCTTCACCAGTTAGTTGTTTTCTGTTACTTTGACGCTACAGTGTGACATTGCCCGCTCTACCTTTCTCTCATACTTTTCAGAAATAGAGAGTGTTGTTTGGAAGAAACTAACCGCTGCACACATGTGTTGCTTGATAACATTCAAACAGCCGCAACACCAGCACTGTTCGATGTGTAGCGCCGAGTACCATCACATTTCACAAAACAATGAATAGCTAGATTGCCATACATAATGCAAACGTATACGACACGTGAAAACATTATATATTTCACTATTGTTCACAAATGTGTAACCTGCATTTGTGT
The DNA here is from genome assembly GCA_963995525.1 of Escarpia spicata. NCBI lineage: Eukaryota > Metazoa > Annelida > Polychaeta > Sabellida > Siboglinidae > Escarpia > Escarpia spicata. Next base: position 15,288,912 of record OZ023207.1, on the reverse strand, counting down.
GTAATATTGGTCAGTCTTTTTCCTAAACGCAATTGCAGTAATAGTAAAGGTATCGAAAGACAATGCTTGTTGTAGCTACAGTCATGTAGTTTGACTTAGATTTCTGGCACTACCTCTCGCACGCTTGGCTTCCTGATTAGGTCGGTATGTTTCAATGTATTTAGCTGAACCACACCACTATCCTATGATTTTGCGGGAGGTCAAGTCAAAATAGCATGTAGTGTGACAGCGTAAGTATAATAAAATGCTTAATCAACGTTCGATGCCGAAACACTGAAATCAAAACGCCGCTCACAACGACATATTACCTAAGAATATGTACTTGGAAGTCTCGATCTGCACCATTATTCCCAGCAATGTCCAACGCATGCTGTCTTACGTACCATGTTTTATAAATGTTCTCCAGCAGCTGTCTTTCAAACAAAACAACTGGTTGACATTGTCAGGTAGTTTATCAGCAGTTTATCAAAGTTCGTCACATGTCGTTTCCAAAACTAGAGTATGCGGCTTTGATTTATGTCAGTCTTTTTCAACCGATATCACAAATAGCCTAACACTTTTTCCAGATGATAATCAATCATAACAACTAAAATCAGCTGTCTTTCTCACATTTCTCATCCAGCTTGACTACACTAAACCGTTACAACAATTCTATTCGCACCATTACAGAAGTATTTTTGAGCATGTCTCGTGTCATTATTGCATATCCGAGAATGTTGACGTTGCCCAACTTGATCAACGCGCCAGAGTAAAAGAGTCCTTTGCATTGAATGCTGACGAGTTCCCGCAGTGAATTCATGTATCCGGCTAAGTTGCAGCAGACACGTTCCGACGACGGGGATTGTCTCTATTTGCTCGACGTATACCTCGCGCTTGCTTAACACTGAAAAAATAAACCAATTAATTATATAATTACTTGTGTTATGTGAGGGTGCGCCAACTTATTGTATACATCAGATATTCATCCACTGTTTTTGTTTAGTTATGGCGTTGTAGCTCTTCCAGAGAATACAACATCCTCATCACACATACACGGAGCCACACACTAAGAACTCAGAATCAATTTATTTGACCTATACATACGATACATATACAATAACGTAAGTAACATATCAGGTCGGATGACTCCAATTAAGATATACAATATTGCTAGCACAGGAGCCACCCCAAAAATATAAACAACAACGAAATTTACATGACACAAATCAGACTAGCCTATGTCTTGTTTTTATAGTTGATGGTTACTCAAAGTATCAACATATGCAATTATACAAGGACTTGTTATAAGTACTCGTGTACATACTGACGTACATATGGATACCTAGGTATGCATTTCAAGACATATGATGAATTACAAATTAAGCAATTATGAATACGACAACTGGATTAATAATTTATTCATTTTTTAATGTGGGAAAAACATATAGTATGTGGATGTAAATAATGTTAATGGTAATACTTGGTGCATTGATAATTGTCTTTACTATTTTGTGTGTAATACATGTTTTGGCAAAGTCATGTTTAACTCTGCACATCTACAGATTTTCTCTTTCATATGTGTAATGCTGATGATTGTAATAGTTATGTGTATTGAGAATAAGATTGAAGTAGTAGGGTAAAAGATTGTTAACTAATTTGTAGTAACATTTTATTTGTTGCATTTTATAAATGTCATCCAATTCAAACAAAACAACTGCTTGACATTGTCAGGTATGTCCATCAAATAAAAATACGAGTTACAAAGAACGTTCTCATTTCTAGAGTATGCGGCTTTGATTCATGTCAATCTTTTTAACCAATATCATAAATAGCCTGTTTCAAGATGATAATTACTCATAACAAATAAAGTCAGCTATCATTCTCACATTTCTCATCCAGCTTGACCACATTAAACCGTTACAATAACTCTATTCGCACCATTACCGAAATATATTTGAACATATAAAATTATTGTGTAAATATTTGCAGATCCGGGAATTTTTATATTGCCTAACTTGATCAACGCGTCAGAGTGAAAGAGTCCTTTGCATTGAATACTTTGAGCATTGGGTTCCCGCAGTGAATTCATGTATCCGGCTAAGTTGCAGCAGACACGTTCTGACGTCGGGGATTGTCTCTATTTGCTCGACGTATAGCTCGCGCTTGTTTAACACTGCAAAAATAAACCGATCAATTATATCGTTACTTGTGTTATGTGAGGGTGCGCCAATTTATTGTATACATCAGATATTCATCCACGTTTTTGTTAGTTATGGCATTGTACCTCTTCCATAGAATACAACATCATATCAAGTCGTCTCATGTTTGTAATGTTTCAGGTTGCCGTTGCATGTCGTTGGTGAAAGCAGCTCCAACGATATGTTTGACCGGCATTGTAAGGCGTGCAATATCATATGATATGCCCACTGACATTTCACCAGCAAATCTTGTCCGCAGGCGACCAGTGCGGAAGCGGCAGCTATAAGAATACTACTCAGGCCAAACAATTCGCGGAAGTCGACTCATGAGATGATTCGCTACGTTCACAGACTGCTACACGCACATTTGCTGATATAATGCCAAATTAAACCATGGGAATTTATCCCAGAACAAATGAAATCTTCAAAATACTGTTTGTTAGAAATTTTCACGAAAGGTCAATATAATTGCGTAGATGTTTACATTTGCATGACTGAATAATAATGCCATATTACTGTGTTGTTGTTGATAATTAATACGTTTGTTCTTTTATTATTATCTTTGTTCGCATAATTGTTAAACTATTTGGTTTTTATGATTGTGTTGAACCTGTGCACAGTATGTAAGCTATTGTTGATTTAATTACTCACATGTATTTAAAATAACTAATTGTGGCATCTCCGTAGCAGCGTGACCAGTATAATAAGACTTCCCCATTTCGTGTGTTTCGCTCAGATGGTGTTTTATGATAACACTTGTAAACATGCATGTTAAACCTGTACAGGTAGGTGTATCACCTAAGGTTGAAGTCCATTCGGTATGCAGTAATATGTCGGAGTTTTAGATCGCATACCCATCTGTTTGCAACATGAAGCTCAGACGGATGTGTCGGAAATATGCAGTTTGGTCCAATGGTTCGGTTCCTTTCGACGACCTATACTACAAATTTATTTGTAACAACCTGATATAGACTTGGTGAAAGGAATTGTTCAATTTCTTTGAAACTTCGTATACGTAAATGAAATGCTATTGTCAAGAAATGTGCCAAATATGAAGTTTGTTGATTGCGAACTGATGTCAGTAAGCCCGCTCGAATATGGTCATTTGCGTGTCACGAGACTAACAGCTCTCCATATATTGATGACGTCAAGGGAGTAAGTGACCCTCAATTCGACGTTGCCGGTTGGTGTTTCAGGCTTTATCTGAAATTGCAGTCGGGGGATTTATTATTTTTATATGAAGATAACGACAATGAAAATTAATTTAGTTACAAGTTTTATTTGTGGATGTACAATGCAGAATTGTATTTATTTGTTATGTATTGCATATGAATATTGGAGTATACATCTTACGTTTCTAAATTATATTAACGAACATGCATTGTTCTTGTAGATTGATATCAGTTAATCCGCTTCGACTGGGATAACTGATCCCAATGGATATAAGATATGTTTGTTTGTAGAATAAACGTGCTTTCTGTGAGGAGGAAACAAGTTTAATATCCAAACATTAAATATATATGTACTTTAATTAAAAACATGGAGTTTCTCTTTGGACGGGAATTGGTTCGCCATATTTTACATACTGCTGTAAGACGTGAATTGTCTTTCATATATTTCCTGAATAAATAGTTGGTTCATTTGATGCTCGTGTTTGATTCCGACAGACGTACTGCTTCAGTACACTATTTGTAGGCTTGTCTGCGATGGCCGATGATTTCTATATCATGGATCTAAATTAGCTAGACACCTGGTAATAACTGACATATTTGGATACGATGAGACGCGTCGTAATAATATTCCAGTTCAGCAAACCACATTGATATATTATGAGTTGAGTGACGCATTATCAGTAGAACTGCAATACCCCCATCGCGGGAGGGGGCACGATATATGAAACCAACTACTCCGTAATACAATTGTGTCTTTCGTTATACCGCTGTGATAAGTGCAACTGCAATTACGTGAGTTATCACCCACAGAGCATCACAGCGCCCATTGAAGTTGTGCAACATCAACAGCACAAGCCTTAATGGTGATCATTTTATATCACGTATACTTGAGCTGGGACGTAACGAAGTACGAGTACTTCGTTACTGTACTTGAGTAGAAAAAAGTACTTTTCGTGAGAAATGAAGTACGTTTTTTTAGTACTTTTACTTGTAACGAAGTACAAATGTGTGTACTTTTCATAAATGTAACGAAGTATCCATAATTTATGCGTTAAAAATTTGGAGCTTCAAAATATTAATAACGAACGATAAGCTCAAGGTCAAGAAGGCGTTTGTTTGAGAAGCCAGCCTGTCTCTGTATCCTGCTGAGGATCCTGTCCTGTTCAATAACGTGTTTGTTTTGTACACTACTGAATTTACCTGTTTGTTTGCAGTGGGTGACCATGTCAAAAGTTTTTTAGAAAAGTACTTTTGCATTTACTTCAAGTACATTCGTTTACTTTATAGACACTTCTTGGCGGAGATAGATCGTAGAAATTGGTGGTGTAAAAAAGTGGATAAACAAGTGGAATTACTGATTGATAAGTATTATTTTTGCCTTAATATCATTCATAAAGTTGCAATAAACATATATTGAGTAGCAGTTGTGCTTAAAGTTAGTTAGTTAAAGTATTTTAGAACACCTTAGTATAGTGAGTGATAATAGGGTAACTCACTTAGGCGGCTTAGCTTTCGATAAGTTGTAAACAAGATTCAACAAACCTGATTATGTGGTAGAATATATAGGAGATAAAGTAACAACCATCAAACTACTTACATAAGATAATATCTGTGTAAGCCAGTACTTGCTATATATTTTGGTTAGGTAGCATTGTTGTTAAAATTAAGCAAGGGCGATAGTCGGGAGGCGTAACCTAAATAAATAAAGCAGCCTAACATAACGTAATTGATTGTATTTAAATTAGGTCACTACCGGTGATGTTAGCGTTCGTGTTAGGATAAATAGTCGGCTGTGTAATTGAAATTTGTAACCTCAAGTGTGCTGTAGTACACAGGAAACAGTCTTTATAAAGACTAAGTTAGTTAAGTTATTAAATAAATTCTGATCGGGATATGGCGCCTTGCAAGCGGCAAGTCAAGGCAAAGCGACACTTGGTGTGCGATCACTGCCACAGCTGGGTAGATTTTGCATTGTCCGGGTGTGGAAAGTCATGGGCAGAAACCATGGAGGAAGGATTCACCTTTCAGTGCATTGGATGTTGGAAGGTGGAGTGTTTGCAGAAGGAGATAGTTAGGTTGACAGATATTGTAAAGGGAATGGAGATGGGAATTAGCAAGGAGGCAGATCGAATGGAGAGAGACGACAGGGAGAGAGGTGAGGGTACTGCAATACTGAAGGAGAATAGCAGTGGCAAGAAAACTGAGGAAAGGAGATTGAGAGGAGAGAAGGTGATTGGAGGGGAAGAAATTGGAAAATCGACAACAGAAAACGTGACAAGCGTGAAGGTGACAGGGAAGAAAGTGACTGTAGAGAAGGAGGGAGGGAAGATGGAACGGGAGAGGAGAGAGGAAAATGAGACGGGACGAAAGAAGAAGGGACGAAAGGAAGTTAGAGCAAATGTGATAGAAGAGAAGTCGATAAAAGGGACGCTGACAGGAGGGAATGTGACAACAGAAAAAGCGACAGGAAAGAATGGATCGGAAGATAATGTGACAGGAGAGAAGACGGCAGGGGGGAAAGACAACAACCAGACAGATGCAAACCGAAGAAGGAGCTATTCTAAGGCAGTGGTTGAGGGGGCAATGAGGAAAGAGAGGGTGTTTATGGGTGACTCCATTATGAGAAAGACGGACAAGACACTGAGCGAGGGGAAGGACATCGTTGTTTGTTTACCGGGGGCTAGGATTGAACATGTAACTGACAGGGTAGAGAAGGTATTGGGACATGGCAAGGGGGTCTATACTGGTACATGTAGGAACAAATAATGCAGACAGAGAGGGAACAACTGCGATAGTACAGAAGTATAGACAGTTAGTGAGGAAGCTAAAGAAGACGAGAGTCGAACAGGTTATTTTGTCAGGAATTTTGCCAGTAATGGGAGGAAGGGGGGCAACGTATAGAAACTGCAAGAGGATGGCGATCAATGCACTAGCTGAGCAGATGTGTGAAGAAGAGGGGGTGGGATTCACAGATTTATGGGGATACTTTGTTGGGAGGGAAGATATGTACATGAAAGATGGCTTCCATCTTAGTGGAAAGGGGGCAGCAGTTTTCTCAGAGAATCTGCTGCAATCTGTTGACAGTGGGACAGGTTGCCTATATTTAAACTAGATTCGCAGGGGGGACTCACAGAAAAGCCTGAAAATGGAGGCATATATAAAGATAGCACAAATAAATCAACAAATAACAGTCTGGAAAACTCTTCTGAAGCTGGATATAAATGTGTTTGTTAAAATGCAAGGAGTATAGTAAACAAAAGAAATGAACTAAACATTATGGTAGAAGATATTGACCCTCATATAATAGTTATAACCGAATCCTGGACCACCACAGATATATCAGATGCTGAATTGGGACTGACAGGATATGTAATGTTTAGAAAAGATAGAATAGGAAGAAAAGGAGGTGGAGTTATTTTATATATTAAAGAATCTATTCAGGCTTATGAAATAAAATTAGAAAGAGAAGCAGATTGCGAAGAAGCTGTTTGGTGTAACATAGTTACAGGAAACTCAACGGTAACAGTTGGGTTAGTTTATCGAAGTCTAAACATAAGCATAGAAGAGAATGAAAAAATACAAAACGCTATAAGGGAAGTAAGCAAACGGGTGTGTATTATTATGGGGGATTTTAACAATGGAAATCTCTACAGAGTATGGGGAGAGAGGACCACAAGTTTTTAGTTTTAGTTCAAGATACATTCCTTTCTCAACATGTGCTAGAACCAACCAGGGGTGAGAATGTGTTAGACATAGTTTTGTCCTCACAGAATGAATTAGTTGACAATGTCCAGATATGTGAGCCACTGGGGAGTAGCGATCACAACCAGACACATTTTACCATCAAAGTAAAATCAGAAAGGAATAGCAAAAAGCAGTATAGGAGAAATTTCCACAAAGGAAGGTATAAGGTCATGAGGAAATATTTAGCAAAGATAGACTGGAATAAGACACTGAAAAATAAGACGGCAACAGAATGCTGGAATATATTAAAGAGTGAAATTAAGTGCATAATCGAGAAATGTGTACCCTTCAAAAAACAAGGAAAACGGTCCTAAAAGAAACAATTATCGAAAGAAGCCATTAGAAAAATTAAGTATAAACAAATGATGTGGAAGTCATATAGATGTACTGGAAATGATGAAGACTACAACAGTTATAAAGAAACACTTAACCAAGCTACAGCTGAAATTATTAATTCAAAGAGAAGCTATGAACAACAATTAGCTAGTAATATAAAACATGACAGCAAGAGTTTTTATGCGTATGTTCGAAGCAAACAGAAAGTTCAAGATAAGGTCGGTCCTCTAGAAGATAGTGCTGGAAATATAATATCACAGGGATTCATAATGGCAGAAGACCTGAATGAGTACTTTAGTTCAGTGTTTACCAGGGAAGATATTAGTTCACTGCCAATACCAGAGGCTAAGTTCAAGGGGGCAGATTCAGACTATTTAGGACAATTAATTGTAACCCCGGAAATGGTAGCTAAGAAAATAAGGGCTATGAAGGATAATAAATCACCTAGAGTGGATGGTATTCCACCCAAACTACTTTTGGAAATTTTAGAACAAATTAACATACCGCTTACAACAGTTTTCAACTTGTCATTATAAGAGGGAGTGGTTCCTTTAGAATGGAAAGAAGCAAACATTATACCGTTATTCAAAAAAGGTTCGAGAAACAAGTCATAGAATTATAGACCAGTGAGTTTAACATCAGTGATTTGTAAATTATTAGAAAGACTAATTAAAGATCACCTGGTGGATTTTCTTGTTAAACAAAACTTGATAAACCCATCTCAACATGGTTTTTTTAAAGCGAGGTCATGCTTAACAAATATGTTATGTTTTTTGGAAGACATCACTAAGTGGGTAGATGAGGGATCACCAGTAGATATCGTCTACGTAGATTTTCAAAAAGCTTTTGACAAAGTACCACATCAAAGATTACTGCTTAAACTAAAGGCCCATGGCATAGGAAATGGTATAATAAACTGGATAGAACAATGGCTGATTGACAGAAGACAACGTGTAGTAGTTGATGGGGAGGCTTCAAACTGGAAATCGGTATTGAGTGGGGTACCACAGGGATCAGTATTAGGTCCTATATTATTCTTAATATACATCAACGATTTGGATGATGAAATAACAATCAAGGTGTTGAAATTTGCGGATGATACAAAAGTGTTTAGAAGGATTAAAAGTGATGGAGATAGACAGCATTTACAAGATGATCTTGATCAAATGGTCTGAAAAGTGGCAAATGATGTTCAATTTTGGGAAATGTAAATGCCTCCACATAGGACATGGGAACGAAGAGGTAGAATATACAATGGGGGGTACTGTACTAAGTGCTACTGTAAAAGAAAAGGACTTAGGGTTAACGTTAGTGCTGATATGAAGATTTCAGAGCAGTGCGGTATTGCAGCTTCAAAGAGAAATAAAATCCTTGGATTAATTAGGCGAAACATAACGTATAAGGAAAAAGAGCTAATAATACCGATGTACAAAACAATAGTTAGGCCTCATTTAGAATATTGTATTCAAGCGTGGAGGCCATAACGCAGGAAGGACCTAGATATGCTAGAAAGAGTGCAGAGGAGAGCAACTAAAATGATACCAAATCTTAGGGATCTTAGTTATGAAATACGCCTAAAAAAATGCGGTTTAACAACACTAGAGACCAGGCGATTGAGAGGAGATCAGATAGAAGTGTTTAAAATATTGAAGGGTTATGAAAATATTGATAGAAATATGTTTTTCTCAGTTAAGAAAGATAGAAGGACTAGAGGACATGATCTTGCATTAGCAAAGGAGCAGAGTAGATTGGATATAAGAAAGTTTTCATTTTCACAAAGGACTGTAAATGAATGGAACAGATTACCTGCTGATTGTGTGGGTGCTAGTAGCGTGAATATGTTTAAAAATAAATTCGACACATACCTCAGACGGGCGGGATACACAGAGATAAAAAGGTCGGACTCTCGATAAGCCAAGGGCTTCCTTGTCCACCTGCTACCTAGAGTTAATTCTCTGGGTGGCAATCTTGTTAAATCTTGTTAAATCTTTTCTCTGTAAAATTTCATTAGTTCTATGAATCTGGAAGATATAATCAATGCTTTAATAATGGTGTGCCTTAAGAACCATTATTCTTACCCGATAATAAGACGCAGTCGATTTCGTTTGTAACAACGTAGCTTGTTTACAATGTGCTACGAGCATGTGGTGCCAGCAGGGAGCATCTCGATGCCCGTATGGCCAAATACAATGCATGTAATAATTCCACGTTAGCTGGTGTGTGCATTATTTGTAGATTTATACTGATGATAAATGTGTAATACATTTAATTTATACTTTTATAGTACACATGTGCATAATATGATAAAGTACGTTTTCTAGGTGAATAGTTTGCCCGCAAAACGCTTTATCCGCCAAAATAATAAATCGAGTTATGGTAGGTTTTGTGCTGCCACATAGAGGATAGTTCTACACTATAAAACTGTTTTGTGGCAAAATGCGTTATACGCCATGGTATGCAGAGATGAAATATAGGGTTTGCCGCAAAACGCTTTAAGCGCTTTGCAACGTTTGCCGCAAGATGCGTCATCCCCAGGCGGCTATTTTTGTGAGATTTCGCATTAGTCTTTTTTATTTTCGTAATCGTGTTTCGTCTCGTTTATTAGCCGTCGACATCATGAACGATTTTGACGGATTCTCAGAAATGGTTTTGGTGTCACCAAAAGGAAGAGAGTGATTGAGGTCGTCAATCAGCGAAAAGTCGCGAAACGAAATAGGCATTCGGGCGGTGGCTTCGTGCCTATGATTTCGTGTGGCCACGCTGCGATTGGCAATCCAGAGTTGTCCCACGCAGACGTCATCAAAGACGGCGATATTTTATACAACCATGAGAAATGTTATTCCCAGAAAACACGCACAGCGCAGGATGAGACGATTCTATGCCTTATGAACATTAAGGAGACGCAACGAGTCGCCAACACTGACCGAAAGCATAAGCGTCAGATGACTTTGAAGTACAGACTGGCCACTGAAGATACGAGGAGGCTTGTCCTAGTGTGCAAGACGACGTTCGTCATAGTTTTAGGTATGCAGCATTGCTATCAGCATGTTGTGGGAACTGACAATTTTATTAAGCCCTAAATTCAGTTCTGCTTCCAGTCGTTATGTTGCCACATAACGTGTGTGGCTAAGCAACGTAGCCTATTCTTAACCTCAACTGAAACCTAATGTTTCGTTCTGGGCCATGTTTTGCTGTAAGTTGTCAACCAAAATAATGATAACAGTTAATTTTACATAAACAGTTCCTATACCCATGCTGATTGTAAAGAACATTGTATACTGACTAATTGAAAGATGCACGCCATGTTCTGCGAGCAGAACGAGCAAGTGACTTATACGCTGTATTACATCGTTTTCTGCTGCAGCTTTAACCTCGGCTTCGGGCATCCGGCAACTGTCGTGTGTGCAACGTGCTCCAGCTACAGGTTGCGGGCGAAGGATCTTACTGACTTCTACGCAGATGCTTTGGCGAGCACGACCGAAGGTGGGCTCTTCGACAGTGATGATGAGTGAAATTATATTGTGTGCGCTGTTTTTTATTTGCATTCCATGTACGATGAACCTGCCTTTTATTGTCGTCATTTTATTGTTGGCTTTTAGTTTGTATTTATAATGTGCACTGGCGACAGCATTTACATTTTTTATTGTACTTGCATTTACATTCTATTTTCATGCCATTTGCTGTATTTTTATTTGTGGATTTGTGCACTACTGCCAATTATTGTATTTTTTTAATAATACCATGGAATGTTTTGCTTACATTTGATACGAAGACACAGATGTCCTGACATAATTTAGTTTTTTCACTAGAGTTTGCAAAATATAATCTATTATTGTATGTTAATGATGTGCAGTGTAATTATGCTAATTTTTATAGTATGTAATATTATTAAATTTTTGTAAGCGAAATAAAATGTGGTCGTGAATAGCAGTCAGCTATAATGTGCACTGGCGACAACATTTTAATTTGTTATTGTAATTGTCTTTACATACTATTTTCATGCCATTTAATGTATTTTTATTTGTGAATTTGAGCACTAGAGCCAATTACTGTATTTAAAAAATAATACTATGGAGTGTTTTGCTTACATTTGATATGAAGACGCAGTTGTCCTGACATAATTTTTCTAGAGTTTCCAAAAAATAATCTATTGTATTTTAATGATGTGCAGCGTAATTATGCTATTTTTTTATAGTGTGTAATATTATTTTATTTTCGTGTGCGAAATAAAATATGGTTGTGAATAGCAGTCAGCTATATTATTTGACAGTGTTTTGTTTACATTCGATATGAAGAGCAGTTGCTTTGACTTAATATTTATTTAGTGGAATTCCCATATATTAATCGATTATTGTGATTTAATGATGTGCTGTGCAATTTGGTAAATTTATTTATATTATGCAATATATATGTGAAATAAAATTTTGCCGCAAATAGCAGTCAGCTATAATTTTGCCACCTTTGCATTATGATCATTATTATTATATTTGTATTATTGTTTAGTCATAATGATGTACTTGTATGCATCACACTAGTAACGACTACTAATTAAGTTTCTGGGTTATTTTAGCCACATTGATTATCACTCGGCGTTGCTGCTACGGATATAATGCGTTTTGCAGACAAAATGGGTTCAAAGAGTGATTTTTAAAGTGTTTTTAGGTAGACTTAATTTTTGTATAGTTTCATTAGTGGACTTTATTCAATCTGCATTGTTAAGCAAACCGAATGCAGTGCCTCGTTTTATAGAAAACGTGATGTTTCTCAGAATGCACAAAATGTATATAACGGGTTCTGCGGGCAAACTATTCAGGTGTAAGTAATGCATATTTTATTTCTTCCAGGCATCGACAGAAAGTAACATTAATTGAACTTTCTCACAGCATACATTTCATCAAATGTTCTGCGACAAAATATTCACAGTTGAACACCATTAATACTGTATAGTGTATACAAGCCAAAGTCTAAGAAATATGAGCAGAAATATGTGCAATGTGTGAACTAAATATGAATGAAGAAAGAATGATTGCACAAAGCACACACAAATATAGACGTTTGTACAAGCGGAGGAATAACTTCTATTATAAGTAATCGTAAACCTGTCTCTGTTGCGATCGCCCATTTGTGTATTTGTTATTGCTTCACAACATGTGATTTAGTAGACGCGTCTAATCACAGGGTAAATATGAATTTTCATGGGACAATAGAACAATTGGAATTCTGCACATTTTATTCAACATAAAATAGGTGCAGAAAGTAGCAACCATATTAAAATCATAAAAGCTAGATTGGTAATTAAATAAAACAATTTACTCCGTATTTTGTGCAGTTTTGCATCCTGTAGCAGAACATGCAAGATAGTAGCTTTCCCATTGGTTCCTGACGTGTTGCAGTATGAAACACAACAACTGGTGTTTTTTTATTTTCTTCCATCTTCTAGGGCTTTCCCATCTTCCAGCCATGTATTAAGAAAATATAAATTGACACAATGACTAAGTATAGTTATCACTGATATTGTTAATCTAAAGTGATACAGAGTTTATAATACTAGACATGATTCCAGATATGCATGTGTGTGGATGTATGAACGGCACACAGGATCCGAACCGTCAGATTTGGCAGGCCGGTGTTAACATGGAGTCTCCCTCACCAATTCTAATTTACAATTGGTTCTCAAACACAGAAACTGTGTGGTATCGCATTGTGCTGCATAATCATATATATTGGGTAACAAGTAGCGTTTTCTGAAAAATATTGTAATGCATTTTATTAAAATATTCACATTCATGTAAATAATCATTATATGCGGTAACCACTCTAGAAAAGACGACTTTAACCCAAATATCTCTCGCCGTGTGTTTTCATACTACATGTAAACGCAGTTTGTAAATCGTAATTCTGTTCAAACAATGATATAAAGTGCTTAGATGCTTACCTATTCGTGAATAGCAACATATTATTTTGTATGCTCATACTTCGTAAGGGCACACATCGATCGATGTAAAAACATGGCTTCAGAAGGTCGGTGAGCAACCCACAACCGTAGTTCAAGCAACTGCCGCCAGATGACAGACCGGCGGTGGAAAGGTATATAAAATGATATAAATATGTCAATGCGCACAACCGTTTCGCCTCGCCCCACATGGTGTCATTTCTGATATACTTAGAATTGTTAATGACATGTAGTTATTGTTATTTTTGCTAGGGTTCTGTGATTTCATGTTTATTTAAATATAATAATTATACGTGTCACTGTATGAAACGTCCCAATAGATTACAATAAGTTAGCCAAAAGGTATTTACCTCTAATTGGACGTGCATTGCTCCATGTAAAATGTCAGTTCTTATATAGATATAACGCAGTATCCAGTCCTCGGAACAACTCAAAACACTTTACTCTTTACACCCTGGGATACCTGTTCAATCGAACCCCATATCGTGTTTTTTCTGGGAATCATGTAGCCACCCTAAATATTAATGTGCGAAGACGATTCGTACACAAACATCCACTACTGTCTATAGCCAGATACCCATGCGACAGCTGAATGAACTGGTACAACGTATAGTGAATGAGTTTGCCCAAAGTTCGACACTAAAGCACATGATTCTAACCCGGGTTTTCTCGATCGACAGTATCAGTTACTGTATATCATTCTTGGAACAAACACATTATACAACAATACACCAACCACCAGCTATTGGCCAATCTTTCCTTATCTCCGAGCAGCAGTAACTGACGGAACATTACGTGGAATGAAAAGACACATATATGTAGTGCCATCTACCGGATACTGGCGCGCTATACATTGTTTCAATGTTTTATAGGTGTTGTAAATGATATGCATATATGTTGCGTGGCTTTATATTGAAAGTGTTTGAGTTATCATTATTTGAAACATATCTCGCTGACTGTTTATGAGGTCTTAGTGGAATCCGCAATTTATTAAAATATCATGATGTTACAGGGAATAAGCACCGGTTCTCAACCATGTTGTTTTCGACCCAAATTCCTGTCGCGCGACATGCTTTTCGGCCAACAAACCAAACAGATAACTTATGTCCAATGTTAAAATAAAATGCATAATGATAAAGTGGACAGGCATAACATGAATAAACGTCGCAGAGTTAAAATTAGTTAAAATTTCTTGAAGAAATATCCCTGTCAGCGTTGTCTATAGTTTATCAAACCCTTGCAAATCGAATGTGAATATCGCGGATGGTGTTAGGAACAATGTTTGATAAATAGTACGCTGATTTACTCGTTGCATATTGTAGATGTAAAGATGCAGAATATTCGGTAAACAGTGCAATGTGCCAGGACATGCTGATTAAAGAGATATTGGTCAGTGGAATTTACTTCGATGGTTTCCATTTTTCGAAAACGTCACCGATTTTTGCCCAGAGCGTACGGCGACTTTTGGTGACAACGAAATGAGTACCAGTAGGTAAATTTTAACTTTCGGCATGTATTTTCCTTACTTAAACAATGAAATGTGTTCAAGTAAAGTTGAAATGCATATGCTTGAAGCTAATTAGCGAATGAGACAACATACCCATTTTAGTAATACATTATGCTTTGTCAATAACAGTGCTTGCCAGATGAACAAGTTTGGTTTTCCATGTGAACACGTTGTATGTGAAATGGTGACGTTTTCACACGGCGTTTGAATATCATGCAACACCTGACATATTATATGTATTACAACCGTCGCAATTTACCCCGTTTTCGCAATGCGATCGAATACGGGAAAGGTCCTTAACGCTGAAAGAAACAAAGCTGGAAGGGCAAGCAATAAATCTTGGAATACTACACGAGGAATTGGGAGAGCATCAAGTCTATTCGAGCATTTTCTGCATCAAGCGCTTCCTAACATTTTTCTAATCACGGGCTAAGCATTGTGGCCAGTATAAAATACAATACACATGCCCACACACTCACACGCGCGCGCCCGTACGCACACGCACACTGAACATACATAACACACAAATATGCACACGTACACACGTGCACACGCGCACACGCGAACACGCACACACGCACACACGCACACACGCACACACGCACATACACACAGACATACACGGACAAACACACACTCATACAAACACACGAACAAACACACACACACACACACACACGGACAAAAACATGCGCGAATATGTGTAAACCAATACAAACAAATCTATCAAAGAACGTGTTACATTGTGTGAGCAACGGTTTGCAGTATATAAATAAACGGCTTCCTTGTCCGCGTGTGTCATTCTGTCCGGTAGGTGTGACACATGTTCTCGCAAGACACCACAGTTGCATCGTTGGTGTTGTAGTCAAAGGACGGCCATTTGTATTTACTGTGTAAAAATGTGCAAAACTATATTGTTTGCTGATGACACTACTATATATAAGACTGGAACACAAATTAGCTATGTATATAAAGATTTGAAAGCGAACTTGAAGTTTTAGTTGATAGGTTTCGTGCGAATAAATTATTCTTAAATATGTATAAGATGGATGTATGTTATTCTCTAGATCCCGCCCTGTTCAGAGTTGTTGATATATCACTTAGTATGTATAATAAGATAATTCAGCGTTTAATATGTGTATAACTTTTAAGTCTTCATATTGATGGAAACCTTGATTGGGAAGATCACCTAATGGCATCAAAAACTGATTAGTGCTTAATAGACGATCAATAGCATTAACCGGTATCTTCTTGTTTTCGTCCTTAAAACAATATATTATACTTTAGTTTATGCCTACTAGACATATGAAATCATATTGTGGTGATCCATATTTGAAACCCATGTCACTTTATTATTTATCATGTAGAAGAAAATTATCCATTTCATTCTAAAACAAACTATTGGGAACATTCAAACCCCCTCTGTACAAGTTTACGTCAAATAGAATTGCACAATAGCTTTGCTATCGAAGTAGCACAGTTTATGTATAATGATATCTGCGGTAGCCTTTCATATTCATTATCTACTCTTTTTACATGTATCGATAATGAAACCAGACAAACTTCACATGTACATCCTCAAATCAGCTCCACCGTGAGATCCTCAAAGAGTTTTTTCTGTAAAGATCCGTGTACATGCAATTCAATTCCACCTAACACTCAAAATAAACCTAACCTAAACGTTTTGCATTATACTTTAACATACAAGTTGCAAGGGGATGTCGTTCTCTATCTTAGTCAAGTTTAAACTTTCAACAAATATGTGTTTAATGTTTATCTAATGTTCTACTACCACATGTAATATGTCACAGCTGGTGCTTGGTATCACCATATGTTTACGTTTGTGTTATACTACACTGTAGAACTTTATTATGTAACAATATGTTTGTTACACAGTACTAATAT
Organism: Escarpia spicata; assembly: GCA_963995525.1. Classification (NCBI taxonomy): domain Eukaryota; kingdom Metazoa; phylum Annelida; class Polychaeta; order Sabellida; family Siboglinidae; genus Escarpia; species Escarpia spicata. The sequence continues at coordinate 15,272,118 of OZ023207.1, read as the reverse complement.
AGCAACTTAATCCACATGCTACACGTGAAATTATTGTACTGACGTAGTTATATTTGGGACGACAGCGAGTTATTGAATAATTTCTTAATCTTATTATTGCACTATCCTTTATCAACTGGTCATAGTCTTAATTAGCTCCGCTGTCAACTCGGATTTGAATACCACTTCATCGTTTATTCTACTTGCTCGCATGCATGGTTTATACAATTCAAAAAATAAACTATATATATATATATATATATATATATGAGCCTGTGACAAAAGGTGGTGCCAAAAAAGGGGACATCTATTCAAAATGTCATAATGCTTTGTTACTTTGAACTTGATGTTTTCCTGAATGTGTTATATCTTAGATGTGTAAAATGATGCATGGCAAGATAACTGATGTAGAAGTTCTAGGCTGGTGCATCAATTGATGTCATTAACTGAAAAAAAATTGTTTGTGATGGTGGACATAAAAGTTCTTTGAATTTGTCATTCATTGTAATGATATTTTGCTGATTTCAGTTTAGAATATTGGACACTTTTGTACAAATTTCCTAATGCTTTATTTCTTTTCAGTCTTGATTTCATGTCCACGTTTCTGCCCTCAGTCTATTTCTCGTGTTCTTCGTTTTGTAACTTTGAGTTGTATATTGTTCCAACAGTTGACAAACGTCTTGCTGAGACATTCTTGTGGATTGTCTTGCAAGCATGGAGGGCAGAATCAAGTAATATTCCTTGTAGCCAACGTGTTATTTACCACGCAGTTGATGCTGTGAAGCTGATGACGGAATTGATCTGTCAATCTGCTCTGTTATGAAGCGCTTGGTGTGGCAGCATTGGTCTGAAGGGGAATCGGGCAATGGCAAAGTGTAGTTATCACAGCCGTGCTGGTACATTGCGGCAGCACTTTGTACAATGCATTCACCCGCACGAATGTCATCATCAACTACCCTCTTGATGACGCCTCCACAAGCATCACATGCACTTTTTCCATGTCTTGAACCAAAATAACATCTCTCGTGGGAATGTTGCTACACGCATTTGAGAGGTGAAAGAATGGGAGTTTTGATTTGTACTGGGCTGCACACCCATCTGAAAAGACAACCATCTTCTCAACCTTATCCATCACAGACAGAAGGTGGTCGAACGACTTGTCAAAGATAGTCTTTACCATACTTGCATCATGGCACAAGTCATCTGATAAAAATATCAGATAGGCCGTTACAGTTGCAGGGCAATGAGGGCAATTGTAATACAGCACTGTGGGGTGCACGGTCACTTGACTGTAACCCCAATGGGCTGACTGCACTTCATCCTGATATTTGCAAAGAAAGGTCTCTGCAAAATCATAGACAGCCACCGCCCACATCTTGGGGATTGCCGACAGGAGCGTCCTGAACTGGCCAAACTGCCACCTGAAGACGAAGATATGTTTTTAGAATAGTTGCAGTTCCTTCATCAGCTCATCAAGGAGTACCTGCAATGTTCCATCCTTTGATATTAGTTCTCTCCTCTTGCCACGATCATACTTCACTATTTTCCAAATCTTTCATCTCTCAACTCTATTGTGAAAGGATTGGATCTCCTCTTGCAGCTTGACTTTGAGCTTGCTTGGACCGCAGATTGAGCATTTTCGATCCAAACAAGACTGCTTTGGCTCTTGGCAGAGGGTTTTTTCTGACAATGCATCTCTTCCATCAATCGGTTCCCTCAAGTGGCGATTGAGCGTGTCCAATTTGAGGTCAACATTCGTGCAGATCTCACAAAGGCACTGCCTGTAGGTCTGCTTCCTGGTGAGGACACTGGTGGGCAAGTGGCAGTATAGACTCCGAAGGGACAACCTATGTTAGGATGCCTTGATTGAAAGTCCTTGTGGATTCTTTTCATTCTTTTTGGGAGGATTTTGTTTTGCATCAACGTCTTTTTGGATACAGATCTTTTTCCAGGCATGTCCACAAATACTTCTTGCAAAAACGAGATGGCTGCTCTATTCGCAGGTGTTTGCTTTCTTTTGTACAATTCCTTTTCAGGCCGTTTCTTAGTTGGAGAGATAATGTCAAGTATCAGTTTTCTAGTTGCTAAAGCTTTTTTGTTTCGTTGTCTTTTTACTTTACCAAGTTCTTTACAGAATAAAGTTTTTAATGTTCGTGGGCAATGGGAAACTCCTGAGTTCTTTTTGTTTGGGGTTTTCTTTGCCTTCCTGAGTAGACTAGACACTAATGCACTGTATGCGGAACATGTGTTACTCTTCTGAGTGAGAAGGCGTTTTTTCATTCTGTAGATAGCCTTCTTCGTGCTTCCTTCCCAGAAGATGGAGTTGTCACATTGGCATACTGCGATGCACGATATCTGTCTGCTGGGTGAAGTTGTTCTGCCTCTGATGCAGGTGGCAGTGGCATAAAACAGTCTGTTGCAGCGTCGCAACACTCAGTCGTGGTGGCGGCATCTCTACACCAGGTGTTGGCGGCATATCTACACTAGGTGTTGGCGGCGTCTCTACACTAGGTGGTGGCCAAGTATCTACACTAGGCAGTGGCAGCGTCTCTACACATTGTGGTGGCAGCGTCTCTACACTGGGTGGTGCAGCGTCCCTACACTAGGTGGTGGCGGCGTCTATACACTAGGTGGTGGTAGCGTCTCTACACTAGATGGTGGCAGCGTCTCTACACTAGGTGGTGGCAGCGTCTCTACACTAGGTGGTGGCGAAGTCTCTACACTATATGGTGGCAGCGTCTCTACACTAGGTGGTGGCGAAGTCTCTACACTAGGTGGTGGCAGCGTCTCTACACTAGGTGGTGGCGAAGTCTCTACACTAGGTGGTGGCAGCGTCTCTACACTAGGTGGTGGCAGCGTCTCTACACTAGGTGGTGGCGAAGTCTCTACACTAGGTGGTGGTAGCGTCTCTACACTAGATGGTGGCAGCGTCTCTACACTAGGTGGTTGCAGCGTCTCTACACTAGGTGGTGGCGAAGTCTCTACACTATATGGTGGCAGCGTCTCTACACTAGGTGGTGGCGAAGTCTCTACACTAGGTGGTGGCAGCGTCTCTACACTAGGTGGTGGCAGCGTCTCTACACTAGGTGGTGGCAGCGTCTCTACACTAGGTGGTGGCGAAATCTCTACACTAGGTGGTGGCAGCGTCTCTACACTAGGTGGTGGCAGCGTCTCTAACTATGTGGTGGCGGCGTCTCTACACTAGGTGGTGGCAGCGTCTCTACTCTAGGTGGGGGTAGCGTCTCTACACTAGGTGGTGGCAGCGTCTCTATAGTAGGTGGTGGCAGCGTCTCTACATTAGGTGGTGGCAGCGTCTCTACACTAGGTGGTGGCGAAGTCTCTACACTAGGTGGTGGAAGCGTCTCTACACTAGGTGGTGGCAGCGTCTCTACACTAGGTGGTGGCAGCATCTCTACACTAGGTGGTGGCAGCGTCTCTACATAAGGTGGTGGCAGCGTCTGTACACTAGGTGGTGGCAGCGTTTCTACACTAGGTGGCGGAAGCGTCTCTACACTGAGTGGTGGCAGCGTCTCTACACTAGGTGGTGGCAGCGTCTCTACACTAGGTGGTGGCAGCCTCTCTACACTAGGTGGTGGCGACGTCTCTACACTAGGTGGTGGCAGCGTCTCTACACTAGGTGGTGGCAGCGTCTTTACACTAGGTGGTGGCAGCATCTCTACACTAGGTGGTGGCAGCGTCTCTACACTAGGTGGTGGCAGCATCTCTACACTAGGTGGTAGCAGCGTCTCTACACTAGGTGGTGGCAGCGTCTCTACACTAGGTGGTGGCAGCGTTTCTACATTTGGTTGTGGCAGCATCTCTACACTAGGTGGTGGCAGCGTCTCTACACTAGGTGGTGGCAGCATATCTACACTAGGTGGTGGCAGCGTCTCTATAGTAGGTGGTGGCAGCATCTCTACACTAGGTGGTGGCGGCTTCTCTACACTAGGTGGTGGCAGCGTCTGTACTCTAGGTGGTGGCAGCGTCTGTACACTAGGTGGTGGCGAAGTCTCTACACTAGGTGGTGGCAGCGTCTCTACACTAGGTGGTGGCAGCGTCTCTACACTAGGTGGTGGCAGCGTCTCTACACTAGGTGGTGGCGAAGTCTCTACACTAGGTGGTGGCAGCGTCTCTACACTAGGTGGTGGCAGCGTCTCTAACTAGGTGGTGGCGGCGTCTCTACAGTAGGTGGTGGCAGCGTCTCTACTCTAGGTGGTGGTAGCGTCTCTACACTAGGTGGTGGCAGCGTCTCTATACTAGGTGGAGGCAGCGTCTCTACACTAGATGATGGCAGCGTCTCTACACTAGGTGGTGGCGAAGTCTCTACACTAGGTGGTGGCAGCGTATCTATACTAGGTGGTGGCAGCGTCTCTACACTAGGTGGTGGCAGCATCTCTACACTAGGTGGTGGCAGCGTCTCTACATAAGGTGGTGGCAACGTCTCTACACTAGGTGGTGGCAGCGTCTCTACACTAGGTGGCGACAGCGTCTTTACACTGGGTGGTGGCAGCGTCTCTACACTAGGTGGTGGCAGCGTCTCTACACTAGGTGGTGGCAGCGTCTCTATAGTAGGTGGTGGCAGCATATCTACACTAGGTGGTGGCGGCGTCTGTACACTAGGTGGTGGCAGCGTCTGTACACTAGGTGGTGGCGAAGTCTCTACACTAGGTGGTGGCAGCGTCTCTACACTAGGTGGTGGCGGGGTCTCAACTCGCTGTTTAGGCATCTTTTCTTTCTGAATGTAGTATGCAGCACATTTCTCTCTGGGACGTCGATATTACTATTAATTCTGGTCGGTTGTGACGTTTTTGGTCGATTGTGACAAATAACAATTATCGGACATGACAGCAAAACTTACCCGGCGTTCTCGGCGGCGCCATTATGCGTAACCCAACCATTGTGGTAAATCATGTGACTGCTTCAGGCCAATCACTGCTTAATCTGTGGCGCTGTAAGGGCTTTTGCATAACTAATATCGGCGATTAGTCGTTCGTGGCAATTGGACATTAATTTCACGTATCAACAAAATGAACGTCTTACAGTATTTTATATTACACTACAACGCCCGACGTGTTAATTTATGAAAAATAACTAGTTTTAGACGTGCTTTGATACAAAATTCGGGATCACCGCGCGAGTATTTGTAAACAAACATCGGCTTTTGTGTAACATGGATGGCGGACATTAAGTGTCATAAACGACGGTCAATTTTATTGATCAAATTCACTTTATAAAAATTCGTTCTTTTTACGTTATTTCTAAGTTAGTATATGTTCTGTTCCATGTTTTATCGAATCCATAACCGATGGTTAGTGTTAGTGCTGTGAGTTTTGGTCACGGGACGTCGAAAGTGAGTCACCGTCAGTTGTCCCCTTTTTCAGCCTCTCAAAATTGCGCCGTTTTCAACTTCCACTGAGATTTTAATGCAGTTTGTGGTAACTGAATAACATCATTTTCTCGTATGTATGTCTTTATTTTATTCTAAGAACATGACACAAGAAACAAACATATATTTTGTAACAAACACATTTTTATTTTGGATGCAAACCAATCGGGGGTTCGCTCCACTACCTTTTGTTACTGGCTCATATATATAAACTGCCTAAATACATCGATGTTCGATGCTGCTTAGTGTGTTGAAATATAGTTTTGCCTGATAATAGATTTTTTGGCGATTCAATATTTGTGATGTTATTATAAACGACACAGGATAGGAAATGTACAACACTTCTCGTGATGCTTGATTTGTCGACCGCGTTTAATACAGTCGATCAAGAGTTGTTGATGACTCGACTTGAACTCTCATTCTGTACCACCGATAAGGCGCTTGCGTGGCTGAAATTATACATTAGCGAACGGTATCAGAAAGTGGCAGTGGGAAGTGCCAAGTCGGTTGATTCAATCTTGGCGTGTTGCGTCCCCTAAGGATCGGTCTTGGGCCCTACTTTGTATTGCATGTACACCAAACCTATCGGAGATATTGTTGCTAAACACGGCATGGAGCATCACTGTTATGCTGACGACATTCAAATCTACCTCACGGTTGAACGATATGAATCAATTGTGGCGGCACTGGCTTAGGTGGAATTGTGTGTTGCGGAAGTGACTGCATGGTTGACTAGAAGCCAGTTAAAACTTAATACAGGGAAATCCGAGGCGATCGTGTTTTCTCCTGCGAAGAAACACGACAGTCTGCCTGCCAATGTATACATTACAATAGCCGGCCTTCGAATTGAACCATTATCGTTCGTTCGCAGTTTGGGTGTGCTATTTGATAGCAACCTGAAAATGGAACAACAAATTGCCACCCCTGTGAAAGCTGCTACTATCATATTAGAAACATTGGGCGAATTCGGCCACACCTGACAAAATTATCGTCTTACAGTATTTGATATTACACTACAACGCCCGACATGTTAATTTATGAAAAAGAACTAGTTTGAGGCGTATCATGTAATACACTTGTTCACGCACTAGTGACATCCCGTTTAGATCATGGGAATGCACTTCTTTATGGTCTCCCACACACGGTGATGCAACGTCTACAAAGGGTGCAGAACTGTGCCGCCCGCCTAATTACTCGCACGAGGAAATACGAACACATCACGCCCGTGTTGCAGCGTGTACACTGGCTACCCGTTCATTTGAGACCGACCTACAAAGTGCTGGTGTTGACGTATTGTGCCTTGAATGGTCTAGCGCCGGACTACATAAGTGAGTTAATTGGCTACCGTCCCATCAACATAACTCTACGATCTACCTCGCACCCTCGCCTTTTGTTCGTACCGGTCTCACAAACTGTTACTCATGGTGATCACCGTTTCGCGGTTTGCTCGGCGGTTCTACGGAACAATTTGCCTCCTGCGCTCAGGACAGCAACATCATTACAAGTACACTTTTGAAGACTCACCTTTTTATACAAGAGTTTTTATATAATTCACCGACGAGAACATTTTATGTGTTTCCTATTGATAAATATATTTTGTTTTATAAGTTTCTTAACATATTTATGGTTATTCTTCTTGTATAAATTAATGTATTCACGGTAGTTTTGAAGAATGTCTTAATATGTGTATTTATTTATAAGTTTTTAATGATCTGTTTTTGTTTAATTGTGTTTTGTATATTTAAGGTAATGTAATATTTGTTACATATTTATTTCATAGGTAGCATTTCTTTTTAAGTAAAATACTTTTATATACGTGTGTAAGCGAGAGCAGTTTTAATTGATCGGTCGCAATATAAGTAATTTATTTTATTTTATTTTATTTTATAAAAGATCGCAAGGAAAAGTCGCACACAAACGCACACACACACACACACACGCACACACACACAAACAGACAGAGAGAACACACACAGAAACACACGCACAAATACACACCCACACACACCCACATTCAGCCACATACACCCACATACACCCACATACTCCACACAATGAGAGGCATACACACGTTCACAAAATGTCAGGTGTTGCAAACAATGATGCACTGATTAGTCAACGTATTAATGTTATCAAGGGTGTAGTATTAATAGATTGTATGTAGCAGACAAATAAAGAAATATCGAACTCTGCCCGTTTGTGTATTGAAGTATATGTTAAATGAGTCTGATAACAGTGAAGTTCTTTCGAATATGTATTTGTCGTGATAACATAAAACAACATACACACAACATATGTACACACACGCGCGCGCACGCAGTCATGCACGCACTCACCTCCCACCCAACCTCCCCCCACACACACACTCTCTTTCTCTCTCATACACACACACACACACACACACACACACTCACTCAATCACTCACTCACTCACTCACTCACTCACTCACATCTACGCATTGGAACACCGGGAGTAAATAGCATGCTATTACGGCTGTTTTACATTATCATAACGTACCACGCAATTGTGTAACTGTTATTATACATCTTCCAACAACAATACATCACGGTGCTGTTGGAAGAACTGGCATGAACGTGTGTCATAGTGGACTTGTTTAATAGCCTAATGAGAACGGTCGTGAAAAGTGTTGACATGTGATATTGTAACGGACGGCTCTGATAATAGTGGTACGTATCGGCTGAAGCGGTGACGATGCAGCAGCCACATAAGAGCCACGAATAAACAAGGAATGTGTTGAGTACTTACCGCAGTAGTCATGGTGTTTCTGTAGAGGTTATACAACACTAATAGTACCAGGGCTAAAGTATTTAGATTACGAAACAAAAATAAAGGTTTTACACTTGCCAAAATTGCCCTATCGTCGCATACGATAACACATCATGTTGTTTATAAATACTTGCATGGCATCTTATCATTCTCGCACGATATGTTTAAACACGTTTAGGCACACGGGGTCGTTCTTTAAAGCGCTATAAAAACTGGATTAAACGGGAAATATGAAATAATTTGTATAATCATAGATGTATGGTTCTTTGTACCGAAGCCGCTGTTACAGCATCAACAGTCAATGCAACAAAGAACGTACTCAACAAAATCTTAATGTACCAGTTAATTAAATTCGATTACAAAATAACATTTTGTAGTATGCGACATATAGACAATTTTGCCTGTAGGCAGAAGAGGACATGCATATGTTAAAACACATGAAATTTAACAATCGTTGCTCACGCCGTCGTACACCACGTGCCAGGAAACAAATAAATCTTAACATTCGATTTTGGTTTATATGCCTCTGAACGGTGATTGAACATGTTATTCTATTCGTACGATCATATATTATGTTTCCCTATGATGAGAGTATCGTGGTGAACGTATCAAATACTATGTAGAATTGCTCATGGGAATTATAAAACAATACAAACAACTATGCCGAGCTTCACGTGCAACGCAAACGTGAACATGTAGTAACACACTGTTATTATAATATCTAAGACAAATAGCAAATAATATGGTTGAACACGACGCTGCAAAAAGGCGATAACCGGTACGAGGATAATACTAAATGTCACATTGAATACGTTTGTAATTGCGGCATTTAAGCGATATCCAGAACTGCTTGACGATCGCACAACATTTTCTTTTTGTCACTAACGGCATCCGACCTCGCTACCGGATGCACCGTCAAGCCAATGGGCGCCGCGATATGTTGTAATGCAACACCTTCCATTCTGGACGAGCTCCGGTATCTTCCTCTTTGTGTCCTTGTACATTTTATGATGGGTAACCATTTCCATTGCTATAGCAATCTCCCTTCCATTCCGCTCCGAACAGCTGTTGTCCCGCGAACGATGTCACAATATCATAGCGCTGACTTGGATCATCGGTTTCTTTCTATCTACAATGGATTTGAAGTTGGACTCCACTTGGAATACAACATTATGCACACACCTATGCCCTCATGACACAAGCCAATGATTGTATCTAGCTTAGTTCGTGGTCGCCGCATTACGGTTTTCTAAGGCACATATTGTATCATATTTGTTGTCATATAATTCGGACCTAATGCGGACTATCCATGTAGGGTTGGTCTCTCCGCTGTATTGTTGTTTGAGTTGAATACGATAACAAAAAGTCTGCTATATTAGTAGGCGTCGAAGTTTTCAGCAGTTTAGTTTAGTGGGTGTCACTGATGTCATCGTGTTTCACACGGTAACTGCGTGAATGTTTGTTGCAATACATAACGTACGGAAGCTGCACCAAATAAAGGAAATATTCATTATTGTATTAAACTCACAAAACCTGATAACATACAAAGTGAACCTGAATATATACGAATATATCGATCTGCTTCATTGCTAAAACCAATGTTCAATGCCCATACGATCATATATCAATGTTTTATTTAGCTGTTCTGTTTTGCGATTTTTCAAGCAAACTCAATTGTGTACATTGTCAACTTTTCAGCAATGAATACTTCCAAAACTGACCGTGCTGTATTGTGTACATATTATATTGTAATGCGTGGGTTATCATAAGCGGGACCAACGTGTGTACAAAGTAGAATATCTTGGCAATTCATGTTGTATGACATTGCCCGCTGTACATTTCTCTCATACTGTTCAGAAATAGAGAGTGTTGTTTGGAACAACCTAACCGCAGCACTCATGTGTTGCTTTGTAACATTCAAACAGCCGCAACACCAGCACTGTTCGATGCGTAGCGCCGAGTACCATCACATTTAACAAAACAATGGATAGCTAGATTGCCATACATAATACAAACGTATACGACACGTGAACATTCTCCAGAGCCTTCCTCTTTCTGGTAGTCTTTGATGAGGCATTGCAGCATAGTCAGCCTAGCGCACTCTGAGAGCGTCGATGCGAGACGCAACCCTCACAACTTCGGCACCAGGTGACACGCCGAGGCAGTCTACCGCATCGACCAGTGCAGTCGCCCCCTTGTTGTACTGCATGACAGCTAACGTAACTGCTATCTCAGCCGTCTTCTTGCCACAGCACTTGGACATTGGAGCCCTTCTCCGGACTGTGGCATGGAGGCTCTCATTGGCGTTCGAGGTATGTAGTTTCATGCAGCGGCGAAGAAGTTCTCCACTGGCCAAGCGTTCTAAGAGTGGGATCAGTCACTCACTGACGTCCATGGGGAGAGGTACATCATGTCTTGTCGCAGCATGCTTCTCCCTCGGGTCGACTCCCTCCTTCTCTGCCTGCTTCCAAAAGCACTCTCCGATCAGAAACTGTGGTGCGGGTCATAAACGGTGGAGAGGCTGTAGAAAAAGATGGCCCACACTGCATGACGTGCTGCCTCCACATCTGGCGCATTCTCCACAATGGCCTTCCGATAGTACGACGACCATTTCTTCATCCGGTCGTTGGTCATGCGACCCTTGCCTCCCATTGATGTCGTTAGCAGCTTCCTTGCGTGATGTATGGATACATCGCTGTCTTTCCAATTTTTCGCTGCTGCACACACGGCCTTGTTCACCTTCACCTCCGCATTCACGTCTCTCACCACCTTCTCCAACCCCTTGAACATACGTTTGGCGACGTGATTAATACATTCTTCTTTAATCACTGTCACACCAAGGTACGGGTCAAAGGATTTGACCGAATCGATCACAGCTGCATCGCCATCTCCCATAAGTGAGGTGTAACGAATGTCGCCAACATCCACCGACCGCTTCCACAGGATCGTTGCCCCTTCCCTTTCCATGGATCCACTTGAACCAGTGTGCCTCCATCCACAGCTCTTTCTCTTCTCCCTGCAGTTTGTCACCCACCAACTGACACTCCGAACAGTACTTGCTGAGTATTGTGTAGTCAAGTACCAGCCCACTGTGTAACTCAATGACAAAGCATGCTCCAATCGTGAATGAGTACTCCTTCACATACCAAGTGCCATCGAAAGACACCGTGATGTCACGTGGACTACTGGTCGGATCATACTTGTTGTCGTACTGCCTGAGGACGTTGAGTGAGCATCGGTTGATGCTGTGAAAGGTCTTGTGGTGCGGCCCACCCTTGATATGCATCAACGCCAGCATCTTTACCATTTCTGGTTGTCCAGTACCGACTTCCCTTGAAGCAAGCACAGTGCGATGGTTGATGTCGTATGGCCGCGTGGAAGGAGTTTCAGTCGATGAGATCTGGGGGCTGCTATACTGGGCATGACGATATGTGCAGTTTGTGCAGACAATCTCCATCTTGTGTGCATAGCCACGCTTGGGCGCATCAGCAGTGAACAGTGTCACGGTGTTGCGACGACATATTGGACAAAGCAACGGTGACAACAACCTGTCTAGTTGCTTCTTGTGAAACATGATGCAGTAATCATCATCATCAACATAACCATGTCAGCCATCTGTAGTTGGCAGGTCTGAATAATAATAATAAGACAACTACATAAAACCATGTCTGCAAGTGTGTGTGTGTGTGTATGTGTGTGTGTGTGTGTGTGTGTGTGTGTGTGTGTGTGTGTGTGTGTGTGTGTGTGTGTGTGTGTGTGTGTGTGTGTGTGTGTGTGCATGCATTTGTTAGTGCACTCACAATTCAGTTCACACACTATCATGTGCACGCACACACACACACACACACACACACACACACACACACACACACACACACACTCACATACACACACACACACACACAAATATATTGTATTGGGGGATAAACATGTCTCCATATATATATATATATATATATATATATAAGTGTGTGTGTGTGTGTGTGTGTGTGTGTGTGTGTGTGTGTGTGTGTGTGTGTGTGTGTGTGTGTGTGTGTGTGTGTGTGTGTGTGTGTGTGTGTGTGTGTGTGTGTGTGTGTGTGTAATAAATGTATACATAATGATATACATAATACTAAATAATTAGTCAATATAATAGACAAACACACATAATAAATAACAAACACACTCTCTAACAAATTAAATTATTTAAGTGAATGTTTAATGTTAATTAAACTATTAAAAATTAATTAAAATATTGTTTATAAATATTTCATAAAACAAAATAATGCTGGAAAAGTAAATCCTACAGTAACACCTTTCGTTTGATATTAATTCCACATTGGAAAATTGGCAATGAAACAAATCCAGTCAAATGTTCTTCTGTAATAAATACATACCTCCAAAAATATAATTTCTTCCAACTAGTTGTACTAACTTCGGCGGCGCCAGCGCCAGCGCAATGGGAATCCCGTTGCTACGGCCGCTGTCGTCGTCGGCGTTACATGTTTCGCCGTTCGCTGCCGCATCAGCGGGGCCGTTGCGTGGTTCAACAGCGTAATGGCTGTTCCGTTGATCTCAAGCGCAGTCTGTATGTTTGCGTTTATTGTGTCGTTTCTTTCTTCCAAACAGGTGGACCGTACGGAACTTTCTTTGATCGGGCAACATGACAGATTCAGGTCAGTTGTCTCGTCGCTGCGCCGTGATTGGCTAGCGGCGTTGCATAAGGTCAAATTTAATTAGCAACGTGACCGCGATATCCATATATGAATCGCGTCGGGCTGCCTAGCAACTGGCTGAGGCAGTTTGTGATTGGAAAATGTCGCGCCTCTTTCGGCGTCGGTAATTAATTGATGTACGGATGTCGTTGACTTTTGACTTCGGCAGCGTACAGAAGGGATCATTTCCAACATGAAGATACCAAACATGGCCGCTTTGCATGGAGTAATGTTTATGTTCGAGAGCGCTCAAAGTTGGTCCGTTTCCGTAGATTTAAAAGTCCATCCGCCATAACGACTTTAGCAGCTAGTAGGGTAACGACATATTTAATAATTTTCTTGGCACTTTTAGGACGAATTCAGCGACATAAAGTTAGCAACAACAATTGAAAGAATTCGTTCGTTCTGAAAACCGACTTTATTAAAAATCGAAACTTTTATCATTTGCCGGCAATTCCGGACCGGCGACATACCTTAATGTGATGAGAGTGTTACATTGTATTTCATAATATGTTTACGCTACTCACGTCAAGTCAAAATAGCATGTAGTGTGACAGCGTAAGTATAATAAAATGCTCAATCAACGTTCGAAAATACTTGATGCTGAAACACTGAAACCAAAACGCCGCTCACAACGACATATTACCTTAAAATATGTACTTGGAAGTCTCGATCTGCACCACTATTCCCAGCAATGTTCAACGCATGCTGTCTTACGTACCATGTTTTATAAATGTTCTCCAGCAGCTTTCTTTCAAACAAAACAACTAGTTGACATTGTCAGGTAGTTTATCAGCAGTTTATCAAAGTTCGTCACATGTCGTTTCCAAAACTAGAGTATGCGACTTTGATTCATGTCAGTCTTTTTCAACCGATATCACAAATAGCCTACACTGTTTCCAGATGATAATCAATTATAACAAATAAAATCAGCTGTCTTTCTCACATTTCTCATCCAGCTTGACTACACTAAACCGTTACCGAAGTATTTTTGAGCATGTCTCGTGTCATTATTGCATATCCGGGAATGTTGACGTTGCCCAACTTGAGAGTGAAAGAATCCTTTGCATTGAATGCTGACGAGTTCCCGCAGTGAATTCATGTATCCGGCTAAGTTGCAGCAGACACGTTCTGACGTCGGGGATTGTCTCTATCTGCTCGACGTATACCTCGCGCTTGTTTAACACTGCAAAAATAAACCGATCAATGATATCGTTACTTGTGTTAAGTGAGGGTGCGCCAATTTATTGTATACATCAGATATTCATCTACTGTTTTTGTTTAGTTATGGCATTGTAGCTCTTCCAGAGAATACAACATCATATCATATGCAACCTCAAGTAGGCAATGTTTTAGATTGCCGCCTCTTTATACAACTGTTCATAACTGTCAAATTAAACAATTCCATTATATAGCATGTTTATATAAATTGTTTACAACACTGTCATCAACCATTGCTACTATGAAACATAACAAATCCAACTTCGATCAAACTATAACATTGTATGCGAAGACACACAGCCACACACGCGTTCACACACTCACACACACACACACACACACACACACACACACACACACACACACACACACACACACACACACACACACACGCGCGCGCGCGCGCACACACACACACACACACACACGCACACACACACAAACACACACTCAGAACTCAGAATCAATTTATTTGACCTATAAATACGATACATATACAATAACGTAAGTTACATATTAGGTCGGATGACTCCAATTAAGATATATAATATTGCTAGCACAGGAGCCACCCCATAAAAATAAACAACAACGATATTTACATGACACAAATCAGAATAGCCTATGATTTGTTTTTATAATTGATGGTTACTCAAAGTATCAACATATATAATAATACAAGGACTTATTATAAGTACTCGTGTACATATTAACGTACATGTGGATACCTAGGTATGCATTTCAAGATATGATTAATTACAAACTAAGCAATTATGAATGCGACAACTGGATTCATAATGTATTCATTTTTAAATATCGAAAAAACATATAGTATGTGTGTGTAAATACTGTTAACGGTAATACTCGGTGCATTGATAATTGGCTTTACTATGTTGAGTGTAATACATTTTTTGGCAAATTCATGTTTGACTCTGGACATCTACAGATTACCTCTTTCATGTGTGTAATGCTGATGATTATAATAGTTATATGTATTGGGAATCAGATTGAAGTAGTAGGGTAAAAGATTTTAAACTAATTTGTAGTAAAATTTATTTGTTGGATTTTATAAATGTCATCCAATTTTAACAACTGACGTATTTTATAAATAATAGGAGTGAGCATTATATTTATTTATGGATATTATTCGTATTGTTTTTTCTTCTGAAATTATACATTTCGATGTGTCTGATGACACCATAAATGTAAGCCATCATTAATATAAGGGAGAAAAAGAGCATTGAACGTAAAACATAATGTATTCCGTGGTAAAACTTAAAATATGATTTCATATGCCTATTGTTTTATATATTTTATTTGCTATTTTGTTTGTATGTCTCTGCCAGTTTAAATTGTTATTTATAGCGATGCCTAAACATAGAACTAATTTACATATTAAACGTATGCTCCATCCATTAGTAACACAAGGTGTTCTACTTTCGTTTGAGGCATATTAAGACATCATAAATTTTTTGTTTTTAGTCTCTAGCAAATGCTATGTCGTTTTTCCATATAGTAAATAAGAGTGGACCTAAAATTGAACCTGAAGGGAATCCAGTGTTTATGACTGTTTAACATTTTCAATTTCGACGTACGATTTTGTAAATAACGCTTTACAAAGATCGAAAGCTTTGTAACATAATCCGTAATAATTTAACTTTTGTACAAATATATTGTGATCACTTGTGTCAAATGCTTTTGATAAATCGAAGTATATATATTATTGGAGTAGCCGATTCATCGCGTTTTTTTTATAAATTCGGTCTATAATTTCGAATGTAGCAAAATTTGTACAATGTTTCTTTCTAAACACATATTAGCTATTGCATTATAACGCTTTGCAAGGGTGTAGTCGTGGATTTGGTCAAACATAACCATTTCAATGTTTTTTTAAATCACTGGCAGGATTGAAATAGGACGATACTTGTCAGTCAGAAACATTATCTTTTTGAAAAGAGGTATGACTTTTGCAATTTTTAATTTGACTGGAAATATACCAGTTACTATTGATTGATTACTATACAGAGTGACTACGTTGCTAATAATTGTTTTCGCTGCATATGGAAGTGACTGAGTTTACAGATACGGTTTGCTTTCTGACATTTTTAAAGATGCCAACACGTTCAATGTGATGATTCTGAGAAAACGAAAACAGATTGACAATGTGCCTGAGCTTCAAAGCAGTGGACATTTCTACATAGAAATACCGTCCTTTAAAATCCATGCAGATAATACAACTTTATAAATGTCATGTTCACCATATACCTTTGTAGCAAAAACGATACGCTTAACGAAAACGCCAACCCGGTTTTGTCGGTGCGCTGGACTGCCTACAGACAACCTACAGTGGTCGATATCCCGACTTCGCTGTTTGTTAGTTAGTTTATTTATTTAGGACGATATATAAAGACAGCATAATTGTAAATTGTTTGAAAGAATAATGTTTCACGACCTCGTACATTTTATAACGTTAATAATGTAAATTTCCAGCATTTCTTGAGACACGGATGAAATGGTTGCTATTTTGGGGCAATATTTGATTGAGTTATTTCAGACTTTTCTTGAACCAAATTGAAACAATTGCCCCGTCATACTTATATTGTTTTTCCTCATCATCAAAGAATACAAAACGAAAACAATATATATATATATATATGTTTTGTTTTCGTTTTTCTATTCGGTGATGATGGTGCTTTAATAGTATATATATATATATATATATATATATATATATATATATATATATATATATATATATGTGTGTGTGTATATATGTGTATATATATATATATATATATAAATATATGTATATATGTATATATATATATATATATATATATATATATATATAAATATATGTATATATATATAGATATATATATATATACATATATACATATATATATATATATATATATATGTATATATATATATATATACTGATCGTATATACGAAGAATCGCGGGTGATGAATACATTAATTTATGTATTAGTAAATGCAGCGGATGTTGCACGCCGTAGACAGCTGGCAAATGTAGCATTTTGTAAGCTGTGAAACGTCTGGTACAGACCGAATTATATTAGTTTAGTGTTACGGCTATGCCTTTACTGACTGACTACAATAGCGTAGGTATTGATTCAGACGGAGACGAACATGCTGTATTTGTACCGCCGCCGCCTCTTACGACAGATCATTGGCGTTCACTACTCACATTAGCTGACATAAATCACCTTGTAACATCGATGTCCTTGCGAGCTAATTAACTATTTGGTCCGGAAACACCGCGGCGTCTCTTCGACCCTGTGTTACTTTTACCACCGAACGGCCCTGCTCAACTTGCATTGTCGAGTACTTCAAACCAGACAAAGGCGCCTTTCGCTGGCAACCGTGGATGATATTACCGGCTGTGCAAAATGGCGACTTGATTCGAGTTGGGTTACAGCTTCGCAACTGCGGGGATGTCGAGATGCTGCTCATACTCAGCAGCGTCGAATGGCGAAGATTAGCTGTATAGATCTTTGAAATGACATAAGCAAATCCAATTCTACCTATCCTATCGCATCCTATCGCATACATATATCAGCACACACATACGCACCCATACGCAGACGCGCGCTCGCACACACGTAAGCCTGATTTAGCAATTAATTTTATATGTGTTTGTTAGTGATTAGCTTCCACATAATATATTTTAGTTACGAGTTAAGGTTTCACTGAATATAGTGGCAATGCTAAACAATCAAATTGCACTCAATATTTAGTTTTTAAAATATACGAGAAGAAGGCACTCTACTATATGTATAGCTTAGTCTTGTCTGCAATGATTTCATAACAATTTGAACTCAGATCACTTGACCGAAACCAAAACTTGCAGACGTTGGTATTAAGGTACACATATATATATATATTGCACATTGGTAGGTCGCCATAAAACTTGACAACATATCACCAAACATGTCCAGAACATTTGTAATACACATTTGTTCGTTTACATTAAAGAATGTCTGCTGGCCACGGCCATATTCTTTGAAATGTGCACGAATCATGATTGATGATGATTGTTTCACTGTTGTAAACAGCGTATTGGTACGTGTAACATTCATCGCGAGGCCGGTGAATCTCAATGACATTTCTGCCAAACTGTTCAATTGACAATTTATTGTACCACAATATATAACAAAATCCCCATATATATTCCATGTATCCATTTCTACATGTACACATCGACTACACCAAATAAAACGTGACTTTTGCGATTTTCCACTTCTTACACCACTAATTTTTTTATTTACGCCTTAAAATCATGCCTTTGCGGCAGTGGTTCCGAAAACACATGGACCTGTGACATGTACGCATTGAATCTATGAAAACACATGGACCTGTGACATGTATGCATTGAATCTATGAAAACACATGGACCTGTGATATATATATGCATTGAATCTATGAAAAAACATGGACCTGTGACATGTATGCATTGAATCTATGAAAACACATGGACCTGTGACATGTATGCATTGAATCTATGAAAACACATGGACCTGTGACATGTATGCATTGAATCTATTAAAACACATGGACCTGTGACATGTATGCATTGAATTTATTAAAATACATGGACCTGTGACATATATGCATTGAATCTATGAAAACACATGGACCTGTGACATGTATGCATTGAATCTATGAAAACACATGGACCTGTGACATGTATGCATTGAATCTATGAAAACACATGGACCTGTGACATGTACGCATTGAATCTATGAAAACGACATAAACATTGCTTTGAGGGACCAGTGTATGTTTTCCATAAATTTGCTTTTTATTACGACATGGACAATATTCTTGCATTGCACTACAATTGGACGTAGTGAAATATAGTTATTGCTTAAATAGGCCGCCTTCATGTCTTAATCGTGACTACAGGCGAATCTTTATGCAGAGTCCATTTGTACATTACATGCATCCTCGTTAAGGGAGTAATAGCGGCGACTACAAATTATGCTAAATGCAACACTACCAAACATTTGTCACGTGAATACCGATGTGATTATAGTGTTGTATTCCAAGTGGTGTCCATCATTAAATTCAATGTAGATAAAAGGAAACCGATTATCCACGTCATGTATCCTTGTCACATTTAGTACTATCAATGCACCGATTATCACCGATTTGCATTGTTGTATTCCAACATATTTGCTGTGTGTCTTACGATGTATGTAAATGCAACTATTATGCCCAATTATATGTTCACGGTTGGATTGTATGTGTAACAAGCATATACACTTGTCTTTGTAGTGTTTTGTAAATCTAATCAGCAGTGTTACATTGTATTTCATAATGTGTTCAAGCTACTTACATCAAGCCAAAATAAAATATAGTGTTACTACATGAATGTAATAACATGTTCAATCAGCGTTCGAAATTACTCGATATTTAAGTAATGAAACCGAAATGCCGCACACAGCTATATATCACCTTAGCAGTGTATTTGGAAGTCACAGTCTGCATCACTGTTCAACGCATGCGGCCTAACGTATTCATGTTTTATGATTGTTCTGTAGCGGCAATTTGTCAAACAAAACAAGTGGTTTTCATTATCATGCATGTTCAACAAACAAATTCACGAGTTACGATTGTGAAGCAGATTAGCAATGTTCTTCACATGTCGTTCTTAATTGTAGAGTAAGCTGCTTTGATAGTCATGTCGATCTTTTGAACCGATATAACAAATTGCCTACACTGTATTCCTGATTATTATTGTCGAAAAAAATAAAGTCAGCTGTCTCTCTGACATTTTTCATCCAGCTCGACGACATTAAACCGTTACAATTGTGTTATTGTTTTAAAATGCTAATCATCATAATTATCACCATCATAATCCGAAGTGTGACAAGCTGTCACCCTTGGGCGTTTTACAAAAACAGCTGGTTTCTATGGCAACCCTATCTCACTTTTGAGCATAAATGAGAAACACGAATATATGCATATATTAGCAACTCTGACAGATGTTATATTCATTAATGTGTCCATTTCTATGTTTTTCGATGTGATGAATCCATTGGATATAGTATATTGACAATCTAAGGTCAAGGTCAAACGTAAATGTCAAGGTCAAACAAAAAATATGCCACACCATTTTAATGAATGTCAAATCTGTCTAAAGAAAAGACATTAGGAGGAAAGAAGGTAAACTTTGCTACCTCTTATAAATATCTTGGACATGTCATTTCTAATAACTTGTCTCATGACCCTGACATGCAAGCCAAAGTGACACTTTTATATGCCAAGAGTAATATGTTACGTCAAAAGTTCCATTTTTGTTCAACTGCTGTAAAAAATAAGCTATTTACAGCGTATTTTGGTAATATCTATATGTGTGCGTAATGGGTGAACTTTAGAAAAGTAAATTTTCAGTAATTCGTTGTTGCATATAATAACTCTTCCAGAATATTAAACAATTTGCCCATGAGATGTAGCGCTAGCCACATGTTTGCTACAGCTAATGTCAGCTCGGGTAAATGTGTAATCAGAAAGGCTATTTTTAGCTTAATGAATAGGATTGACATGTCTTTGAATCACATTATTTATAGCATTAAAACTAGCGACGTGTATTGTACGTCGAAACTGCGGCACCAGTGGGTCCGGGATTTATATAATTTTTAAACATATTGTTCTTATCTATGTATTTGTATATTTATTTACATACTTTTATTGATGTACTTGTATATATGGACATGATGATTGTCTGAAATAAATACATTATTATTAGTATAATGAAATATTATGAAACGAAGCATAATATGCCACAGAGTTCGAAAACACAAAACACACTCACACATACGCAGGCGCGCACTCACATGCACGCACGTACAAACACAGCAAAACTATATTAACATTATATTATAGCAAAACGAAAGTGGCAGGCTACCTTACAACTTGGCATCAATGAGAAAAACGAATATACGCATTGCCGACGAACACGAGCATCTAAATGATCTACAATTGTTGGAAGTACACTTGATGAGTGTCAAAATGTCTCCTGACGCGGGTGCCGCGTCGCTTTTTAGCATCACTTGTCGCAAATTTGCGTTTACTGCATCTGCTGTCCATCCATTTTGGAGAGGATCTACGTCAGGTGGAATAGCCTGGGTAGCATGTTTCCAGATGCAGGTTTGCAAGTGACCTCTCATCACATTTAGTCGAAAGGCCTCATTGGTGGGCGGCAAATACATAAGCTTTGGAGCCGAGACAATGTTTGCCCTTGCAGTTTTCAATGTCCACATCTTGTAGCGCTCATCGGTCATAGTTGTAGCTTCAGCAAATCCATAGCAAGCAGCTATAAATGTTGTAGATTGTTCGCCTACATCTGCAATTTGATATGTATGCTCGCCCAGTTCCGAAAGTCGATAGCCTGATTACAAGACTTTAACTGTTTTAGCCTTTCCAATGCCACAGCTAGTACTGAGCCACAGTGTCACAGCCTGTCCAACAATGTTTCTGTGCATGTTTGTTTGCTTGGATGTCATTGCATGTCATGCCTGTGGATGTGGCTTCCATCGTTACAGGACAGGTGAGGTTTCCGTGTTGGTAGAAGTGGATTAACAATACGAACACGTCAGTATCATCCGAAATGACATGAACATTACAGCTCATAGCATCAGCTTCCACAATTAACATCATCTGGTGGATGATGATCACATCAGCCTGTTCCTGGGTGTTTTTCATGTCTACAGGGATCGGATCACTTCCTGTTACCACAAGTTTGTGGCGCATCGTTTTTAACTGTTTTATCTGTTCCCGTAGAGTCTCAACGATCAGATCGATCAGTTGTACTTTGTTATATGTCACAGTTAACACAACTTCCTGTGATGGGAGTAGCATCGAGCGTGAGAGTTGGTGGTGTCTGCTTGCTTCTTTCACTCTTGCTGTTCGGGTGACACCTTTGATACTGTAGTCGATGTATCTGTCAAACATCAAATACACATCAGAGTCCTTCATCTTTCTTGTAACATATGAACAAAGTTGTCAATAGATTGTTGCACTGTATCTTGTGTTGGCCAATGAACTACCCACAATATGGCTGATCCATCGATTATCACACTGGTAGATTTGGGTGCAGTTCTTGCCGGCACGTCAACATTTAGCTTGTTCTTTAGTGTTGACTTGATTGTTGGTAATCTCATTTCACCAGTTGGTGAACATTGGAGTAGGCATCGGGGCCTACTCGTACTTCAGAGCTTTCTCAATGTCCATGTCTCTGCCAGAAGCCTGCAGACCAATGATGCGCGAATAAATCAAATTGGTGTCGTATATCTTTGTGGAGCCTACTTTGATGTGTCCTTTCATGGCTGCTATGGTATGCACTTGTTTGGGAAGAGTATAGTGGAACCCGAGAGGCCAACTGCTTTCATACTGTTTCATCATCTGCTGACCTATTGTCACAACTTCCTGTACATTCACCGCAGGTTCAGAAACAATTCTGCCACTCACAATGTGTATGATGTTGTTATTTGAGTGAGTGGGCAGAACAAGTGGATCAAACGACTTTTGCAAGTTCTGTTTGATTTTCGAACTGTCTTTATCATCTGATGTCAGCCGAGCGTTTCCTCTTTGTGAAGATATTGGTGACATATCTTACCGTAGGTCATGTCAGAAATGTCTTTGCACACGACACTGTAAGTGTGAAGACTGGGGGCCCACGTCTTCATGGTGTTTGGTTTCAGCATAACACCAGTTATACCAGAGGGTCCCTTTCCATACCACATGAAAGTTGTTTTGATCATCACGTCCGTCCAAATGCCATTACATATGCCTGGAGTGTGCCGGGTAACATGATCTCCATTCATGAACACTACGAAGATGTATGTCGGCATCGCCACAAATGAGCACAGATAATAAAGGCCGTAGCAAGCATAATTTGGGTGACGATCAGCAAAAACGTAGGGCATCATATACTCCACAGCAAGCAGATGAAGAGCACAGTCTGCTTCCTTCTCAGCTCGACAAGACAGCATCATCAGTAGAACAGGTTTGAAACATATCTACCCAGAGTTTCGTGGTTCTGCTTTGGTTAGCTCTGTTTTATAGCTAATACATTAAGGTATTTGCCTCGTCAACTTGCTGCGCCATGTTATGAAGAAGTCCCTCCATCACATTCCTCAGTGCTCGGAAGTTCTGTGGAAACAGCTTGCCTGTCAGCATGTGGGCAACCCCGCCAAACGCACATTCCATGATATCAGACAGCCCAGTGTTTGTCATCAGGGCTCCGATACATCCAATAAAGTTCATTATGAAATGTATGCCCCCAAGCGTAGAATGAAAGTGTTGAATCGTTCTGGTTATGCTCATGTAATGTTCACTGCAGCTTTGTAAAGTTGCTGGTCACAGGTGAACACCACGATGTGTTTTCGACAGACTTCACAAGCCTTTGTGCCTCCAGCATAGCTGTTAGTATGGTATCTGGATCAAATGGCTTCATGTCGATCAAAGGTGACCCTCGTTTCTATTTACCACACTGTTGAATCCATTCCACTCTGGACATGCCTTGTCACACTGAAGACATCCTTGGCTTCATCACGAAACACAAGTATACTTGCAATGCCTGTTGCTTTAAAAATGAGAAGATCATCTGCAAAATGCTTGGACTGAGTAGTGCTCTTCTAGACATGACGGTGCCTCCAAATCTCTAATAAAGTTTGTATATATTTCTGATGCATTTCTTATGGGCTATGTCAGAAATGAGTTTATCATATGCCGGGTCTTTCGAAACTTTTCCAATAAATTCAGTACGACTTGAAGCAAGCTGTACCAATTTGGGTGCCATAAATTTGGTGTTGCAGTCACAGTGGTATCTAGCATCAGCTGCATGCAGATCACTGAGAGATCCTCCTACTCTCACTGATACTTCACTAGCCCACTGATCTCCACGCGCTTGACAAATCTCCAGTACAGCTGTCTTGAGTGGCTTCTGATGGACTCGGTCAACAATTACACGAACTCAGGCATAATATGCTTCGTTTCATAATATTTAATGAAACTGGTGTATATTTTAGTTTTGCCCTTGACAATTACGTATGACCTTGACCTTAGATCATCAATATAGCGTGTCCAGTGGATTCATCACGTCGAAAAACATAGAAATGGACACATTAATAAATTTAACATCTGTCATAGTTACTAATATATGCATATATTGGTGTTTCTCATTTATGCCCAAAAGTGAGATAGGGTTGCGATAGAAACTAGCCATTTCTGCAAATCGCCCAAGATTGACAACTTGTCACCCTCAGGATTCTGATTCTCCATTGTCTTAAAATACCAAATCATGAAAAACCCATTGTGGAACATTCAGTGCAAGGTTGGACCAAAAATCCCACTTTGGCTGCCGAACTATACCGTTTAAATAGTGCGTTTTGGTATTGTTTAGATTCGGTTTAGAGTAGGACAAAACCCACTCTTTACGAAAATCTATAAACATATATTTTATGTTTTACTTCAATTAAAATGTTGACCCGAGGATAAGTGATTGGATAACAGTGGGTCTACATGTATTAAGAGTTCCGGAAACCTAGTCTATATATAGAGAGAAGCCGCTATTGCACTGAAATTGTTTCATCGAGGTGCAACATTTCAGCATGCTTATGTACTATGCAAACAACTATTGAATGCGCTGTTTAATTTTCTGCAACTATTTAATTTTACTAGCTACTCCTCTCAATGTGCGGCGCTCTGTATCACCTACACGAAGAAAATATCAAGTGCAGAATAATAATACCATTTACTAATTATATTTGTTTAACCTTTACCTACAACCCTTTGTTGGACTGAGTTGTAGTGAACCAGATCTGTGTTACATCATCCAGCCAAGGCATGTACAGGCGCAAATTTTCTAATAAGATAAATGGGTCTAAGTCAGTGTATCTCCTGTTGTAATATATGAAAAGAAGAAATTGTTCCAACGCCACATTCTGGCTAAACGTTGCTTACCTTTGGATGCAAACACTGTTTCGTAACACACACCAGCCTAGTCAAACTTCATCTAGGTGTTATATATGGTCAATGCTCACTATGTGGCGCCACTATCGTTCTCCCAACATAGTTCGGTTTATACTGGTCCACCGTGTGGCGCTACTCTTATATCAGCAACACGAGAACAAATGTACAATTACAAATATTATGTCCCCGTGATATACGTGGAAGGGATAAACCCAAAATAACTGTACACATGCACATAGTTTGTATTACACTCCTTCCTCCTCACCATAAGCTAGATTATGTTTTGTGTACAACCAGATATTAAATTACACAAATTATGTTGATCATGGTAGATCCTTGCTGGCATAAGTTAATTTCAATTGTTAATGTGTTCATTCAATTAGCTCCATTAATTTAATTTAATTAATTTACTTTCTAGAAAATCACACTTTATTTCAGTATAATTAATAAATTTTCGAGAAAAGGTTAATTTAATTAAATTTAGTTTAAACAAATCAAAATTAGCTTTCAATTAGATTTGTATTGGAAACAAATTACCATTATTTTTTGCAATCCCATGGTGACTACTACTGCCTGTCGAGTGTAAGAATTAGCTTTGATGACGTAGGCAGATGTTTGAACACAACAGTGTGAATACCCAGACACTCAGCAGCCTGTGTCAAACAGTGAATAAGCTGAACTGTGGCCAGGCTTAGACATAACTAGCTATAACTGTATTATGCAAGTATGGAGTGTTTCTAGACATAACAACACATTATAAATTAATTTTATTTGAATTTACCTGATAAATATGTGTGGTTAACTTAATTTATTTTAATTGGAGCATTTCTGAGTTAATTATAATATTAACTTTCCTAGTTAATATATAATATTATTGTAATAATATGACATCAGTATGACCTGTTTTGTGCATACTGCATATCGTTAAACACTTAATATGTAATAATTATTCTAATACTATGACACCAGTATGACCTGTTCCGTGCATACCTCATATCGTTAAACATTTAATATGTAATGATTATTCTAATACTATGAAACCAGTATGACCTGTTTCATGCATACTGCATATCGGAACAAAGAGAATAATAAAATAACAAACATTTTAATTATCAACAACAACAACACTGTAATTTGGCACTATTGTGCAGTCATGCAACTTTGACAATCTACGCAATTACATTCAACTTTCTTGAAATTTCTAACAAACCGTATTTTGGAATATTCACATTTGTTCTGGGATAGATTCCCATGGTTTAATTTGGTATTATGAATGAACGTTTATTCAACAACAACAACAACAACAACAACAACAACATAATACATGCACAGTATGGTTTGCTGCTGCTGCTGCTGCTGAAAGGACATAGCTGAAATCATAGACTTATGTGTTGCTATGCCCTACTCGAACTATGAAAACTGAATAAATACAACAGGAATTATAAATAAATAACAAAATAATATTCACAACTCATATATATACTGTTTACTATAGTGCTTGTGTTACTATTACACGGGTTTAACAAAACATCACCTTCAATTAACAATTCACAAATATGTAGAAAGTAATGACAACTTGATTGCTTTTTTAAATTGTGTTAAACTTGGAAGCTGAGTCAATTTATTTGGTAAATTGTTCAACGTTTTTATACCCTTGACGGTGATTGACAGCAGTCGGAGGGTGGTGTTTGTCTTTTTAACATAGAACAGTTTGCTTTGTCTTGTATCATGTATGTGTATAGCTGCGGCTGGTTCAAATAATGCTTGAACACGACCATTTAAAGAATGGTTGTTTGCTTTATAAAGTATAATCATAGTCTTGTATTTAACTAAATCATGAAATTTAAGCATGTTTGAGAGATGGAAAAATACAGATGTATGATCATGGTAATTAAGATTATAAATAATCCGTATAGCTTTTTTCTGTAACATAAATAGTTTTCTGAGTCTAGATTGGTAAGTATTTCCCCAGATCTCACAGCAATATGACATATGTGGTTCAACAAGTGAATTATATAATGTGTGTAACGCTTGACAATCAAGAACATGCCTAGTTTTATACAAAACTGCTATGTTTTTTGATACTTTTGATTCAACCATTTTTATGTGTTCTCTCCATGTTACGTTTTCGTCAATGGTTACTCCAAGGAATTTAGTGTATGATACCTGCTCAATGTTTTTCAAAACTATATGCACATCTGTTCTAGGTTGTTTTTTATTGTTGAACATTATAAAATGTGTTTTGTTCACATTAAGTGATAATTTGTTCGCTCGAAACCACAGGTCTAGTTTTTTAGTTCGTTGTTAATAACAGTGCTTACTTCATCTGTGTTACTAGCGGAATAAAAAATGTTTGTATCATCAGCAAACAAAATAATATAAAGCAATTTTGAGACTTCACACATGTCATTTATGTACAGAATAAATAATAACGGGCCAAGGATTGAACTTTGCGGGACTCCACACTTGATTTCCATATTGTCTACGGTTGGTTAAGTAGCTTTTTTATCCAGGCCAGAGCCAGACCCCTGATTCCGTAGCATTGCAATTTACTTAGCAGTATGTTGTGGTCAACAGTGTCAAAGGCTTTTTTTAGGTCGATAAAGACCCCAATCGTGCTTTGGCATTTATCCATTGCGGATGTAATTTTTTCGACAAATTCTGTTAAAGCTAGTGAAGTTGAGTCATTATTTCTGAAGCCGTACTGCCCATCTGTCAATATGTGTTGTGTTTCAATGAAAGACCTTAGCCTTTTGTTGAATATTTTTTTTCAAGTATTTTTGAAAATTGGGATAAGAGAGATATAGGTCTATAATTAGAACATTTAAAACGATCTCCTGACTTAAATATAGGAATGACTTTTGCTAATTTCATATCATTTGGAAATGATCCGCTGATCAAAGATATGTTAAAAATGTGGGTTAGCGGTTGTACAATTTGCTTTATTACATGCTTAACTGTTTTCATGCTGATTTCATCGTGTCCGTATGAAGTTTTACTTTTGCACCCAGACACAATTTCGAGTACTTCTTGCTCAGTAACGGGGGACATATACACTGATTGTGATACAGTACGTTTTACATAGTCGGTTGGCTTTGTTCCCGTGCAGGGTTCTATGAGGTTTGATAATTTAGTACCTATATCGACGAAGAAATTGTTAAAATGATTAGCTATTTCTTTATTTTCTAATACTACTATGTTATTGCCAACATGAAACTTGTTCAAATATGTGGTATCAGATTTTCTTTTACCTATTATGCTGTTAAGAGTTTTCCAAGTTGCTCTTATATTAGTCTTACAATCGTCGAGTTTTTTTCTGTAATATTTTTTCTTTTCTAGACGTAATAATTTTGTTAACTTATTTTTGTAATTTTTGTAGCGGATTTCTGTTAATTCTGTAATATTTTTTAGAAACGCTATGTACATGTTATTCTTCTTTATGCAATCGTTTTTTAGCCCGCTTGATAACCAAGGTTTATCATTCTTTTTTGTCTCTCCTGAATACGTTGTAGTTTTTACAAGACAGGCATCGTTATAAGTATTATTTAGTATTTGCATAAAGCGCGAGAATGCTAAATCAGGGTTTGACTCGTTCATTACAGTGTCCCAGTTTGCATAATTTAAATCGTGCTTAAATTTGTTTAATGAGTCCTCATCTAACGTTCTCTTATATTTATATGTTGGATTATCGTTAATAACCGCATAAGTGCTGTTGTCACACAGGACGAAAATTGGTATATGGTCTGTAGCATCGCTTAAAACAATGCCGCGCATTTTGTTTTTACACAGTTCAGAACAGAAAATGTTATCTATTATACTAGCCGTCGTGCTTGTTACTCGTGTGGGCCTGGTGATCAAGGGATATAATCCAGAGCTGAACATTTGATCAATGAAATATTTTGATTCAGCTTGCTCTTCGCAGTGCAATAGGTCTATATTGTAATCACCACATATATACACGATTTTGCTAATGAGATTTCCCAGTATGAATGAGAGATTGTCATTAAATTTGCTGATGCTGGTATTCGGTGCTCTATACATACAACCGACATTGATTTTTCGTGTTTACTCATTTGTATCTCAATAAAGATGCTTTCAAAACGGTCATTAACAGCATACGATATATTCCTTAGACAAATATCAGAAGACTGGCAATTGTTAAATACAGATTCATACACATATATGGCAACGCCGCCACCGTATTTGTTTTTTCTGGAATTACAGTACAGTTTGTAACCCGAAAATACGACATCGTTACAGTTTACTTCACTTCCGTCCCAATTGTTTTCTTTAAGCCACGTTTCTGATATAGCAATTATATGAAATTTATACTCCATGCTTTGGATAGTATCTTTAATCTTGGGTAAGTTAGCTTTTAAACTCCGAGCATTAAAGTGTATCATACTCAGTTTAATTGGCTGGTTTTTGCCAACACTGCTAAAGTTTGTTGAAAATTGTGCTGGGGTGTAGTATTTACATTGCGTGGGCAAATCGTTATACAACAAACAATCAGTATCAATATCGTGTTCGTAACAGTGTTCATTATAATCAAACGGTGTATCATACGGCTTTATATAAGCCAATGTGCGTGTAGCAGTCTGTGAACGCAGTGAGTTATTTGATGAGTCGACTTCCGCGAATTCTTTGGCCTGCGTAGTATTCTTATAGCTGCCGCTTCCGCTGTGAACGCCTCCGGACAAGATTTGCTGATGAAATGTCAGGGGACATATCATATGATATTGCACGCCTTTCACTGCCGGTCAAACATATAGGCGATTACATCGAAATGTTTTAAACGGTGATATTTCGAGTCAATGTACGTCCTACTACATTTTGCACAAGTTCGAGACATCGCTTTGTCACTCGCTCCATCGAGTTGTTAAACCATATATTCCTATCGAGCATGCGGGTGCTACTGGCAACATTATTTTCAATACTTATTGTTATTTGGACACGATGAAACGAGGCTGCATTTTATGAATCAATGTCTTGTGACGAACTGCCTTTTCTTACATGTTGTCGCTTATTTTACACGGATAATTAAGCTAATTGCCTGGAGCACAAATATGAAGTGGAATATCCTTATAAACAACTTGCGTGTGTATGAAAGTAGTGCAAGATTTTCCACTTAAACGGCTTGAATCTCGATCACCAAACCTTCAAAGGTTAATCTAAGACCTCTGTCAAAGGACGTCAGACCTACACATTTTCGAAATACCCTATACATGTCAGGATTTTCACTGCAAAACATGTGTGTCTTCTGACTTTGACATGCTATAGACACCACAAAGATGAACGTGCAACCAATGTTTTAAATTCTGGTGAAAATCAGTCCAATTATCTGTAAGATGCCTGCTCAATCTACTTGAACGGGTACATAGTTTTAGAGATATAACCTCTCAATAATGAGGCATATCCCCAAAACGCGTGTCTGTTGCGATTTTCCACTTCTTACATAGGATATTTTATTCATTATTTTTCGCATTAGAACCCTTCTTTTGCATCTGTGTTTCAGACAATACATGATATTGTGACATGTATACATGCAATCTATGAAAATTTATGAAACATTGTTTTGATGGACTAATTTATGTTGTTCACATATTTGCTGTTTATTGCAATATCCCAGATAAATAAAATTCACACACATCAAGAACCATGATACCAGAAGGATGCAGTGTACCTATGATAGAGGTGATAGTTATATATATGTGTGTGTGTATAAGACAAAATAATCTGTGTTCTACTTCCAACCTAAAAATAATCAAAAATGTTTGAAATCACAGAAATGTTGCGACCCTTTTAAGAACTATTTATTACGACATCCGGTTTCACCTAAACTATATAGTTATTATCTTGTTTGTTACCAGTTCCAGTTAGACTACGGTGCAAGAAGTCAAATAGTATTACCGCATCTGTTTTGACATGTATATCCATTGGCTCAAGTAATTAACAAAAACACTACGATGTTTATCAAGACATCGCCGCTTATTACGATATCCGGACCTTGTGGAAGACACGCATATGAGATAATACGGGATGTTATAGCGTAGCTATGTGTCTCGTATGGGAACCTATTTACCACAGTAGTTGTGTGTAAAAATAATCATTGGTTTAGTGTCAGTGATTTTTTTCGAAGTGAAATTTCAGTGTAATTACAAAATAGGCATGTGACCCCGTACTAACATGCTTCAAGATACGGATGTCGTTATAAATAGTTTTGTTTATAATACAAATATACCATGAAAATGCTTGCATAAAATGCTTTTTTTTTTTTCATTCATCATGTTTGCTGAATGTAGATTTTGTCCTTCCATTATGTTAACATGTGAACCACTCTTGGGAAGGAAGGAAAATGACAAACTATCAAAACAAATTTAACTTTTTTAAACAGAGAAACCAACTGTTGAGTTTTATTAAAGTTTCATTGTATAATTTGAAGAATTTAATGTGTGTATACAGCGGGTTTATGTGCAGATGTTGTTATCACGAGTGTCAACTACCAAGGTATGCCGTCAGGAACGGAAATTTTTTCTAATTGCTTATTTTGCTTAATAACATAACGATAACAACTGTAATTGGAACAATACTCGGTGTACTTAGTACATAACAAGGCTTAATATCAGAGGAATTGTAGTCATCTCTCATTTCTACATTGCGAGGGACGAACTGCATGTTCAAATGTAGAAATACATTTTAAAATAAATACACTAATTTAAAAACAAACAAAAACATTCCCATACCTTTTCAGTACCCTGCCACGATTGCGATCAACAAGTACATTATGTAGGTCTTCCTCTTTTATCTTGTTGTTTTTTATTTACATGTTAGCCTCCGTTACCTTCTTGGAGGTCCAGAATGAATAGCCACATTCGCTCAGGGTGCTTATTAGTTCGACCCATCAGTCATTATTGTCCCCTTCTCCCGATGATACAGCCCAGGATCTGTGCAGGGCTCTTACTACTCCTAACTTCTGGCGTTTGGGGAACAGGAATGCAATGCTTGTATATTGGTTAGGGTGTGAGTTTCTTGTGAGTTTCTTGTACAACGTTGACTTAACTGCGACACCTACTTTTATGGTGAACTTGACATAGTGAAAGGATATGCTTTTATTTTATACAAAGTTATATTATATATAAATTAATTGAAATGATAAAATGAGCTGTCTTATGCAATGTACAGAACTAACTAACTGATGGAATATCATACATATATTGTATACTTTAATACGAACAGTTAACAAAACAAATGCCAGTTTTTTAAATAAAGAATTTTAAATTTGCTGAAGAGATGATGGACGTAATGGCAGGAATATATAAGAATTGAACAAAAGTACATTTCCATCCTGAGCAGCATTAATTTCCAAACATTAACGAAAGGTCAGAAACGTTGCGTGTAGTTGTATCTAGCTTATTTCGTGGTTTGTTGAAGTTGGAAATACAACATTATGTACACACCGATGCCCGCATGACACACGTCAATGATTTGTACATTTCTTATCCTCTTCCGCTAGTAGGTTCTAGCGTCTCTAACATTGCCGTCCAAATACACTTATTTTTCTTCACTTTCTTATATGTCCAAACGTAATGCGCACAGATGGGGAGCGATTATATTGCTGACCAAAGTATGTATTTTTCTGCCAGTTTTTGTCCACTAAGTCGACTTGATTGTTACAATGTATGTTAATTCACCAAAATATGTGTTGTGACTCTTTTGGCTATTGCGCTAACTAGGCCATGTATGTTCAGCTACGGCAACTACGTTGTACCGCTCCACTACAGTCGTGAATACCTCCTGAATATCCAACAACACAGCGGACCGATATTTGCTTTTGACATCCCTGGAGCAACAAACAATAAAAAGACACGCAGTGGGAGAAGAGGAGTGAGGAATCGACGCAAGGTCACCACTTCCTATAATCACATGTATAACTGTGTGCTCCATTCGCAAGTGGACGTTGAATGTTCCACGTTGATCACTCCTGATGCTGACTATTGTAAACGCAATCAACTGTGTTTCACTGAACCTTGGTTGAGAAAAACAAAATAACCCTTTTGGAATTGAGGATATAACTACAACACGTTTTGACATATATAATAAAGAAATGGAGACAAATGTTCGCGGTAGACAGTGGTAATTTACGTATCCTACGCACAACATCCTATGAAATACTGACAATCATGTTTCGATCTCATTACATTCGACGTGAATTTGGTCAAGTGACGGTCAAACATGTGTATATTTCAGGCCCCGACAATACACAGTCAGCCGGGCGTGTTGCAGACTGTTATCACAGTGCGATCAATAGATCAATTGACCAAGGTGCGTTCATGATGGGTGATTTGAACAGTTGCAACATTACAGGTCTTCTACCATATATGCAGAAGTGTTATATGTCCGACGCGCTTCAATAAGACACTTGATCTCTGTTTTAGGCAACAGGCTCCTCGTGAAATGTAATATTTTAATTACCTGTCATATCTTAAAAAGCTACTTTTTCAATCCTGACCACCACAGTTGCCGTGCCTGAATATTAATCAATGTACATAACGGTAACCATATTAATCAAATAATTATTTTAATTTCTGAGAGGTAGTTTTGTGCGTAGTCCCATGGAAAGGTAATTTAAATATTTCAATTTTTTTCATTTATTTTAGCAAACAGCATAATAAGTTGTGCACTGAAGTAGTTTGGCTAAAAAAGAGCAAAACTTTTCATAATATGAATGTTTAATACTATCGTATATTTAAACTTAATATACAAATATTACAAATTATATTTTGTGTCAAACGTTTTACACTTTATTCAGCTAAGATACTTCAATGCGCAACTTAGATAAGATAAGACACGTTAAGATAATGCTTTATTGTATCAATTATGGATTTAAAAAAAAATATGGCTAGGGTGAGAATAAACATGACGTAATATATTATTTGTCTGAATACATAAAATATATATGAATTCAACTTCCGGTGGCACTATTCTCAAAACTTACCCGTCAGAATTTCCAAGAATTAGCTGGTTATCGTGGTTACCTTTATGCAAGTTGAATACTATTTAATATATGGCATTCTTTTCGTATATTCTTTATATACTACAATTTTGGTGAAGACTAAACAACTATTTTGTTAAGATATGACAGTTAATTAAAATATGACATTTCACGAAAAGTATGTGTCCTTTACCAACATACATGACGCACTGCGGTCATTATGCAAGCCCGCGGTAGGACGGTTGGATCAACGTATTCTTTGTTGATAGCTGCTCTGAGAATGCAGACGAACTTGTTGACACTGGCAAATTCTACAGTTACTAGAACAATCAGTAGTATAAATGACATATATCAAACGAAAACATGCGGTTTTTTTGTTACATGCTAGAGTGTAAAACAAAGAGCTTAGAAGAAAATATAAAAAAGTGAAAAAAATCCAATACAAAAGTACAACTGAGATTAGATTGCTATAAGGCAATGCAAGCTACGCTTCTATGCCAAATTTGACACAAAGCATCTAAACCCGACAACTTGCGGGGCCGTGTCTTGAAGGTACGCATGGATCAACTTGGTCCACTTTTCACTAGGTTTCTCCAGCAGTTTAAACACACATTTTCTGTCTCGTTCGTGGAAACTGTTTACTATTATGCAAAAATGAAAACTATCAGAAACTGTTTACTGTTATCCCGACCGCAAAAAAAATTGGCTGCAGCCAATTTAATGAGTTGCGACCAGTGACACATCTATAATTGCCAAGTGTATGAAAATACTTATGTGCAATAAACCGATCATGTTTGTAGCCGTTCGCGTGTACATCATACATACGGCCAAGAGGGGTGTAGAGGACGCAGCACTGACTACGTTGCTATGTGAGCGTGCGGCTATTATGTAGAGAGCGCAGTAATGATACACATTAATAATTGTCGCACCTTTTGTTAAGTAGGCTGCCACAAGTTAACCGATGATAACGAATTAGCAAGTCAATATTTGGCGGCTACATTCCAGACATATTTACACCGCCGTTGTCGATATGTAGGAATGCAATGTTGGTTCGGTCATCCGTTTAATAAAGGTAATGGTAAAAATAAATACGGCGTTGTGTGGCTGTTATTATCCTTCACATTAATGACCAAAATATCCACTCGCAGACCTGTTCACTCCAACGCCAAAACGATGGACGTATAAACATTATTATGTTTGAATGTGCGTATGTGAGTTTGTGTATGTGTGTGTGTGTGTGTGCTCGCGCTCTCGCGTGTGTGCGAGTGCGTTTACTTGCATCTGCATGCGGGTGTACGGTCGCTTGCCCTTGCGCGTGCTTGCGTGTGCCTCATCATATTCGGATTATAATAATCATGCCACGCCTTATATTGCACCGTCCTTTAATGCGTCATCACAGTGGTTCTGCGTAACAGAACGGATGGGCCTGTGCTGTCATTGTTTCGTTGTGTGTATCAAGTGGTATACGTTGCTTTACGAGTTTGTAAATTCTAGCTCGAGTGTAGCGAATCGCCTCACGGAGAAACAGAGAATGCACCTGCGATTCGACCAGGAAATGCAAAGTGGAATAACGCAATACAACACAGTCTTCACGGTTCATCTCGCGGTTGATGTTGTTCAATTAGATACACAGGCCGGCGTCTTGTTCTTCTGGCTTTTATGGGCGTGATATGCTATCGTGGACCTGCAACTGCCCGGCAGCCGCATCCAGCCTCACAACGCCAAATTCCAGGTCCGGAACGCGCTATGATATGCAGTCGTTAATGGAAAGGTTTTCCTGTGTGATGTAACCCATTGCGTTCACAAGCAGTGCGTTCTGGTAGAGCCCAGTTGGACACCAAACACACTCTCATTTGCAGCCGCCAAGAACTTGTTGCTGCCCGTATCGAACTAATATCTCATGAGCGATGCTGGTGGACACAGACAATAAGAACACATACATCATCAAAATATGAAATGAATGTCATCCTTAGAAACGAGCAGACCGTCGATGATGATATTGGCGTGAGGAGAAAACGTGTACATTGAGCACTAAGAAGCATGTTGTTTTTGAATAGACAAGTGTTGATAATAAGCACGTGCTGAGTATAGACGACGCCATGTTAACTACTGAATAACGTTACGCAGTCCAACAACAAGGTATGCTTCTTACTATGAATGACGTGAACAATTCGTCAAGTAAGTAATAGAAGGTTTGTAAGATCGAAAACAAGAAACCATTGATAACACACGTAATGGTATATCGTGTAGTTATGTTGACATCGTGTTAAGGTATATCGTGTAGTTATGTTGACATCGTGTTAAGGTATATCGTGTAGTTATGTTAACATCGTGTTAAGATATATCGTGTAGTTATATTGACATCGTGTTAAGGTATATCGTGTAGTTATGTTGACATCGTGTTAGCTACTTATTTGAACGAAAACAACAATGGTGGACTATACTGATGCGAAACCAGCCATAATCGGTGCTGAAGTGATAGCCAATGTTGTCATTAACACACTTTTGTCCGCTGTTCTATTGCGATATCCAGAACTACGAGAAGATCCCACTGCGTTGTTCATGTTGTCTCTAACGGCAGCCGATCTCGCCACCGGATGCGCTGTTATGCCTATTGCTGCCGCGATATGTTCCAGAGCATCACCTTCCATTCGTGATCAACTCCGGTACCTTCCAAAAATTTTCGCGTTTATAATGTGGTGGTTCGCCTTTGTGTCCATATACAGTCTGTGCTGGATGACTATATCCAAGGCTGTCACGATCATCATGCCATTTCGGTCCAAGCAATTGTTGTCACATAAGCGTTGTGGCTTAATCATTGTCCTCACGTGGTGTGTGGGCTTCCTGTTCGCCACTGTGAATTTCAACGTGGATGCTACGTGGAATACATCAATGTGCTCCTATCGTTTTCCAAGGGACACAGGCTTGCACGCGTTTTATATGATCTATTTTATCGTCACTGTACTCTTGCCGCGTGTTCTGTTAATCTACGCCAATGTTCGTATTTTCATCGTTGTTCTTCGCACACATCGGCAGATAGCCGCACAGGAGCAGTCTGTTGCCTTAGGTGCGGTAGTGCCCGCGAATGCAGGTACCGTAACCGCACACGCTATACGGTCCAGCATCAGTATTGTTGTTATATGTGTTGTCTCCATTGTTCTGACGACGCCTTTGTTTGTATTCTCCATATTGCGCAATGCAACTACCGTTGAATTTCCCGTCGGATTTGAATTCGTCGCTTTGTGGTTATTTCAACTAAATACGATAATGGATAGTTTGCTGTATCTGGTGTTGCTTAGGTCTGTTAGGCAGAAAACCGGCATCATGTTGCATGAAATGTTTACCTATGTTGTCGAAAAATATAGAGGTATATTTAATATTGTTTAGACTGTTTGAGATAATAACATGGTCGCGCAAAATGTAATTGATTGCATAACCCATAGTACGGTGTTGTAATGTTTTCACCATTTCCATTCACTCGATCAAAGCACATGTTCTACAATGTATTGCTATTTCTGTCAATTTGTACATAAAATTGAACACTGATCCACATCTTTGCAGCTGCTACTTTTAAATGTATAATCAAAAAGGTTATTTTTGTTTAGCATAATGATTAGGTTTGACGTATATCTCAATGTCAATATGTTCAGAGCATAGCGATTAGTGACATGTACTCTGTGTCAGAATTGCTACATATGTGGGTTATAGTTTTGCATAATTGATTGATTGTTTATTTAGGATCAACAATATTAAACAAATTGTGTTCCATTGGTACAAAACGTGATCATTTACATATACACACAACACTATTACATGAATATTATACAGAATACAACGTTTTACATGCACCCACAAAGATAATCAAGCCTTTGTATGTAGCCATTATTGGCATCGAACTTACAGCGGTAATAGACCCGGACGCGTAAAGAACCTGCACTTTCTGTAACTGGTCAATCGTGCCCATGTACAACCTAGCTGGAATGTATGGCATCCACTCAGTATTCCAGCTCTGGGCCCACAACTAATTTATATGCTT
The DNA here is from genome assembly GCA_963995525.1 of Escarpia spicata. NCBI lineage: Eukaryota > Metazoa > Annelida > Polychaeta > Sabellida > Siboglinidae > Escarpia > Escarpia spicata. The sequence continues at coordinate 15,234,020 of OZ023207.1, read as the reverse complement.
TAAAGAGAGCACGAGCATCAGCAGTATTAAAGCACCAAAATATTACATCGATTTCGCAAGAAATAAACAAAACATGCTGCTGAAATAAACGTTTATCATCCACTGTTACACCAAGATCTCGGTATGCTTTAACAAACTGTACAACATTCAGATGATAGGTAGCCGGGATACTATTTCCAATCGTCAGAACACAGCATTTTTGTTCAGCTACTTAAGGCTATTCGAAGCTGCCACCGGTCTGCCCAAACCACAAATTCATTAAGACATATTTGCAAACCAGGCCGTTCGGAAACATCCGATTGTAGCATTTATGCTATTTCTGGATGGTTAAATCTACTTTCCTGAGGTTTAATTTGGGAAGTGAGGAAGGTCAAGCCAGTAGATAGACATATTGTTGACCAACCGCCTTGGTTACGTAATTACAGCAACTCGGTTGCAGATGCGCTCAGTGGGGCGTGGTATTCTGTTGCTAGCGTTTTTAGGGAAGCAGGTGGTTTCACTGTAATCTTAGAGGGTGTTCCACAATGCCTAGCTTGAATTGTACATTGTTTTAGCCAATAGAAATGATGGAAACCTGTCATATAATGTGTAAATAGGTCCGCTTATATATACGTCTGTTATACGCATTTCGCCATCTGGGCGCTGGCGAAGGACTGGGACAGATCCAGGGTTGAACGAGACAGGTTGCCCTGCTGCCAAGAGAATGGCAAGTCAATTAGTGAAGCGTGGTGGGAATCGTTAGCGTGGGTTACGTTCCCAAGCTTATGTGTGTGTGTAATATTCAGTGTCCAGAGTGACTGTTCGATCGAGCTTCGAAGAAGCCATGCCGCCACGTCAGCGGTATATTGAGACAACGTTCCGGTTGGTCCCAACGTATTTGCGTCGATGAGCGATAATCGCGACGCGTTCACCCAGCACGGGCCATCCTCGAACAGCGGTCTCACAGCGATCTCACAGCGACAACGTCAGAAAGATTGACCGAATACGACTCGCAGCGGCCGGCGGTAAACGTATACTGCCAGGCGTCGTCATTTGCTCGAACCCGTGTGTGTGTGTGTGTGTGTGTGTGTGTGTGTGTGTGTGTGTGTGTGTGTGTGTGTGTGTGTGTGTGTGTGTGTGTGTGTGTGTGTGTGTGTGTGTGTGTGTGTGTGTGTGTGTGTGTGTGTGTGTGTGTGTGTGTGTGTGTGTGTGTGTGTGTGTGTGTGTGTGTGTGTGTGTGTGTGTGTGTGTGTGTGTGTGTGTGTGTGTGTGTGTGTGTAATATTCAGTGTCCAGAGTGACTGTTCGAGTTTCGAAGAAGCTATGCCGCCACGTCAGCGGTATATTGAGACAAAGTTCCGGTCGGCCCCAACGTTTTTGCGATCTCACAGCGACATCGTCAGAAAGCTTGACCAAATGCGACTCGTAGCGGCAGGCGGTAAACGTATACTGCCAGGCGTCGTCATTCGCGCGAACCCGCTCATCCGACTTCTCGATCGTTTGCGACAGCGCAAGACCTCTCGATCGAATTCGTAGCGGTCGGCGGTAAGCGTCTACTGCCCTGCTTCGTCTTTCAGTTGAACGTATTCAAATGACCTCGTAAGCGTTTGCGACCGTGCGATCATTGAACGGTCGCGACTCGAGAATTCACGTCGTAAGACGGCAATCGTCAATTGCCCGGCATCATCACTCGTGCGGCCGAGATACACCGTTCTAATTGTATTCTGAGCTCGGCGTGTTGACTTCAACAACGTTCGTATATATTCGAGATGAGACTAGCCAAGTGTAAATGTCTATTTTCTGATTGAATGTATCTATTATTTGCTGTATTATGATTGATAGTTATATGTGGCTTTGAAGTGAGGTATCATTACTCTTGAAGTATTCACATATACATATATATATATATATATATATATGTTGTAACATATTACTGAAATGAGAGTCCGCGAGGACTAGCTATATACTGTGTATTTATATTATGGGAATTATTATTATATAACACTGGTCGTATAGTGGTAGAAAGGAAGTGGAAATTGATTATTGAAAGATTCAGTGTTACTGTTTATTATGTTTTATAAAAATTTGGTAACGGCATTTCTTTTTTTCTGTTTATTATTGTTAATCGAGATATATACCAAAAGGAAGACATCTTGTAATAAAGTTTATTAAATTTTCATCGTTCTTTATTGCTTGTTCACGATAACCGTTCTTTCTCATATGCGTTGACCTTGATATATAAGAACCCTACTAGATTGAGCCATCTTGTGTACGGAGACCTCGTTAATCCGTGACACCGATAACACGGTGTATATTTTGCTGTCATTCACAAACAAACATACATTAGTGTTTGCAGTCACACTTTCATCGGACAGATCGTTTACCTACAATCTCGAGTAACATTTGAACACATAATATACAGTGGAGTACATAGTTCACATGAAAGACATTTAAGTACAGCGGAGGGTATGCCATCCGGGGTACGGCTGAACTTATTTGGGAGCTTACACATGAATTCACGCACAAGCTCTGGGTAGATCTTAATGTTGGATAACTTATCATTTGCACGCATGCTTAACTCTGGTAAAGTCCCATCGTCCATTTTGAAAACACGTAAATTGTCTGTTTAGTTCATTGGCTTTGTTGGTATCACTGACAGCTAATTCACCACACGTGTTAAGTTGGGAGAGCTACCCCGTCTTTCCATACGCGCCGATATTTGATGTATTTGTAAAAGGCATAACGCTCCCTATTGTTAACAAATTACTGGAGAGCTAGCATATACTCGTTTTGTACGGCCCGCCATTTGTACATACCGTTAAGCAGATGTTAACATATCGATAGGCGTTTACATTTAGAGCGCAGCTTAACAATATGTTTCGGGTAATTTTTAGATTTTCTGTTAGAACCTCTTGAGAAAGGCATGCACTGAGAGCATGATTTTGCGTATGCTGTGACCCGGTAGGTACAAAATATATGTTAAGATAATGCTTAGATACACTCTTGTTTCGATGCATTATTTACTTAAATGGACACACTGATTGTGTGTTTAAAAACGTTGTTATTATTGTAATCATCATGTATAAAACACGAGCATCGCATCGAGCATCGCATCGCGCATCGCATCGTGCATCGCGTATTCCAACGAGCATCGCATCGCGCATCGCGCATCGCATCGCGCATCGCATCACACATCGCATCGCACATTGCATCACATCGTGCATCGCATGGCGCATCGCATCTCGCATCACTTATTGGATTGCGCATCTTGGTGGCATCGCGCATCGAGGATCGCGCAACGTCCACCCATCGCATCACTTATCGCATCGCCCTTTGCATCCCACATCGCATCATCGCCCCATGGCGGTGCAGATTTCCACACACAAAAAAGCGTTGGATGTTCTCGGCCATCATAATTTACTTGTGAAGATTACGATAGAAAGGATTGGAGACGTCTGGTGGAGAGAGCAGGATCAGTGAGGTAAACAAAATATCAGAAATCGAACATGGCAATCGAGGCCAGTTTCACCCCAGACAGGTAGGGAGATAAGAGGAGGTCACAGTAATTTGTGTTAGCGGAGAGCCTTCATGTGGTTGTCTTGGTGAGCCTCGGAAGTGGGGATGCAAATCGAGGTTTTTGTGTGTGTCAACCCACCAAATATCCACCATGTTCCGGAGCCACTGTTTTGGGTTTTACTTTGTTGTCTGAGCTTGAACAAATTCGTGACCTTAGGCAACACTGGATGCCTTATATGGTCATCGCATGTGTCCATGGTTGATTACTTTGAGTGTACGTATACGGTTACACTTCTTTTTATTTTCCATACAGAATTGCATGTTCGTACTTCTAAATAGAGCGATAGAAGCATAATGCGTTTGAAGTTAGACTAAGATAAATCGTGGCATGCGGGCAATCACTTTATAGAATGTAACCTAGGTTATCGCACCAAAACCGGAAACCCAAAACGAGTTACTTCTTAGCATGAGGTTTGTACCTCAGCTACCACTCCCCATTTAAATTTTGACTGGTTTCATTTGAATATCTTTGATCGAAAATAAAAACGATAATTTATGTACCTATAAAAACAAGGATTTTGATGACATCTTTCAAATGAACATTAACCGTGGGCTTTGAAGTGAACATTTCTTAAATATGTATTCATTAATGACATATTTTCATACGTGAACATATCATGTTAATTATACCTTACATAAATAAAAAATAAAATATATATATATATAATCAGTCAAACCCTACTAAGATGTAGTGCCTTTAGTTTATGATAACATAACTAAATCGTAAACTAAATTAGTATTGTAAATAATTATAATATCAACCCTACATACAAAATCCACAAACGAGCTCGCGATTTGTTGTTCCTAGAGTGTAGTTTTAATTGTTTGCTATGGGATCATCTCATAACATTGATGTCCGATATCAAACGAAGTTATTTATTTCAGTCATTAAACACCACTGCTTTTGTATCGAAGATCGTCTCACAGAATATATGTCAGCTTTACCCAGACATGGAAGTATTGGGGACCGGGTAGTAAAACAAGAAGCATAAATTATTAAAAGTTTATATTTCAATTGATATCAAGCATAAATAACAGGTTTTACATTCTGAACATATATATTATGTAATTAATTAATAAATACAAACAAATAGGCTTCAAAACTGATGGTTAATTTTCAACTGAGAAATGCCATAACCTTCCCTGGTTCATCGTGTCTGGAAGCACACAAAATAGTGTTTATCTTTGCGATCAGGGATATCCAGATGTAAACAATTTTACAAATACAATTGGGAACAGTTCAGTAGGGACATATTTCATATTATAAAGTATTCTAATTCGGCCCCTAGCCTAATTTTTGCAAAGAGGCTGCTTGCCTGACACCCGTTATTGTTTGGCTAAATTCAATCCCAGTAGACTTCCGTGACAATATTTAGAAGTACAAACACATAATATTGTGTGCACAATAACTAGACGTGTAACGGTATGCGTACAATCAGCGTCGTCAGCCACTATCACATGCTCTGAACACAACAAGAAATGTGTTTGATCAGATACAAATGGCTGTCTAAGACGTGTTTTCGGGGTACACATGCTTATTACGGCTGCTGTATAATTTATATCATCGCATCGCGCATTGCATCGCGTATCGCATCGCCTATCGCATACATTACATCACAATACACCAACAACCAGATATTGGCCAATATTTCCCTATCACAAATCAGCATTAGCCGTCCGCACATTACGTGGAATTAAAAGACTCATATATGTAGTGTCACCCACGTACCGAAAACTGGCGCGCTATACGTTGTTTCAATGTTTGGATTAGGTGATGTAAATTACATGTATATTATGTTGTATTGCTTCATATGTAGATTGTTTGAGTTTTTGGTCGCAAACCAGGAGTCAAAAATCGCTGGTATAAAGAGTACACATGCAGACGACATTGGAAATATGTCAGAAAAGAGTTCTCCAAAATAGACATATACATAGGTGTTTATTTCTAATATCACTGCCAATTGATATGACTATTGACATGTCTTCCTCAAGACCCCCAAGTGTTAGACTACTTCGTGAAGGATTAGTTGTCATAACGACCACCGCGTTAGTTCGATCACATATCTTGCTTGTGGCAACGCGTATTGATCGACAACATCAAGATGTTATTCGAGTTGTATAATCGCCAAAGTGTGCACGACGGTAACAGGAGCACGACGTATACAGGTCAGGGTACACTGGCACTGTTTGCCCGACTCGACAAGAACAGACCAGGCCACACTCACTCCCGACTGCAGTACATACACTACACAGATGTATACCAATTGATTCAAACTTAATGCCGGGTAGCGTCGTAATTGCGCAAACTTGAAAATGATTGAGGATGTCGGAGCAATTCGGTGTCAAAAATGTTAATGTTTCTGTGTTAAGATATGCAATACTGTATTGCGTCTTCACTGCTGTGTTGAATATATCAAATGAGAGACAGTACAACAGTTACCGTCCAAGATACGCAGCCCCTTCCAGAAGCCGTTGAAACAAATCTTAAATTTATGCGATGTCGTCACCCTGAGGGCACTTACATTGTCTGCACTGTGTTATTCAAATAAAGTATTTTTAAATTTATTAAAGACTTAGTGAAATTATATTTTTTAATGAGTTTGACACTTCGCTTACATTAACTTAATATTGTTGTCAAGTAATCTGCCATATAGGAAGCCTGTGCAAACGCATATTAATGTGCCTGCTCAAACGTGGTCATGTCCGGGTCACAGCCCGTCAGATGTTGCAGACGTCACCACAGGCAGGGCCGCTGAGCGCGCCCTGTTATTTACCACGACGGTGCGACCAGCTGTTTCAGCCTGCACATGAAATTGCAATAGCGGAAATGTTGATACAATCCTAAAGATAATACTCTTATCTACAAGTGTGTCGCTGGATGTACAAATGAAGTGAATTGTGTTAACGTTTTAAGTTATTGCGGTCAACGTTGACCCCGTGCCGCATGCTTTTGGTACGGGGTTAACATTCTCGCTGCTCTCCGCGTGTTCTGTGCACTGCGTTTGCAAGAGTATGCGCAATACGCATAACGGAATCGGAACATACGTTCAGACCAGAACTTACTTTTGGCACTCTAATTTGGAATACTCATTTATGACAGCAAACAAAAAACTACAACAATCAGTTATCACATCGATAAAATACATCATTGTATTTGCCCCAAACATGTCTCCGTTTAAGTTACATTCTACTATATTGCCCATAATGTGACGTAAATACGTGTGACAGAAAACTGACACCGATTTGATGTCGGTCTGACAGTAGAATTGTATAAATGCGAACATTTTAGAATACGTCAGGCTGATACAAAATAGCCCCGACATAGTTAAAAATGCTCGAGCTTACGAGATTATGACGTCACACCAGTTTCAACTATGACCCAATCACTGCCAGTTATGTTACATCTACATTTATTGGCGCCTTATCGTTATCATCGTCGTTCGGCCGGGGTCGGGGCATAAATTAGCCGTTTCCATACGGTCGATCTTTTATTAGGGATGGAATCTTTGTTTGTTCAATATTAAGGTTTTCGCAGATCAGCTTGGTGCATGTTTTTGTTGTCCATAGGATCAATATGGCATCGGTTCTTCGCTGTTACGATAGCAGTGACCAGCTAGTTGTAGCCGCCTCCTGCCAATCTTTTGTGAGAGTTGGCTGTATAATTCTGAATCCATGTTCCAATGAACATTTAAGGCACTTAAAAGTCTGCTGTAACTCCCGTCTTGTTTTCTTTCCTGTGACTTTGTAAGGGTCCAAATACCGACTCCGTACAGCAATATACTTCCGCCGGTGGCACTGAATAATTGACAATTTAAGGTTCTTCTTATGTTTGCCTTTCATACATAATTTCGCTTGTCACATGCTTGCCAGGCTATGGCAATGCGCTCGTGAACTACTTTGCTTGTACTGAGTATCCAGGAACTTAGATACCGGAAGCTGCTCACTTTTTCAAGTAATTCACTATTATCCGTCTTTATTACTTTACATTCGTATTTCGTATTTGTGGTGATTATCTTGGTGTTAATCAAAGTTATAGCCAATCCAACAGTTCTTGCATTGTTCACAATATTTTCCATTAATAACTCTGAAGACTTGATTTGATCAGTTATCAGGACTATATCATCAGCAGATGCGTTCGGTGATTATTTCATGGCATAGCCATGCAAAACTACAAACTGCAAACCACCGGTGTTTATATCAAAGAACTTTGTTTCTCCTTTCTCTCTCGTGAAATAACAGATGCTCGTTTGCCTTTATATAGGACTTCAACAGCACTCTCAATCTGTTGTGGCATGCCATAGGCACACAAGCTTTTGAACATTTGGCCACGGTACAGAAAATCAAATGCCTTTTTGAAGTATATAAATATCAATGTTACAAAGTCGTTAACATCTGTTTTTTCGAAAATTCTGCGATAAGCTAATATGTGGAAAAATTGTAGATCGACCTTTGCGAAAGCCATTTTGATTCCATCTCAGAAGAGATTCAATGTCAGATTTGTTCAGTAAGAGACGAAGTTAATCTTAGCTGCTACTGATGTTAAGCTAATAACTCGATAGTTTGCCAGTGCGAAATTCCCTTTATTTGAAAAAGGGTACTAGTCAACCTGTTTGAGAACGCATCATGTTTTTACAAAACTATTGAAGATCTTAAATTCACCCAACGTCCAGACTTCCTGTAGAATTTCATTTAGTGCAGCTGTTTTGCCTCATTTGTGCTTCTTGACAACTTCAGCCAATTCGATTATAGTGAATTTTTTAGGGCTGATATCCAAAGCACTTTCAAAAACTCTCTGTATTGTTTGTTCAATGTTGGCATTTGTAGCTGCTTGGCAAAGAAGGTTACCAAAATGTTTTTTCCTTTGACCTTTTATTTCTTCCGCATATATCCCATTTAATTTACCCTTGGGTGCTAATTTCCCACCAGTTACTTATGACTTATAACTTTCATGTTTGTCGATAGTCTCCTTGACAATGAAATAGTTTATATTCACTGACGAGTGCAGTGTAGTATTTTTCTTCTGTCTGTTGGTAAGCGAGTTCAAATGATAATTTTCTTTTTTAAATATCGTCATCTTTCATTCTTAATTGACAACTAAAGGCCAGGAAACACTGACACTTTTCGCCAAACCGGACAATACCAAAAAAATATAATAATATAATATCAGATCAAACTAATCGTACCCAAACTACGATGTATACAATACGCAAACAGACTCCGACCAACACTGACTAAGTCGTACTTGAAGTTGGTGTGTCGTCATAATCGCTTATACTTGCACATTTTCGACTAGGTCAGATTGACGTCGAGTAGCCCCGACGAAATCGACAGTGTTCAAGCTTACGTGATTCTGAAGTAATACCAGTTTCAAGTTTTACTAAATCGGTGTGAGACGGTGTAGTGTATATACATTGCAGTCAGGGTGAGTCGGAGCTACTTAGATTTGATTTAGTTTAGCCGGGTGGGGAATAAAGTGCCAGTTTGTTCCTGCCTTTACTCAACGTCTACAATTACTTTTACGCGGACGTAGGCAGTTATCACAGTTACAATGTTCGTCTAACCTTGTCGCAAGCAAGAAATATGATCGAACTAGTGCGTTGGTCATTGTGACAACTAACCCTTCACGACGTCGTCTAACATTTGGGGGGGGGGGCTGTTGGAAGGCATGCCAATAGTCTTATCTCTTGGGAGTAATCTGAAATACAAATATATAAGTAGGTGGTTCTTTTGAACCTCTCTGATGTATTTTCCATATCGTTTACATATGTATCCCTTGTTCCTTTTGCACTATGACATTTTCATGAATTGCACACGAATTCCACTAAGACCTCGTAGACAGTCAACCAAATCTTTTTCAAATGCAGCTAATTCAAACACTCTACGTATAAAGCCAAATCACAAATACACATGTAATTTGGTACTCCTAACCAGAATATTGAAACGACGTATAGATCGCCATTATCCACTACATGTATTAGTTGTTTATGTTTCATTGTTGTGCATGCGGTTCGTTGCGCCTGGAGACGACGAACGATTGACCAATTGTTGACGGTCCGTGTACTGTAGTAGAGCAACCAGACAAAGTAGATAGAAAGCAAGAACATATGGCTTAAGTATATAACAAAGACCCAATTAATGACGCTATCAACTCCCAACATTTGCATATATATATATATATATATATATATATATATATATATGAGAGTGGAATGTGCTACAAGAGGTGATCGACTTTAAATATCTTGGCAGCTTCACCTCAACAGGCACCAACATAGAAAACCTAAATCTACACCAGAGACGTTACAGCAACTCAAGCATCTACGTATGCACCAATATTTAGAGATCCGCTACACTGCACACAAAGACGAAACTGAAGAGATACAACTCAACGGCTGCTCAGCACTAATGCGTGCGTCGGAAACATAGATAACCAATACTAACATTGAAACCTGACTCAAATGATTTGAAGCAATGTGCCTCAGTCGAAAACTATGCAGCATGTAACAAACAAGACCGTATCTTAACTCACAACCATCAACACTTCTTGAAATAAAGACTTATTATATTAGTGGGGGGTAACCTTTATAGATGCATTCTCAAAGGTCTTATCAATCAGAAAATTGATGTTGCATTTTTATGTTGAACTTTAACGACCTTCAACAAAAGTCAAATGTGTTTTGACGTCTAAATTTACCATAGTATATTTCGTGAACGTGATTGTTTCAAGAATTCAAACATTCTAACACACGTATTAATATATTGTCATGCTGCTGAAACACTAGGCATATTTCAGTGGGTGTATGGGTAGCTTTTCTGTAAAATACACTACACCACCCTGCAATTGGATTGCCTATTTCATGAAACATACAACCATGAAGGTAATGATCTAACGTTTTAATAGCACTACATCGTTTTGTTGCCATTATCCAACCAATCAACTTGTTGAATTACCTTCCGGTTGGTAACTAACTTATACGTTTAACTGACATTGTCAATTGTCTTACCAATTTCCGACTTGCTGTTGTTTTTGCCAAATCATTCCTACATCTTGTAAACGCGCAAGTAACTGTTTCACAACAAATGCATATTAATATGAAATTGTGACTTTGTCCTTTCTGTAAAGTGTTCCCTGTTGTGACACTCAATTACAGTACTAATTGGCGTGGTGTGTCAAATAGCGTATATCTCTCTGGATGCAGGTACTGATTTCCTGGCCAACACATTACGACACCTACCAATGTTGCTGGTGACTATTGTGTTAACACGTATTACGGTGCAACCGTCTTGTCGAAATTAAATTAGTTTATGTAATTATCAAATTCACTGACATTGCTTCTGGCAATTTGTATCAATTTCATACGTTATATGTGGGCTTATGTATGGAACTAAATATTATTGATTTCCCGGAAAAAAAACATTTTACCACCGGATAAGGTTGTGAGCACCTGTTTTGCCTTATAATATAGGTATTAAGACACACGTGGAAACCTTTAGCCAAATTAACTAGTTTTTTTGCTATTGTGGCACAATTCGATATATTACCCCTGGTCATATTGAGTATATTCACACCCTTCTTTAGGGACAAATTATTTATGTCAAAACAAGCCTCTATGATCTTCTGTTGCGAATATCGTTTTGAACCTACAATAAATATTAAAGTACAAGTGTAAAGCATTCATCAAATAAAACTAGTGTGTTGCTATTATTATACCATTAGATATTACGTCAGGTCACTTGAATATGTTTTACGTTTTTAAGTGCTGATATAGGTATCATGGCAACAACTGTGCGAACCCTGCATAGTTGTGAGTGTCTGTTTTTATTCCAAAAATACTTGTTAAAATACTACCTTAGATTGTTTGGTAAACCATATTGGGATTTCGTTTTGTTATTGCTAAGACATATAACAATCCCATGATAAAGGTTGCCATAAATTTACTTTCCATGTCGCCTATCTCTTTAAGAATAACTCAAGCCATTGGCACAGTGTTTGCTACGAAAGTCCAGACAATATTGATTGTCTAACGAAACACAACCTGCAAGAGTTAGTGCATCCAATGCAGCACGCAAACAATAGACTTGCTGAACACAGCTTGGCACAATAAGTGTTGAGTGTAGGAAACTTCTTTGTTGTTGATCAGGGGAAACAAACCCTTATAGATTACTTCCACTCTATATGGCATCTCATCATGATAAGAAACAGCTGATATCATGTATTTGAACACTACATGGACAAAGACACATAGTTCGACAACCGGACACGTGAAGACCCATATAATAAACAATAGAACTGTCCAGGAAAACCTGCCACGGTCTGAGCTGGCACGGCGAGAACCGTTCTAATTGAATGACCTTTGTTGATGTTTTACGTCCCAGTTGAGCAAATCAGATGAGTCCAATGTATTGCAATTATGTGGAGAACAAACTAAAATTGTAAACTTTTTTGATACGT
>OZ023207.1:15099514-15219514 GCA_963995525.1 Escarpia spicata | reverse complement strand
CTTTGACGCTACAGTGTGACATTGCCCGCTCTACCTTTCTCTCATACTTTTCAGAAATAGAGAGTGTTGTTTGGAAGAAACTAACCGCTGCACACATGTGTTGCTTGATAACATTCAAACAGCCGCAACACCAGCACTGTTCGATGTGTAGCGCCGAGTACCATCACATTTCACAAAACAATGAATAGCTAGATTGCCATACATAATGCAAACGTATACGACACGTGAAAACATTATATATTTCACTATTGTTCACAAATGTGTAACCTGCATTTGTGTGTAATATTGGTCAGTCTTTTTCCTAAACGCAATTGCAGTAATAGTAAAGGTATCGAAAGACAATGCTTGTTGTAGCTACAGTCATGTAGTTTGACTTAGATTTCTGGCACTACCTCTCGCACGCTTGGCTTCCTGATTAGGTCGGTATGTTTCAATGTATTTAGCTGAACCACACCACTATCCTATGATTTTGCGGGAGGTCAAGTCAAAATAGCATGTAGTGTGACAGCGTAAGTATAATAAAATGCTTAATCAACGTTCGATGCCGAAACACTGAAATCAAAACGCCGCTCACAACGACATATTACCTAAGAATATGTACTTGGAAGTCTCGATCTGCACCATTATTCCCAGCAATGTCCAACGCATGCTGTCTTACGTACCATGTTTTATAAATGTTCTCCAGCAGCTGTCTTTCAAACAAAACAACTGGTTGACATTGTCAGGTAGTTTATCAGCAGTTTATCAAAGTTCGTCACATGTCGTTTCCAAAACTAGAGTATGCGGCTTTGATTCATGTCAGTCTTTTTCAACCGATATCACAAATAGCCTAACACTGTTTCCAGATGATAATCAATCATAACAACTAAAATCAGCTGTCTTTCTCACATTTCTCATCCAGCTTGACTACACTAAACCGTTACAACAATTCTATTCGCACCATTACAGAAGTATTTTTGAGCATGTCTCGTGTCATTATTGCATATCCGAGAATGTTGACGTTGCCCAACTTGATCAACGCGCCAGAGTAAAAGAGTCCTTTGCATTGAATGCTGACGAGTTCCCGCAGTGAATTCATGTATCCGGCTAAGTTGCAGCAGACACGTTCCGACGACGGGGATTGTCTCTATTTGCTCGACGTATACCTCGCGCTTGCTTAACACTGAAAAAATAAACCAATTAATTATATAATTACTTGTGTTATGTGAGGGTGCGCCAACTTATTGTATACATCAGATATTCATCCACTGTTTTTGTTTAGTTATGGCGTTGTAGCTCTTCCAGAGAATACAACATCCTCATCACACATACACGGAGCCACACACTAAGAACTCAGAATCAATTTATTTGACCTATACATACGATACATATACAATAACGTAAGTAACATATCAGGTCGGATGACTCCAATTAAGATATACAATATTGCTAGCACAGGAGCCACCCCAAAAATATAAACAACAACGAAATTTACATGACACAAATCAGACTAGCCTATGTCTTGTTTTTATAGTTGATGGTTACTCAAAGTATCAACATATGCAATTATACAAGGACTTGTTATAAGTACTCGTGTACATACTGACGTACATATGGATACCTAGGTATGCATTTCAAGACATATGATGAATTACAAATTAAGCAATTATGAATACGACAACTGGATTAATAATTTATTCATTTTTTAATGTGGGAAAAACATATAGTATGTGGATGTAAATAATGTTAATGGTAATACTTGGTGCATTGATAATTGTCTTTACTATTTTGTGTGTAATACATGTTTTGGCAAAGTCATGTTTAACTCTGCACATCTACAGATTTTCTCTTTCATATGTGTAATGCTGATGATTGTAATAGTTATGTGTATTGAGAATAAGATTGAAGTAGTAGGGTAAAAGATTGTTAACTAATTTGTAGTAACATTTTATTTGTTGCATTTTATAAATGTCATCCAATTCAAACAAAACAACTGCTTGACATTGTCAGGTATGTCCATCAAATAAAAATACGAGTTACAAAGAACGTTCTCATTTCTAGAGTATGCGGCTTTGATTCATGTCAATCTTTTTAACCAATATCATAAATAGCCTGTTTCAAGATGATAATTACTCATAACAAATAAAGTCAGCTATCATTCTCACATTTCTCATCCAGCTTGACCACATTAAACCGTTACAATAACTCTATTCGCACCATTACCGAAATATATTTGAACATATAAAATTATTGTGTAAATATTTGCAGATCCGGGAATTTTTATATTGCCTAACTTGATCAACGCGTCAGAGTGAAAGAGTCCTTTGCATTGAATACTTTGAGCATTGGGTTCCCGCAGTGAATTCATGTATCCGGCTAAGTTGCAGCAGACACGTTCTGACGTCGGGGATTGTCTCTATTTGCTCGACGTATAGCTCGCGCTTGTTTAACACTGCAAAAATAAACCGATCAATTATATCGTTACTTGTGTTATGTGAGGGTGCGCCAATTTATTGTATACATCAGATATTCATCCACGTTTTTGTTAGTTATGGCATTGTACCTCTTCCATAGAATACAACATCATATCAAGTCGTCTCATGTTTGTAATGTTTCAGGTTGCCGTTGCATGTCGTTGGTGAAAGCAGCTCCAACGATATGTTTGACCGGCATTGTAAGGCGTGCAATATCATATGATATGCCCACTGACATTTCACCAGCAAATCTTGTCCGCAGGCGACCAGTGCGGAAGCGGCAGCTATAAGAATACTACTCAGGCCAAACAATTCGCGGAAGTCGACTCATGAGATGATTCGCTACGTTCACAGACTGCTACACGCACATTTGCTGATATAATGCCAAATTAAACCATGGGAATTTATCCCAGAACAAATGAAATCTTCAAAATACTGTTTGTTAGAAATTTTCACGAAAGGTCAATATAATTGCGTAGATGTTTACATTTGCATGACTGAATAATAATGCCATATTACTGTGTTGTTGTTGATAATTAATACGTTTGTTCTTTTATTATTATCTTTGTTCGCATAATTGTTAAACTATTTGGTTTTTATGATTGTGTTGAACCTGTGCACAGTATGTAAGCTATTGTTGATTTAATTACTCACATGTATTTAAAATAACTAATTGTGGCATCTCCGTAGCAGCGTGACCAGTATAATAAGACTTCCCCATTTCGTGTGTTTCGCTCAGATGGTGTTTTATGATAACACTTGTAAACATGCATGTTAAACCTGTACAGGTAGGTGTATCACCTAAGGTTGAAGTCCATTCGGTATGCAGTAATATGTCGGAGTTTTAGATCGCATACCCATCTGTTTGCAACATGAAGCTCAGACGGATGTGTCGGAAATATGCAGTTTGGTCCAATGGTTCGGTTCCTTTCGACGACCTATACTACAAATTTATTTGTAACAACCTGATATAGACTTGGTGAAAGGAATTGTTCAATTTCTTTGAAACTTCGTATACGTAAATGAAATGCTATTGTCAAGAAATGTGCCAAATATGAAGTTTGCTGATTGCGAACTGATGTCAGTAAGCCCGCTCGAATATGGTCATTTGCGTGTCACGAGACTAACAGCTCTCCATATATTGATGACGTCAAGGGAGTAAGTGACCCTCAATTCGACGTTGCCGGTTGGTGTTTCAGGCTTTATCTGAAATTGCAGTCGGGGGATTTATTATTTTTATATGAAGATAACGACAATGAAAATTAATTTAGTTACAAGTTTTATTTGTGGATGTACAATGCAGAATTGTATTTATTTGTTATGTATTGCATATGAATATTGGAGTATACATCTTACGTTTCTAAATTATATTAACGAACATGCATTGTTCTTGTAGATTGATATCAGTTAATCCGCTTCGACTGGGATAACTGATCCCAATGGATATAAGATATGTTTGTTTGTAGAATAAACGTGCTTTCTGTGAGGAGGAAACAAGTTTAATATCCAAACATTAAATATATATGTACTTTAATTAAAAACATGGAGTTTCTCTTTGGACGGGAATTGGTTCGCCATATTTTACATACTGCTGTAAGACGTGAATTGTCTTTCATATATTTCCTGAATAAATAGTTGGTTCATTTGATGCTCGTGTTTGATTCCGACAGACGTACTGCTTCAGTACACTATTTGTAGGCTTGTCTGCGATGGCCGATGATTTCGATATCATGGATCTAAATTAGCTAGACACCTGGTAATAACTGACATATTTGGATACGATGAGACGCGTCGTAATAATATTCCAGTTCAGCAAACCACATTGATATATTATGAGTTGAGTGACGCATTATCAGTAGAACTGCAATACCCCCATCGCGGGAGGGGGCACGATATATGAAACCAACTACTCCGTAATACAATTGTGTCTTTCGTTATACCGCTGTGATAAGTGCAACTGCAATTACGTGAGTTATCACCCACAGAGCATCACAGCGCCCATTGAAGTTGTGCAACATCAACAGCACAAGCCTTAATGGTGATCATTTTATATCACGTATACTTGAGCTGGGACGTAACGAAGTACGAGTACTTCGTTACTGTACTTGAGTAGAAAAAAGTACTTTTCGTGAGAAATGAAGTACGTTTTTTTAGTACTTTTACTTGTAACGAAGTACAAATGTGTGTACTTTTCATAAATGTAACGAAGTATCCATAATTTATGCGTTAAAAATTTGGAGCTTCAAAATATTAATAACGAACGATAAGCTCAAGGTCAAGAAGGCGTTTGTTTGAGAAGCCAGCCTGTCTCTGTATCCTGCTGAGGATCCTGTCCTGTTCAATAACGTGTTTGTTTTGTACACTACTGAATTTACCTGTTTGTTTGCAGTGGGTGACCATGTCAAAAGTTTTTTAGAAAAGTACTTTTGCATTTACTTCAAGTACATTCGTTTACTTTATAGACACTTCTTGGCGGAGATAGATCGTAGAAATTGGTGGTGTAAAAAAGTGGATAAACAAGTGGAATTACTGATTGATAAGTATTATTTTTGCCTTAATATCATTCATAAAGTTGCAATAAACATATATTGAGTAGCAGTTGTGCTTAAAGTTAGTTAGTTAAAGTATTTTAGAACACCTTAGTATAGTGAGTGATAATAGGGTAACTCACTTAGGCGGCTTAGCTTTCGATAAGTTGTAAACAAGATTCAACAAACCTGATTATGTGGTAGAATATATAGGAGATAAAGTAACAACCATCAAACTACTTACATAAGATAATATCTGTGTAAGCCAGTACTTGCTATATATTTTGGTTAGGTAGCATTGTTGTTAAAATTAAGCAAGGGCGATAGTCGGGAGGCGTAACCTAAATAAATAAAGCAGCCTAACATAACGTAATTGATTGTATTTAAATTAGGTCACTACCGGTGATGTTAGCGTTCGTGTTAGGATAAATAGTCGGCTGTGTAATTGAAATTTGTAACCTCAAGTGTGCTGTAGTACACAGGAAACAGTCTTTATAAAGACTAAGTTAGTTAAGTTATTAAATAAATTCTGATCGGGATATGGCGCCTTGCAAGCGGCAAGTCAAGGCAAAGCGACACTTGGTGTGCGATCACTGCCACAGCTGGGTAGATTTTGCATTGTCCGGGTGTGGAAAGTCATGGGCAGAAACCATGGAGGAAGGATTCACCTTTCAGTGCATTGGATGTTGGAAGGTGGAGTGTTTGCAGAAGGAGATAGTTAGGTTGACAGATATTGTAAAGGGAATGGAGATGGGAATTAGCAAGGAGGCAGATCGAATGGAGAGAGACGACAGGGAGAGAGGTGAGGGTACTGCAATACTGAAGGAGAATAGCAGTGGCAAGAAAACTGAGGAAAGGAGATTGAGAGGAGAGAAGGTGATTGGAGGGGAAGAAATTGGAAAATCGACAACAGAAAACGTGACAAGCGTGAAGGTGACAGGGAAGAAAGTGACTGTAGAGAAGGAGGGAGGGAAGATGGAACGGGAGAGGAGAGAGGAAAATGAGACGGGACGAAAGAAGAAGGGACGAAAGGAAGTTAGAGCAAATGTGATAGAAGAGAAGTCGATAAAAGGGACGCTGACAGGAGGAAATGTGACAACAGAAAAAGCGACAGGAAAGAATGGATCGGAAGATAATGTGACAGGAGAGAAGACGGCAGGGGGGAAAGACAACAACCAGACAGATGCAAACCGAAGAAGGAGCTATTCTAAGGCAGTGGTTGAGGGGGCAATGAGGAAAGAGAGGGTGTTTATGGGTGACTCCATTATGAGAAAGACGGACAAGACACTGAGCGAGGGGAAGGACATCGTTGTTTGTTTACCGGGGGCTAGGATTGAACATGTAACTGACAGGGTAGAGAAGGTATTGGGACATGGCAAGGGGGGTCTATACTGGTACATGTAGGAACAAATAATGCAGACAGAGAGGGAACAACTGCGATAGTACAGAAGTATAGACAGTTAGTGAGGAAGCTAAAGAAGACGAGAGTCGAACAGGTTATTTTGTCAGGAATTTTGCCAGTAATGGGAGGAAGGGGGGCAACGTATATAAACTGCAAGAGGATGGCGATCAATGCACTAGCTGAGCAGATGTGTGAAGAAGAGGGGGTGGGATTCACAGATTTATGGGGATACTTTGTTGGGAGGGAAGATATGTACATGAAAGATGGCTTCCATCTTAGTGGAAAGGGGGCAGCAGTTTTCTCAGAGAATCTGCTGCAATCTGTTGACAGTGGGACAGGTTGCCTATATTTAAACTAGATTCGCAGGGGGGACTCACAGAAAAGCCTGAAAATGGAGGCATATATAAAGATAGCACAAATAAATCAACAAATAAGAGTCTGGAAAACTCTTCTGAAGCTGGATATAAATGTGTTTGTTAAAATGCAAGGAGTATAGTAAACAAAAGAAATGAACTAAACATTATGGTAGAAGATATTGACCCTCATATAACAGTTATAACCGAATCCTGGACCACCACAGATATATCAGATGCTGAATTGGGACTGACAGGATATGTAATGTTTAGAAAAGATAGAATAGGAAGAAAAGGAGGTGGAGTTATTTTATATATTAAAGAATCTATTCAGGCTTATGAAATAAAATTAGAAAGAGAAGCAGATTGCGAAGAAGCTGTTTGGTGTAACATAGTTACAGGAAACTCAACGGTAACAGTTGGGTTAGTTTATCGAAGTCCAAACATAAGCATAGAAGAGAATGAAAAAATACAAAACGCTATAAGGGAAGTAAGCAAACGGGTGTGTATTATTATGGGGGATTTTAACAATGGAAATCTCTACAGAGTATGGGGAGAGAGGACCACAAGTTTTTAGTTTTAGTTCAAGATACATTCCTTTCTCAACATGTGCTAGAACCAACCAGGGGTGAGAATGTGTTAGACATAGTTTTGTCCTCACAGAATGAATTAGTTGACAATGTCCAGATATGTGAGCCACTGGGGAGTAGCGATCACAACCAGACACATTTTACCATCAAAGTAAAATCAGAAAGGAATAGCAAAAAGCAGTATAGGAGAAATTTCCACAAAGGAAGGTATAAGGTCATGAGGAAATATTTAGCAAAGATAGACTGGAATAAGACACTGAAAAATAAGACGGCAACAGAATGCTGGAATATATTAAAGAGTGAAATTAAGTGCATAATCGAGAAATGTGTACCCTTCAAAAAACAAGGAAAACGGTCCGAAAAGAAACAATTATCGAAAGAAGCCATTAGAAAAATTAAGTATAAACAAATGATGTGGAAGTCATATAGATGTACTGGAAATGATGAAGACTACAACAGTTATAAAGAAACACTTAACCAAGCTACAGCTGAAATTATTAATTCAAAGAGAAGCTATGAACAACAATTAGCTAGTAATATAAAACATGACAGCAAGAGTTTTTATGCGTATGTTCGAAGCAAACATAAAGTTCAAGATAAGGTCGGTCCTCTAGAAGATAGTGCTGGAAATATAATATCACAGGGATTCATAATGGCAGAAGACCTGAATGAGTACTTTAGTTCAGTGTATACCAGGGAAGATATTAGTTCACTGCCAATACCAGAGGCTAAGTTCAAGGGGGCAGATTCAGACTATTTAGGACAATTAATTGTAACCCCGGAAATGGTAGCTAAGAAAATAAGGGCTATGAAGGATAATAAATCACCTAGAGTGGATGGTATTCCACCCAAACTACTTTTGGAAATTTTAGAACAAATTAACATACCGCTTACAACAGTTTTCAACTTGTCATTATAAGAGGGAGTGGTTCCTTTAGAATGGAAAGAAGCAAACATTATACCGTTATTCAAAAAAGGTTCGAGAAACAAGTCATAGAATTATAGACCAGTGAGTTTAACATCAGTGATTTGTAAATTATTAGAAAGACTAATTAAAGATCACCTGGTGGATTTTCTTGTTAAACAAAACTTGATAAACCCATCTCAACATGGTTTTTTTAAAGCGAGGTCATGCTTAACAAATATGTTATGTTTTTTGGAAGACATCACTAAGTGGGTAGATGAGGGATCACCAGTAGATATCGTCTACGTAGATTTTCAAAAAGCTTTTGACAAAGTACCACATCAAAGATTACTGCTTAAACTAAAGGCCCATGGCATAGGAAATGGTATAATAAACTGGATAGAACAATGGCTGATTGACAGAAGACAACGTGTAGTAGTTGATGGGGAGGCTTCAAACTGGAAATCGGTATTGAGTGGGGTACCACAGGGATCAGTATTAGGTCCTATATTATTCTTAATATACATCAACGATTTGGATGATGAAATAACAATCAAGGTGTTGAAATTTGCGGATGATACAAAAGTGTTTAGAAGGATTAAAAGTGATGGAGATAGACAGCATTTACAAGATGATCTTGATCAAATGGTCTGAAAAGTGGCAAATGATGTTCAATTTTGGGAAATGTAAATGCCTCCACATAGGACATGGGAACGAAGAGGTAGAATATACAATGGGGGGTACTGTACTAAGTACTACTGTAAAAGAAAAGGACTTAGGGTTAACGTTAGTGCTGATATGAAGATTTCAGAGCAGTGCGGTATTGCAGCTTCAAAGAGAAATAAAATCCTTGGATTAATTAGGCGAAACATAACGTATAAGGAAAAAGAGCTAATAATACCGATGTACAAAACAATAGTTAGGCCTCATTTAGAATATTGTATTCAAGCGTGGAGGCCATAACGCAGGAAGGACCTAGATATGCTAGAAAGAGTGCAGAGGAGAGCAACTAAAATGATACCAAATCTTAGGGATCTTAGTTATGAAATACGCCTAAAAAAATGCGGTTTAACAACACTAGAGACCAGGCGATTGAGAGGAGATCAGATAGAAGTGTTTAAAATATTGAAGGGTTATGAAAATATTGATAGAAATATGTTTTTCTCAGTTAAGAAAGATAGAAGGACTAGAGGACATGATCTTGCATTAGCAAAGGAGCAGAGTAGATTGGATATAAGAAAGTTTTCATTTTCACAAAGGACTGTAAATGAATGGAACAGATTACCTGCTGATTGTGTGGGTGCTAGTAGCGTGAATATGTTTAAAAATAAATTCGACACATACCTCAGACGGGCGGGATACACATAGATAAAAAGGTCGGACTCTCGATAAGCCAAGGGCTTCCTTGTCCACCTGCTACCTAGAGTTAATTCTCTGGGTGGCAATTTTGTTAAATCTTGTTAAATCTTTTCTCTGTAAAATTACATTAGTTCTATGAATCTGGAAGATATAATCAATGCTTTAATAATGCTGTGCCTTAAGAACCATTATTCTTACCCGATAATAAGACGCAGTCGATTTCGTTTGCAACAACGTAGCTTGTTTACAATGTGCTACGAGCATGTGGTGCCAGCAGGGAGCATCTCGATGCCCGTATGGCCAAATACAATGCATGTAATAATTCCACGTTAGCTGGTGTGTGCATTATTTGTAGATTTATACTGATGATAAATGTGTAATACATTTAATTTATACTTTTATAGTACACATGTGCATAATATGATAAAGTACGTTTTCTAGGTGAATAGTTTGCCCGCAAAACGCTTTATCCGCCAAAATAATAAATCGAGTTATGGTAGGTTTTGTGCTGCCACATAGAGGATAGTTCTACACTATAAAACTGTTTTGTGGCAAAATGCGTTATACGCCATGGTATGCAGAGATGAAATATAGGGTTTGCCGCAAAACGCTTTAAGCGCTTTGCAACGTTTGCCGCAAGATGCGTCATCCCCAGGCGGCTATTTTTGTGAGATTTCGCATTAGTCTTTTTTATTTTCCTAATCGTGTTTCGTCTCGTTTATTAGCCGTCGACATCATGAACGATTTTGACGGATTCTCACAAATGGTTTTGTTGTCACCAAAAGGAAGAGAGTGATTGAGGTCGTCGATCAGCGAAAAGTCGCGAAACGAAATAGGCATTCGGGCGGTGGCTTCGTGCCTATGATTTCGTGTGGCCACGCTGCGATTGGCAATCCAGAGTTGTCCCACGCAGACGACATCAAAGACGGCGATATTTTATACAACCATGATAAATGTTATTCCCAGAAAACACGCACAGCGCAGGATGAGACGATTCTATGCCTTATGAACATTAAGGAGACGCAACGAGTCGCCAACACTGACCGAAAGCATAAGCGTCAGATGACTTTGAAGTACAGACTGGCCACTGAAGATACGAGGAGGCTTGTCCTAGTGTGCAAGACGACGTTCGTCATAGTTTTAGGTATGCAGCATTGCTATCAGCATGTTGTGGGAACTGACAATTTTATTAAGCCCTAAATTCAGTTCTGCTTCCAGTCGTTATGTTGCCACATAACGTGTGTGGCTAAGCAACGTAGCCTATTCTTAACCTCAACTGAAACCTAATGTTTCGTTCTGGGCCATGTTTTGCTGTAAGTTGTCAACCAAAATAATGATAACAGTTAATTTTACATAAACAGTTCCTATACCCATGCTGATTGTAAAGAACATTGTATACTGACTAATTGAAAATTGCAAAAACTATACAGTCGATTCTGTTTGCATGAATCAGCAGAGACCGACCGACGCGTATCGCACAGTATTTTTTGGTGCACGGAGACCCTCGGCCTGAGAGACGAGGAGGAGGAGAGGGAGCGTGTGATCTCGCACATCACTACCTTCACCTGCCGAGCCAGCCACTATGCACGTCGAGCGACACCGGGACGCTAGTTCCTGCCGGTCGATCTCAGCGTGCGCAAGATGCACGCCATGTTCTGCGAGCAGAACGAGCAAGTGACTTATACGCTGTATTACATCGTTTTCTGCTGCAGCTTTAACCTCGGCTTCGGGCATCCGGCAACTGTCGTGTGTGCAACGTGCTCCAGCTACAGGTTGCGGGCGAAGGATCTTACTGACTTCTACGCAGATGCTTTGGCGAGCACGACCGAAGGTGGGCTCTTCGACAGTGATGATGAGTGAAATTATATTGTGTGCGCTGTTTTTTATTTGCATTCCATGTACGATGAACCTGCCTTTTATTGTCGTCATTTTATTGTTGGCTTTTAGTTTGTATTTATGATGTGCACTGGCGACAGCATTTACATTTTTTATTGTACTTGCATTTACATTCTATTTTCATGCCATTTGCTGTATTTTTATTTGTGGATTTGTGCACTACTGCCAATTATTGTATTTTTTTAATAATACCATGGAATGTTTTGCTTACATTTGATACGAAGACACAGATGTCCTGACATAATTTAGTTTTTTCACTAGAGTTTGCAAAATATAATCTATTATTGTATGTTAATGATGTGCAGTGTAATTATGCTAATTTTTATAGTATGTAATGTTATTAAATTTTTGTAAGCGAAATAAAATGTGGTCGTGAATAGCAGTCAGCTATAATGTACACTGGCGACAGCATTTTAATTTGTTATTGTAATTGTCTTTACATACTATTTTCATGCCATTTAATGTATTTTTATTTGTGAATTTGAGCACTAGAGCCAATTACTGTATTTAAAAAATAATACTATGGAGTGTTTTGTTTACATTTGATATGAAGACGCAGTTGTCCTGACATAATTTTTCTAGAGTTTCCAAAAAATAATCTATTGTATTTTAATGATGTGCAGCGTAATTATGCTATTTTTTTATAGTGTGTAATATTATTTTATTTTCGTGTGCGAAATAAAATATGGTTGTGAATAGCAGTCAGCTATATTATTTGACAGTGTTTTGTTTACATTCGATATGAAGAGCAGTTGCTTTGACTTAATATTTATTTAGTGGAATTCCCATGTATTAATCGATTATTGTGATGTAATGATGTGCTGTGCAATTTGGTAAATTTATTTATATTATGCAGTATATATGTGAAATAAAATTTTGCCGCAAATAGCAGTCAGCTATAATTTTGCCACCTTTGCATTATGATCATTATTATTATATTTGTATTATTGTTTAGTCATAATGATGTACTTGTATGCATCACACTAGTAACGACTACTAATTAAGTTTCTGGGTTATTTTAACCACATTGATTATCACTCGGCGTTGCTGCTACGGATATAATGCGTTTTGCAGAAACAATGGGTTCAAAGAGTGATTTTTAAAGTGTTTTTAGGTAGACTTAATTTTTGTATAGTTTCATTAGTGGACTTTATTCAATCTGCATTGTTAAGCAAACCGAATGCAGTGCCTCGTTTTATAGAAAACGTGATGTTTCTCAGAATGCACAAAATGGATATAACGGGTTCTGCGGGCAAACTATTCAGGTGTAAGTAATGCATATTTTATTTCTTCCAGGCATCGACAGAAAGTAACATTAATTGAACTTTCTCACAGCATACATTTTATCAAATGTTCGGCGACAAAATATTCACAGTTGAACACCATTAATACTGTATAGTGTATACAAGCCAAAGTCTAAGAAATATGAGCAGAAATATGTGCAATGTGTGAACTAAATATGAATGAAGAAAGAATGATTGCACAAAGCACACACAAATATAGACGTTTGTACAAGCAGAGGAATAACTTCTATTATAAGTAAGCGTAAACCTGTCTCTGTTGCGATCGCCCATTTGTGTATTTGTTATTGCTTCACAAAATGTGATTTAGTAGACGCGTCTAATCACAGGGTAAATATGAATTTTCATGGGACAATAGAACAATTGGAATTCTGCACATTTTATTCAACATAAAATAGGTGCAAAAAGTAGCAACTATATTAAAATCATAAAAAAAGTTAGATTGGTAATTAAATAAAACAATTTACTCCGTATTTTGTGTAGTTTTGCATCCTGTAGCAGAACATGCAAGATAGTTTTCCCATTGGTTCCTGGCGTGTTGCAGTATGAAACACAACAACTGGTGTTTTTTTATTTTCTTCCATATTCTAGGGCTTTCCCATCTTCCAGCCATGTATTAAGAAAATATAAATTGACACAATGACTAAGTATAGTTATCACTGATATTATTAATTTAAAGTGATACAGAGTTTATAATACTAGACATGATTCCAGATATGCATGTGTGTGGATGTATGAACGGCACACAGGAACCGAACCGTCAGATTTGGCAGGCCGGTGTTAACATGGAGTCTCCCTCACCAATTCTAATTTACAATTGGTTCACAAACACAGAAACTGTGTGGTATCGCATTGTGCCGCATAATCATATATATTGGGTAACAAGTAGCGTTTTCTGAATAATATTGTAATGCATTTTATAAAAATATTCACATTCATGTAAATAATCATTATATGCGTTAACCACTCTAGAAAAGACGAATTTAACCCAAATCTCTCCCGCCGTGTGTTTTCATACTACTTGTAAACGCAGTTTATAAATCGTAATTCTGTTCAAACAATAATATAAAATGCTTAGATGCTTACCTATTCGTGAATAGCAACATATTATTTTCTATGCTCATACTTCGTAAGGGCACACATCGATCGATGTAAAAACATGGCTTCAGAAGGTCGGTGAACAACCCACAACCGTAGTTCAAGCAACTGCCGCCAGATGACAGACCGGCGGTGGAAAGGTATATAAAATGATATAAATATGTCAATGCGCACAACCGTTTCGCCTCGCCCCACATGGTGTCATTTCTGAAATACTTAGAATTGTTACTGACATGTATTTATTGTTATTTTTGCTAGGGTTCTGTGATTTCATGTTTATTTAAATATAATAATTATACGTGTCACTGTATGAAACGTCCCAATAGATTACAATAAGTTAGCCAAAAGGTATTTACCTCTAATTGGACGTGCATTGCTCCATGTAAAATATCAGTTCTTATATAGATATAACGCAGTATCCAGTCCTCGGAACAACTCAAAACACTTTACTCTTTACACCCTGGGATACCTGTTCAATCGAACCCCATATCGTTTTTTTTCTGGGAATCATGTAGCCACCCTAAATATTAATGTGCGAAGACGATTCGTACACAAACATCCACTACTGTCTATAGCCAGATACCCATGCGACAGCTGAATGAACTGGTACAACGTATAGTGAATGAGTTTGCCCAAAGTTCGACACTAAAGCACATGATTCTAACCCGTGTTTTCTCGATCGACAGTGTCAGTTACTGTATATCATTATACAACAATACACCAACCACCAGCTATTGGCCAATCTTTCCTTATCTCCGAGCAGCAGTAACTGACGGCACATTACGTGAAATGAAAAGACGCATATATGTAGTGCCATCTACCGGATACTGGCGCGCTATACGTTGTTTCAATGTTTTGCATAGGTGTTGTAAATTATATGCATATATGTTGCGTGGCTTTATATTGAAAGTGTTTGAGTTATCATTATTTGAAACATATCTCGCTGACTGTTTATGAGGTCTTAGTGGAATCCGTAATTTATTAAAATGTCATGATGTTACAAGGAATAAGCATCGGTTCTCAGCCATGTTGTTTTCGACCCAAATTCCTGTCGCGCGACATGCTTTTCGGCTAACAAACCAAACAGATAACTTGTGTCCAATGTTAAAATAAAATGCATAATGATAAAATGGACAGGCATAACATGAATAAATGTCGCAGAGTTAACATGAGTTAAAATTGCTTGAAGAAATATCCCTGTCAGCGTTGTCCATAATTTATCAAACCCTTGCAAATCGAATGTGAATATCGCGGATGGTGTTAGGAACAATGTTTGATAAATAGTACGCTGATTTATTCCTTGCATACTAGTAGACGTAAAGATGCATAATATTCGGTAAACAGTGGATTGTGCTAGGACATGCTGATTAAAGAGATATTGGTCAGTGAAATTTACTTCGATGGTTTCCATTCTGACCTTTTTTTTTAAACGTCACCGATTTTTGGCCAGAGCATACGGCGACTTTTGGTGGCAACGAAGTGAGTACCAATACGTAAATTTTAACTTTCGTCATGTATTTCCCATGCTTTATCAATGAAATGCTGTCAAGTAAAAGTTGAAATGCATATGCTTGAAGGTAATTAGCGAATGAGACAGCATACCCATTTTAGTAATACATTATGCTTTGTCAATAACAGTGCTTGCCAGATGAACAACTTTGGTTTTCCATGTGAACACGTTGTATGTGAATTGGTGACGTTTTCACACGGCGTTTGCATATCATGCAACACCTGACATATTATATGTATCACAACGGTCGCAATTTACCTCGTTTTCGCAATGCGATCGAATACGGGGAAGGCCCTTAACGCTGAAAGAAACAAAGCTGGAAGGGCAAGCAATAAATCTTGGAATACTACACGAGGAATTGGGAGAGCATCAAGTCTATTCGAGCATTTTCTGCATCAAGCGCTTCCTAACATTTGTCTAATCACGGGCTACGCATTGTGGCCAGTATAAAATACAATACACATGCCCACACACTCACACGCGCGCGCGCCCGTACGCACACGCACACGCTCACTGAACATACATAACACACAAATACGCACACGTACACACGCGCACACGCGAACACGCACGCACACACACACACACACACACACACACAAACATACATGGACAAACACACACTCATACAAACACACGAACAAAATCAAATCAAATCAAATCGTGACATTTATATTGCGCCGTTCCAACAATCGTTGCTCACGGCGCCGTACAGAATGTTCGGGAAAACAGGTAAGACTTAAGGTTTGATTTAAAATCAGTGTTTATCATTGTTTTTGCTGTCAGCTTTTGCGGCAGCAAGTTCCATAGTGTTGGGGCTGTCACGAAAAAGGATCTATCACCCCAGCGACGCGTTGCACGTGGTACACATAAATGATTGTGTTCACTGGAGCGCAACAATCGAGTTGCGATCGCCCATTTGTGTATTGTTATTGCTTCACAAAATGTGATTTAGTAGACGCGTCTAATCACAGGGTAAACATGAATTTTCATGGGACAATAGAACAATTGGAATTCTGCACATTTTATTCAACATAAAATAGCTGCAGGAAAGTAGCAACCATATTAAACTCATAACAAGTTAGATTGGTAATTAAATAAAACAATTTATTCCGTATTTTGTGCAGTTTTGCATCCTGTAGCAGAACACGCAACATAGTAGCTTTCCCATTGGTTCCTGGCGTGTTGCAGTATGAAACACAACAACTGGTGTTTTTTTTTTTCTTCCATCTTCTAGGGCTTTCCCATCTTCCAGCCATGTATTCAGAAAATATAAATTGACATAATGACTAAGTATAGTTATCACTGATATTGTTAATCTAGAGTGATACAGAGTTTATAATCCTAAACATGTTTCCAGATATGCATGTGTGTGGATGTATGAACGGCACACAGGAACCGAACCGTCAGATTTGGCAGGCCTGTGTTAACATGGAGTCTCCCTCACCAATTCTAATTTATAATTGGTTCACAAACACAGAAACTGTGTGGTCTCGCATTGTGCCGCATAATCATATATATTGGGTAACAAGTAGTTTTTTTCTGAATAATATTGTAATGCATTTTTTTTAAATATTCACATTCATGTAAATAATCATTATATGCGTTAACCACTCTAGAAAAGACGAATTTAACCCAAATCTCTCCCGCCGTTTTTTTTCATACTACATGTAAACGCAGTTTATAAATCGTAATTCTGTTCAAACAATGATATAAAATGCTTAGATGCTTACCTATTCGTGAATAGCAACATATTATTTTGTATGCTCATACTTCGTAAGGGCACACATCGATCGATGTAAAAACATGACTTCAGAAGGTCGGAGAGCAACCCACAACCGCAGTTCAAGCAAATGCCTCCAGATGACAGACCGGCGGTGGAAAGGTATATAAAATAGTATAAATATGTCAATGTGCACAACCGTTTCGCCTCGCCCCACATGGCGTCATTTCTGAAATACTTAGAATTGTTACTGACATGTTTTTATTGTTATTTTTGGTAGGGTTCTATGATTTCTTGTTTATTTAAATATAATAATTATACGTGTCACTGTATGAAACGTCCCAATAGATTACAATAAGTTAGCCAAAAGGTATTTACTTCTAATTGGACGTGCATTGCTCCATGTAAAATGTTAGTTCTTATATAGATATAACGCAGTATCCAGTCCTCAGAACAACTCAAAACACTTTCCTCTTTACACCCTGGGATACCTGTTCAATCGAACCCCATATCGTTTTTTTTCTGGGAATCATGTAGCCACACTAAATATTAATGTGCGAAGACGATTCGTACACAAACATCCACTACTGTCTATAGCCAGATACCCATGCGACAGCTGAATGAACTGGTACAACGTATAGTGAATGAGTTTGCCCAAAGTTCGACACTAAAGCACATGATTCTAACCCGTGTTTTCTCGATCGACAGTGTCAGTTACTGTATATCATTATACAACAATACACCAACCACCAGCTATTGGCCAATCTTTCCTTATCTCCGAGCAGCAGTAACTGACGGCACATTACGTGGAATGAAAAGACGCATATATGTAGTGCCATCTACCGGATACTGGCGCGCTATACGTTGTTTCAATGTTTTGCAAATTATATGCATATATGTTGCGTGGCTTTATATTGAAAGTGTTTGAGTTATCATTATTTGAAACATATCTGTTTATGAGGTCTTAGTGGACTCCGTAATTTATTAAAATGTCATGATGTTACAGGGAATAAGCACCGGTTCTTAACCATGTGTTTTTGACCCAAATTCCTGTCGCGCGACATGCTTTTCGGCCAACAAACCAAACAGATAACTTATGTCCAATGTTAAAATAAAATGCACAATGATAAAGTGGACAGGCATAACATGAATAAATGTCGCAGAGTTAACATGAGTAAAAATTGCTTGAAGAAATATCCCTGTCAGCGTTGTCTATAATTTATCAAACCCTTGCAAATCGAATGTGAATATCGCGGATGGTGTTAGGAACAATGTTTGATAAATAGTACGCTGATTTATTCCTTGCATACTAGTAGACGTAAAGATGCATAATATTCGGTAAACAGTGGATTGTGCTAGGACATGCTGATTAAAGAGATATTGGTCAGTGAAATGTACTTCGATGGTTTCCATTCTGACCTTTTTTTTAAAACGTCACCGATTTTTGGCCAGAGCATATGGCGACTTTTGGTGGCAACGAAGTGAGTACCAATACGTAAATTTTAACTTTCGTCATGTATTTCCCATGCTTTATCAATGAAATGCTTTCAAGTAAAAGTTGAAATGCATATGCTTGAAGGTAATTAGCGAATGAGACAGCATACCCATTTTAGTAATACATTATGCTTTGTCAATAACAGTGCTTGCCAGATGAACAACTTTGGTTTTCCATGTGAACACGTTGTATGTGAATTGGTGACGTTTTCACACGGCGTTTGCATATCATGCAACACCTGACATATTATATGTATCACAACGGTCGCAATTTACCTCGTTTTCGCAATGCGATCGAATAAGGGGAAGGCCCTTAACGCTGAAAGAAACAAAGCTGGAAGGGCAAGCAATAAATCTTGGAATACTACACGAGGAATTGGGAGAGCATCAAGTCTATTCGAGCATTTTCTGCATCAAGCGCTTCCTAACATTTGTCTAATCACGGGCTACGCATTGTGGCCAGTATAAAATACAATACACATGCCCACACACTCACACGCGCGCGCGCCCGTACGCACACGCACACGCTCACTGAACATACATAACACACAAATACGCACACGTACACACGCGCACACGCGAACACGCACGCACACACACACACACATACACACACACACACACACACACACACACACACACACACACACACAAACATACATGGACAAACACACACTCATACAAACACACGAACAAAATCAAATCAAATCAAATCGTGACATTTATATTGCGCCGTTCCAACAATCGTTGCTCACGGCGCCGTACAGAATGTTCGGGATAACAGGTAAGACTTAAGGTTTGATTTAAAATCAGTGTTTATCATTGTTTTTGCTGTCAGCTTTTGCGGCAGCAAGTTCCATAGTGTTGGGGCTGCCACGAAAAAGGATCTATCACCCCAGCGACGCGTTGCACGTGGTACACATAAATGATTGTGTTCACTGGAGCGCAACAATCGAGTTGCGATCGCCCATTTGTGTATTGTTATTGCTTCACAAAATGTGATTTAGTAGACGCGTCTAATCACAGGGTAAACATGAATTTTCATGGGACAATAGAACAATTGGAATTCTGCACATTTTATTCAATATAAAATAGCTGCAGGAAAGTAGCAACCATATTAAACTCATAACAAGTTAGATTGGTAATTAAATAAAACAATTTACTCCGTATTTTGTGCAGTTTTGCATCCTGTAGCAGAACATGCAACATAGTAGCTTTCCCATTGGTTCCTGGCGTTTTGCAGTATGAAACACAACAACTGGTGTTTTTTATTTTCTTCCATCTTCTAGGGCTTTCCCATCTTCCAGCCATGTATTCAGAAAATATAAATTGACATAATGACTAAGTATAGTTATCACTGATATTGTTAATCTAGAGTGATACAGAGTTTATAATCCTAAACATGTTTCCAGATATGCATGTGTGTGGATGTATGAACGGCACACAGGAACCGAACCGTCAGATTTGGCAGGCCTGTGTTAACATGGAGTCTCCCTCACCAATTCTAATTTATAATTGGTTCACAAACACAGAAACTGTGTGGTCTCGCATTGTGCCGCATAATCATATATATTGGGTAACAAGTAGTTTTTTTCTGAATAATATTGTAATGCATTTTTTTTAAATATTCACATTCATGTAAATAATCATTATATGCGTTAACCACTCTAGAAAAGACGAATTTAACCCAAATCTCTCCCGCCGTGTGTTTTCATACTACATGTAAACGCAGTTTATAAATCGTAATTCTGTTCAAACAATGATATAAAATGCTTAGATGCTTACCTATTCGTGAATAGCAACATATTATTTTGTATGCTCATACTTCGTAAGGGCACACATCGATCGATGTAAAAACATGACTTCAGAAGGTCGGTGAGCAACCCACAACCGTAGTTCAAGCAAATGCCTCCAGATGACAGACCGGCGGTGGAAAGGTATATAAAATGATATAAATATGTCAATGTGCACAACCGTTTCGCATCGCCCCACATGGCGTCATTTCTGAAATACTTAGGATTGTTACTGACATGTTTTTATTGTAATTTTTTGTAGGGTTCTGTGATTTCATGTTTATTTAAATATAATAATTATACGTGTCACTGTATTAAACGATCCCAATAGATTACAATAAGTTAGCCAAAAGGTATTTACCTCTAATTGGACGTGCATTGCTCCATGTAAAATGTTAGTTCTTATATAGATATAACGCAGTATCCAGTCCTCAGAACAACTCAAAACACTTTACTCTTTACACCCTGGGATACCTGTTCAATCGAACCCATATCGTTTTTTTTCTGGGAATTATGTAGCCACCTTAAATATTAATGTGCGAAGACGATTCGTACACAAACATCCACTACTGTCTATAGCCAGATACCCATGCGACAGCTGAATGAACTGGTACAACGTATAGTGAATGAGTTTGCCCAAGTTCGACACTAAAGCACATGATTCTAACCCGTGTTTTCTCGATCGACAGTGTCAGTTACTGTAGATCATTATACAACAATACACCAACCACCAGCTATTGGCCAATCTTTCCTTATCTCCGAGCAGCAGTAACTGACGGAACATTACGTGGAATGAAAAGACACATATATGTAGTGCCATCTACCGGATACTGGCGCGCTATACGTTGTTTCAATGTTTTATAGGTGTTGTAAATGATATGCATATATGTTGCGTGGCTTTATGTAGAAAGTGTTTGAGTTATCATTATTTAAAACATATCTGTTTATGAGGTCTTAGTGGACTCCGTAATTTATTAAAATGTCATGATGTTACAGGGAATAAGCACCGGTTCTTAACCATGTTGTTTTTGACCCAAATTCCTGTCGCGCGACATGCTTTTCGGCCAACAAACCAAACAGATAACTTATGTCCAATGTTAAAATAAAATGCATAATGATAAATTGGACAGGCATAACATGAATAAACGTCGCAGAGTTAAAATGAGTTAAAATTGCTTGAAGAAATATCCCTGTCAGCGTTGTCTATAGTTTATAAAACTCTTGCAAATCGAATGTGAATATCGCGGATGGTGTTAGGAACAATGTTTGATAAATAGTACGCTGATTTATTCCTTGCATACTAGTAGACGTAAAGATGCATAATATTCGGTAAACAGTGGATTGTGCTAGGACATGCTGATTAAAGAGATATTGGTCAGTGAAATTTACTTAGTTGGTTTCCATTCTGACTTTTTTTTAAAACGTCACCGATTTTTGGCCAGAGCATACGGCGACTTTTGGTGGCAACGAAGTGAGTACCAATACGTAAATTTTAACTGTCGTCATGTATTTCCCATGCTTTATCAATGAAATGCTTTCAAGTAAAAGTTGAAATGCATATGCTTGAAGGTAATTAGCGAATGAGACAGCATACCCATTTTAGTAATACATTATGCTTTGTCAATAACAGTGCTTGCCAGATGAACAACTTTGGTTTTCCATGTGAACACGTTGTATGTGAATTGGTGACGTTTTCCCACGGCGTTTGCATATCATGCAACACCTGACATATTCTATGTATCACAACGGTCGCAATTTACCTCGTTTTCGCAATGCGATCGAATACGGGGAAGGCCCTTAACGCTGAAAGAAACAAAGCTGGAAGGGCAAGCAATAAATCTTGGAATACTACACGAGGAATTGGGAGAGCATCAAGTCTATTCGAGCATTTTCTGCATCAAGCGCTTCCTAACATTTGTCTAATCACGGGCTACGCATTGTGGCCAGTATAAAATACAATACACATGCCCACACACTCACACGCGCGCGCGCCCGTACGCACACGCACACGCTCACTGAACATACATAACACCCAAATAAGCACACGTACACACGTACACACGCGCACACGCGAACACGCACGCACACACACACACACATACACACACACACACACACACACACACACAAACATACATGGACAAACACACACTCATACAAACACACGAACAAAATCAAATCAAATCAAATCGTGACATGTATATTGCGCCGTTCCAACAATCTTTGCTCACGGCGCCGTAAAAAAATGTTCGGGAAAACAGGTAAGACTTAAGGTTTGATTTAAAATCAGTGTTTATCATTGTTTTTGCTGTCAGCTTTTGCGGCAGCAAGTTCCATAGTGTTGGGGCTGCCACGAAAAAGGATCTATCACCCCAACGACGCGTTGCACGTGGTACACATAAATGATTGTGTTCACTGGAGCGCAACAATCGAGTTGCGATCGCCCATTTGTGTATTGTTATTGCTTCACAAAATGTGATTTAGTAGACGCGTCTAATCACAGGGTAAACATGAATTTTCATGGGACAATAGAACAATTGGAATTCTGCACATTTTATTCAATATAAAATAGCTGCAGGAAAGTAGCAACCATATTAAACTCATAACAAGTTAGATTGGTAATTAAATAAAACAATTTACTCCGTATTTTGTGCAGTTTTGCATCCTGTAGCAGAACATGCAACATAGTAGCTTTCCCATTGGTTCCTGGCGTGTTGCAGTATGAAACACAACAACTGGTGTTTTTTATTTTCTTCCATCTTCTAGGGCTTTCCCATCTTCCAGCCATGTATTCAGAACATATAAATTGACACAATGACTAAGTATAGTTATCACTGATATTGTTAATCTAGAGTGATACAGAGTTTATAATCCTAAACATGTTTTCAGATATGCATGTGTGTGGATGTATGAACGGCACACAGGAACCGAACCGTCAGATTTGGCAGGCCTGTGTTAACATGGAGTCTCCCTCACCAATTCTAATTTATAATTGGTTCACAAACACAGAAACTGTGTGGTCTCGCATTGTGCCGCATAATCATATATATTGGGTAACAAGTAGTTTTTTTTCTGAATAATATTGTAATGCATTTTTTTTAAATATTCACATTCATGTAAATAATCATTATATGCGTTAACCACTCTAGAAAAGACAAATTTAACCCAAATTTATCCCGCCGTGTGTTTTCATACTACTTGTAAACGCAGTTTATAAATCGTAATTCTGTTCAAACAATAATATAAAATGCTTAGATGCTTACCTATTCGTGAATAGCAACATATTATTTTGTATGCTCATACTTCGTAAGGGCACACATCGATCGATGTAAAAACATGGCTTCAGAAGGTCGGTGAGCACCCCACAACAGTAGTTCAAGCAAATGCCTCCAGATGACAGACCGGCGGTGGAAAGGTATATAAAATTGTATAAATATGTCAATGTGCACAACCGTTTCGCCTCGCCCCACATGGTGTCATTTCTGAAATACTTAGAATTGTTATTGACATGTTTTTATTGTTATTTTTGGTAGGGTTCTGTGATTTCTTGTTTATTTAAATATAATAATTACACGTGTCACTGTACGAAATGTCCCAATAGATTACAATAAGTTAGCCAAAAGGTATTTACCTCTAATTGGACGTGCATTGCTCCGTGTAAAATATCAGTTCTTATATAGATATAACGCAGTATCCAGTCCTCGGAACAACTCAAAACACTTTACTCTTTACACCCTGGGATACCTGTTCAATCGAACCCCATATCGTTTTTTTTCTGGGAATCATGTAGCCACCCTAAATATTAATGTGCGAAGACGATTCGTACACAAACATCCACTACTGTCTATAGCCAGATACCCATGCGACAGCTGAATGAACTGGTGCAACGTATAGTGAATGAGTTTGCCCAAAGTTCGACACTAAAGCACATGATTCTAACCCGTGTTTTCTCGATCGACAGTGTCAGTTACTGTATATCATTATACAACAATACACCAACCACCAGCTATTGGCCAATCTTTCCTTATATCCGAGCAGCAGTAACTGACGGCACATTACGTGAAATGAAAAGACACATATATGTACTGCCATCTACCGGATACTGGCGCGCTATACGTTGTTTCAATGTTTTATAGGTGTTGTAAATGATATGCATATATGTTGCGTGGCTTTATATTGAAAGTGTTTGAGTTATCATTATTTGAAACATATCTCGCTGACTGTTTATGAGGTCTTAGTGGAATCCGTAATTTATTAAAATATCATGATGTTACAAGGAATAAGCATCGGTTCTCAGCCATGTTGTTTTCGACCCAAATTCCTGTCGCGCGACATGCTTTTCGGTCAACAAACCAAACAGATAACTTGTGTCCAATGTTAAAATAAAATGCATAATGATAAAATGGACAGGCATAACATGAATAAATGTCGCAGAGTTAACATGAGTTAAAATTGCTTGAAGAAATATCCCTGTCAGCGTTGTCCATAGTTTATCAAACCCTTGCAAATCGAATGTGAATATCGCGGATGGTGTTAGGAACAATGTTTGATAAATAGTACGCTGATTTATTCCTTGCATACTAGTAGACGTAAAGATGCATAATATTCGGTAAACAGTGGATTGTGCTAGGACATGCTGATTAAAGAGATATTGGTCAGTGAAATTTACTTCGATGGTTTCCATTCTGACCTTTTTTTTAAAACGTCACCGATTTTTGGCCAGAGCATACGGCGACTTTTGGTGGCAACGAAGTGAGTACCAATACGTAAATTTTAACTTTCGTCATGTATTTCCCATGCTTTATCAATGAAATGCTTTCAAGTAAAAGTTGAAATGCATATGCTTGAAGGTAATTAGCGAATGAGACAGCATACCCATTTTAGTAATACATTATGCTTTGTCAATAACAGTGCTTGCCAGATGAACAACTTTGGTTTTCCATGTGAACACGTTGTATGTGAATTGGTGACGTTTTCACACGGCGTTTGCATATCATGCAACACCTGACATATTATATGTATCACAACGGTCGCAATTTACCTCGTTTTCGCAATGCGATCGAATAAGGGGAAGGCCCTTAACGCTGAAAGAAACAAAGCTGGAAGGGCAAGCAATAAATCTTGGAATACTACACGAGGAATTGGGAGAGCATCAAGTCTATTCGAGCATTTTCTGCATCAAGCGCTTCCTAACATTTGTCTAATCACGGGCTACGCATTGTGGCCAGTATAAAATACAATACACATGCCCACACACTCACACGCGCGCGCGCCCGTACGCACACGCACACGCTCACTGAACATACATAACACACAAATACGCACACGTACACACGCGCACACGCGAACACGCACGCACACACACACACACATACACACACACACACACACACACAAACATACATGGACAAACACACACTCATACAAACACACGAACAAAATCAAATCAAATCAAATCGTGACATTTATATTGCGCCGTTCCAACAATCGTTGCTCACGGCGCCGTACAGAATGTTCGGGAAAACAGGTAAGACTTAAGGTTTGATTTAAAATCAGTGTTTATCATTGTTTTTGCTGTCAGCTTTTGCGGCAGCAAGTTCCCGTATGCTCATATGGAAGTAACTAACACACGCTATACATACAACAGATACAACGGGTGGGTGGGTGGTATTCAAAATTGTTTAGTCAAATCTGAAGTTGTCACGATGGCGAAGCGAAATGAAGTGACGAGAAAACCTTGCATCGTCTCCTGCCCACAAATTTTTTCCCGCGCCCGCTGCTGGCCAATAGGATGCCGCGTAACTGACACGGGCTGAATGGGTATTTTGGGCCAGCTTATTAAGCGTTGAGGCGATTCAAAGGGGGTGTGCAGACTAGGAGGGGGAACAGGTTGTATAACCACCTAGCTTAACCGCTAGGCGCTCGCTCTGTTGTTACAAAAAAATTCTTTTCATCCTGAAGGCCAAAAATTCATTTCGTGTACTACTCTACTCGGTACCCCCCCCCCTATTCCCGGTGTATCCGTGTTATGTTCATGCAGCCCTTTCTCTGTTTGTACTGAATTTACGCCAACTATAGGGTAGGTTGGTATTGGGCAATCAAATTTATTAACACAGGGATTGCCACTGTGCACATATAATATATACAATAGTCACATCTTGTGCACAGCCAGGTACATCGAGATTACAGAGTGATGGACCACACATGTTATGTACGACACATTTTGTACATTTAGAATAATCATACTAGACATTTACCAAAAAACCCTTGATTGCTGTTATATTAATTACAGCATACCGACTGTAATATGCTTACAGTATATAGAACACAAGGGAAAAAGATACCTGGTGTGCAGACTGCACACCTTTCTATAGTACTAGCCACAGTAATTCAGCTTGATATATACAAAAGTGGGGGATAAAAACCCCCTGGCCTCACACACACACACACACATACACACACACACACACACACACACACACACACACACACACACACACACACAAACATACATGGACAAACACACACTCATACAAACACACGAACAAAATCAAATCAAATCAAATCGTGACATTTATATTGCGCCGTTCCAACAATCGTTGCTCACGGCGCCGTACAGAATGTTCGGGAAAACAGGTAAGACTTAAGGTTTGATTTAAAATCAGTGTTTATCATTGTTTTTGCTGTCAGCTTTTGCGGCAGCAAGTTCCATAGTGTTGGGGCTGCCACGAAAAAGGATCTATCACCCCAGCGACGCGTTGCACGTGGTACACATAAATGATTGTGTTCACTGGAGCGCAACAATCGAGTTGCGATCGCCCATTTGTGTATTGTTATTGCTTCACAAAATGTGATTTAGTAGACGCGTCTAATCACAGGGTAAACATGAATTTTCATGGGACAATAGAACAATTGGAATTCTGCACATTTTATTCAATATAAAATAGCTGCAGGAAAGTAGCAACCATATTAAACTCATAACAAGTTAGATTGGTAATTAAATAAAACAATTTACTCCGTATTTTGTGCAGTTTTGCATCCTGTAGCAGAACATGCAACATAGTAGCTTTCCCATTGGTTCCTGGCGTGTTGCAGTATGAAACACAACAACTGGTGTTTTTTATTTTCTTCCATCTTCTAGGGCTTTCCCATCTTCCAGCCATGTATTCAGAAAATATAAATTGACACAATGACTAAGTATAGTTATCACTGATATTGTTAATCTAGAGTGATACAGAGTTTATAATCCTAAACATGTTTCCAGATATGCATGTGTGTGGATGTATGAACGGCACACAGGAACCGAACCGTCAGATTTGGCAGGCCTGTGTTAACATGGAGTCTCCCTCACCAATTCTAATTTATAATTGGTTCACAAACACAGAAACTGTGTGGTCTCGCATTGTGCCGCATAATCATATATATTGGGTAACAAGTAGTTTTTTTTCTGAATAATATTGTAATGCATTTTTTTTTAATATTCACATTCATGTAAATAATCATTATATGCGTTAACCACTCTAGAAAAGACAAATTTAACCCAAATTTCTCACGCCGTGTGTTTTCATACTACTTGTAAACGCAGTTTATAAATCGTAATTCTGTTCAAACAATAATATAAAATGCTTAGATGCTTACTTATTCGTGAATAGCAACATATTATTTTGTATGCTCATACTTCGTAAGGGCACACATCGATCGATGTAAAAACATGGCTTCAGAAGGTCGGTGAGCACCCCACAACAGTAGTTCAAGCAAATGCCTCCAGATGACAGACCGGCGGTGGAAAGGTATATAAAATTGTATCAATATGTCAATGTGCACAACCGTTTCGCCTCGCCCCACATGGTGTCATTTCTGAAATACTTAGAATTGTTATTGACATGTTTTTATTGTTATTTTTGGTAGGGTTCTGTGATTTCTTGTTTATTTAAATATAATAATTACACGTGTCACTGTACGAAATGTCCCAATAGATTACAATAAGTTAGCCAAAAGGTATTTACCTCTAATTGGACGTGCATTGCTCCGTGTAAAATATCAGTTCTTATATAGATATAACGCAGTATCCAGTCCTCAGAACAACTCAAAACACTTTACTCTTTACTCCCTGGGATACCTGTTCAATCGAACCCCATATCGTATTTTTTTCTGGGAATCATGTAGCCACCCTAAATATTAATGTGCGAAGACGATTCGTACACAAACATCCACTACTGTCTATAGCCAGATACCCATGCGACAGCTGAATGAACTGGTGCAACGTATAGTGAATGAGTTTGCCCAAAGTTCGACACTAAAGCACATGATTCTAACCCGTGTTTTCTCGATCGACAGTGTCAGTTACTGTATATCATTCTTGGAACAAACACATTATACAACAATACACCAACCACCAGCTATTGGCCATTCTTTCCTTATCTCCGAGCAGCAGTAACTGACGGCACATTACGTGGAATGAAAAGACGCATATATGTAATGCCATCTACCGGATACTGGCGCGCTATACGTTGTTTCAATGTTTTGCAAATTATATGCATATATGTTGCGTGGCTTTATATTGAAAGTGTTTGAGTTATCATTATTTGAAACATATCTGTTTATGACGTCTTAGTGGACTCCGTAATTTATTAAAATGTCATGATGTTACAGGGAATAAGCACCGGTTCTTAACCATGTTGTTTTTGACCCAAATTCCTGTAGCGCGACATTCTTTTCGGCCAACAAACCAAACAGATAACTTATGTCCAATGTTAAAATAAAATGCATAATGATAAAGTGGACAGGCATAACATGAATAAACGTCGCAGAGTTAAAATGAGTTAAAATTGCTTGAAGAAATATCCCTGTCAGCGTTGTCTATAGTTTATAAAACTCTTGCAAATCGAATGTGAATATCGCGGATGGTGTTAGGAACAATGTTTGATAAATAGTACGCTGATTTACTCCTTGCATACTAGTAGATGTAAAGATGCAGAATATTCGGAAAACAGTGCAATGTGCCAGGACATGCTGATTAAAGAGATATTGGTAAGTGAAATTTACTTCGATGGTTTCCATTCTGATCTTTTTTCGAAAACGTCACCGATTTTTGCCCAGAGCGTACGGCGACTTTTGGTGGCAACGAATTGAGTACCAATACGTAAATTTGAACTTTCGTCATGTATTTTCCTTACTTAAACAATGAAATGTTTTCAAGTAAAAGTTGAAATGCATATGCTTGAATCTAATTAGCGAATGAGACAACATACCCATTTTAGTAATACATTATGCTTTGCCGTTCGCGTGTTCACCATACATATGGCCAAGAGGGGTGTAGAGGACGCAGCGTTGACTAAGTTGCTATGTGAGCGTGCGGCTATTATGTAGAGAGCGCAGTAATGATACACATTAATAATTGTCGCACCTTTTGTTAAGTAGGCTGCCACAAGTTAACCGATGATAACGAATTAGCAAGTCAATATATGGCGGCTACATTCCAGACATATTTACACCGCCGTTGTCGATATGTAGGAATGCAATGTTGGTTCAGTCATCCGTTTAATAAAGGTAATGGTAAAAATAAATACGGCGTTGTGTGGCTGTTATTATCCTTCACATTGATGACCAAAATATCCACTCGCAGACCTGTTCACTCCAACGCCAAAACGATGGACGTATAAATATTATTATGTTTGAATGTGCGTATGTGAGTTTGTGTATGTGTGTGTGTGTGTGTGCTCGCGCTCGCGCGTGTGTGCGAGTGCGTTTACTTGCGTCTGCATGCGGGTGTACGGTCGCTTGCGCTTGCGCGTGCTTGCGTGTGCCTCATCATATTCGGATTATAATAATCATGCCACGCCTTATATTGCACCGTCCTTTAATGCGTCATCACAGTGGTTCTGCGTAACAGAACGGATGGGACTGTGCTGTCATTGTTTCGTTGTGTGTATCAAGTGGTATACGTTGCTTTACGAGTTTGTAAATTCTAGCTCGAGTGTAGCGAATCGCCTCACGGAGAAACAGAGAATGCACCTGCGATTCGACCAGGAAATGCAAAGTGGAATAACGCAATACAATACAGTCTTCACGGTTCATCTCGCGGTTGATGTTGTTCAATTAGATACACAGGCCGGCGTCTTGTTCTTCTGGCTTTTATGGGCGTGATATGCTATCGTGGACCTGCAACTGCCCGGCCGCCGTATCCAGCCACACAACGCCAAATTCCAGGTCCGGAGCGCGCTATGATATGCAGTCGTTAATGGAATGGTTTTCCTGTGTGATGTAACCCATT
Source organism: Escarpia spicata (assembly GCA_963995525.1). Taxonomy (NCBI): domain Eukaryota; kingdom Metazoa; phylum Annelida; class Polychaeta; order Sabellida; family Siboglinidae; genus Escarpia; species Escarpia spicata. The sequence continues at coordinate 15,188,837 of OZ023207.1, read as the reverse complement.
GCGTTCACAAGCAGTGCGTTCTGGTAGAGCCCAGTTGGACACCAAACACACTCTCATTTGCTGCCGTCAAGAAATTGTTGCTGCCCGTATCGAACTAATATCTCATGAGCGATGCTGGTGGACACAGACAATAAGAACACATACATCATCAAAATATGAAATGAATGTCATCCTCAAAAACGAGCAGACCGTCGATGATGATATTGGCGTGAGGAGAAAACGTGTACATTGAGCACTAAGAAGCATGTTGTTCTTGAATAGACAAGTTTTGATCATAAGCAAGTGCTGATTATAGCCGACGCCATGTTAACTACTGAATAACGTTACGTAGTCCCACAACAAGGTATGCTTCTTACTATGAATGATGTGAACAATTCGTCAAGTAAGTAATAGAAGGTTTGTAAGATCGAAAACAAGAAACCATTGATAACACACGTAATGGTATATCGTGTAGTTATGTTGACATCGTGTTAAGGTATATCGTGTAGTTATGTTGACATCGTGTTAAGGTATATCGTGTAGTTATGTTAACATCGTGTTAAGATATATCGTGTAGTTATATTGACATCGTGTTAAGGTATATCGTGTAGTTATGTTGACATCGTGTTAGCTACTTATTTGAACGAAAACAACAATGGTGGACTATACTGATGCGAAACCAGCCATAATCGGTGCTGAAGTGATAGCCAATGTTGTCATTAACACACTTTTGTCCGCTGTTCTATTGCGATATCCAGAACTACGAGAAGATCCCACTGCGTTGTTCATGTTGTCTCTAACGGCAGCCGATCTCGCCACCGGATGCGCTGTTATGCCCATTGCGGCCGCGATATGTTCCAGAGCATCACCTTCCATTCGTGATCAACTACGGTACCTTCCAAAAATTTTCGCGTTTATAATGTGGTGGTTCGCCTTTGTGTCCATGTACAGTCTGTGCTGGATGACTATATCCAAGGCTGTCACGATCATCATGCCATTTCGTTCCAAGCAACTGTTGTCACATAAGCGTTGTGGCATAATCATTGTCCTCACGTGGTGTGTGGGCTTCCTGTTCGCCACTGTGAATTTCAACGTGGATGCTACGTGGAATACATCAATGTGCTCCTATCGTTATCCAAGGGACACAGGCTTGCACGCGTTTTATATGGTCTATGTTATCTTCACTGTACTCTTGCCGCGTGTTTTGTTAATCTACGCCAATGTTCGTATTTTCATCGTTGTGCTTCGCACACATCGGCAGATAGCTGCACAGGAGCAGTCTGTTGCCTTAGGTGTGGTAGTGCCCGCGAATGCAGGTACCGTAACCGCACAAGCTATACGGTCCAGCATCAGTATTGTTGTTATATGTGTTGTCTCCATTGTTCTGACGACGCCTTTGTTTGTATTCTTCATATTGCGCAATGCAACTACCGTTGAATTTCCCGTCGGATTTGAATTCGTCGCTTTGTGGTTATTTCAGCTAAATACGATATTGGATAGTTTGCTGTATCTGGTGTTGCTTAGGTCTGTTAGGCAGAAAACCGGCATCATGTTGCATGAAATGTTTACGTATGTTAGCGAAAAATATAGAGGTATATTTAATATTGCTTAGACTGTTTGAGATAATAACATGGTCGTGCAAAATGTAATTGATTGCATAACCCATAATACCATGTTGTAATGTTTTCCACATTTCCGTACACACGACCAAAGCACATGTTCTACAATTTATTGTTGCCTCTGTCAGTTTGTACATAAAATTGAACACTGATCTGTAGCGTTGTCCACATCTTTGCAGCTGCTACTTTTAAATACTTTAAATGTGTAATCAAAAGGTTATTTTTGTTCAGCAAAATGATTAGGTTTTACATATCTCTCAATGTCAATATGTTCATAGCATAGCGATTAGTGACATGTACTCTGTGTCAGAATTGATACATAAGTGGGTTCTAGTTTTGCGTTGATTGATTGTTTATTTAGGATCAACAATGTTAAAAAAATTGTGTTCCATTGGTACAAAACATTATAATTTACATATACACACAAAACTATTACATGAATACTATACAGAATACAACGTTTTACATGCACCCACAAAGATAATCAAGCCTTTGTAAGTAGCCATTATTGGCATCGAATTTACAGCGGTAATAGACCCGGCGCATAAAGAACCTGCACTTTCTGTAACTGGTCAATCGTGCCCATGTACACCCTAGCTGGACGCACAAATAATGTATATGCTTTGAAGAGAGCATCAGCAGTATTAAAGCACCGAAATATTACATCGATTACGCTGTATTCTTCGCGAGAAATAGACAAAACATGGTGCTGAAATAAACATTTATCATCCACTGTTACAAGATTTAACAAGATAGTCACCCAGATAATTAACTCTAGATGGACAAGGAAGCCCTTTGGCTTATCGAGAGTCCGATCCTTTTATATATGTGTATCCCGCCCGTCTGAGGTATGTGTCGATTTTATTGTTAAACATATTCACGCTACTAGCACCCACACAATCAGCAGGTAATCTGTTCCATTCATTTCCAGTCCTTTGTGAAAATGAAAACTTTCTTATATCCAATCTACTCTGCTCCTTTGATAATGCAAGTTCATGTCCTCTAGTCCTTCTATCTTTCTTAACTGAGAAAAACATATTTCTATCAATATTTTCATAACCCTTCAATATTTTAAACACTTCTATCTGATCTCCTCTCAATCTCCTGGTCGCTAGTGTTGTTAAACCGCATTTTTTTAGGCGTATTTCGTAACTAAGATCCCTCAGATTTGGTATCATTTTAGTTGCTCTCCTCTGCACTCTTTCTAGCATATCTATGTCCTTCCTGCGATATGGCCTCCACGCTTGAATACAATATTTTAAATGAGGCCTAACTATTGTCTTGTACAGCGGTATTATTAGCTCCTTTCCGTTATGTTTCGCCTAATTAATCCCAGGATTTGATTTCCCTTAGAATCTGCAATTCCGCACTGCTCCGAAACCTTCATATCAGCACCAATGGTTAACCCTAAGTCCTTTTCTTTTACAGTAGAACTTAGTACAGTACCCCCCCCCCCATTGTATATTCTACTTCTTCGTTCCCATGTCCTGTGTGGGGGCATTTACATTTCCCAAAATTGAACAGCATTTGCCACTTTTCAGACCATTTCATCAACCTGTCAAGATCATCTTGTAAATGCTGTCTATCTCCATCACTTTTAATCCTTCTAAACACTTTTGTATCATCCGCAAATTTCAACACCTTGCTTGTTATTACATCATCCAAATCGTTGATATATATTAAGAATAATATAGGACCTAATACTGATCACTGTGGTACCCCACTCAATACCGATTTCCAGTTTGAAGCCTCCCCATCAACTACTACACGTTGTCTTCTGTCAATCAGCCATTGTTCTATCCAGTTTATTATACCATTTCCTATGCCATGGGCCTTTAGTTTAAGCAGTAATCTTTGATGTGGTACTTTGTCGAAATTTTTTGAAAATCTAAGTAGACGATATCTACTGGTGATCCCTCATCTACCCACTTAGTGATGTTTTCCAAAAAACATAACATATTTGTTAAGCATGACCTCGCTTTAAAAAAACCATGTCGATATGGGTTTATCAAGTTTTGTTTAACAAGAAAATCCACCATGTGATCTTTAATTATTCTTTCTAATAATTTACAAATCACTGATGCTAAACTCACTGGTCTATAGTTCTCTGACTTGTTTCTCGAACCTTTTTTGAATAACGGTATAATGTTTGCTTCTTTCCATTCTAAAGGAACCACTCCCTCTTCTAATGACAAGTTGAAAACTGTTGCAAGCGGTATGTTAATTTGTTCTACAATTTCCAATAGTAGTTTGGGTGGAATACCATCCACTCCAGGTGATTTATTATCTTTCATAGCCCTTATTTTTCTTAGCTACCATTTCCGGGGTTACAATTAATTGTCCTAAATAGTCTGAATCTGCCCCTTTGAACTTAGCCTCTGGTATTGGCAGTGAACTAATATCTTCCCTGGTAAACACTGAACTAAAGTACTCGTTCAGGTCTTCTGCCATTAAGAATCCCTCTGATATTATATTTGCAGCACTATCTTCTAGAGGACCGACCTTATCTTGAACTTTTTGCTTGCTTCGAACATACGCATACAAATTCTTGCTGTCATGTTTTATATTACTAGCTAATTGTTGTTCATAGCTTCTCTTTGAATTTCTAATTTCAGCTGTAGCTTGGTTAAGTGCTTCTTTATAACTGTTGTAGTCTTCGTCATTTCCAGTACATCTATATGACTTCTACATCATTTGTTTATACTTAATTTTTCTAATGGCTTCTTTCGATAAGTGTTTCTTTTTGGACCGTTTTCCTTGTTTTTTGAAGGGTACAAATTTATCGACTATGCACTTAATTTCACTCTTTAATATATTCCAGCATTCTGTTGCCGTCTTATTTTTCAGTGTCTTATTCCAGTCTATCTTTGCTAAATATTTCCTCATGTCCTTATACCTTCCTTTGTGTTACACCAAGATCTCGGGACTCATTAACAAGCTGTACAGCTTTCAGATGATAGGTAGCCGGGATACTATTTCCAATCGTCAGAACACAGCATTTTTTGTTCAGCTACTTAAAGCTATTCGAATCTGCCACAGGTCTGCCCAAACCACAAATTCATTAAGACATTTTTGCAAACCAGGCCGTTCGGAAACATCTGATAACACGGTGTATATTTATCTGTCATTCACAAACAAACATTCATTAGTGTTAGCAATCATACTTTCATCGGGCAGATCGTTTACCTACAATATGAATAATAGGGGACCGATGCATGAGCGTTGCGGGACACCGGACTATACATCGGTATAACCAGAAAATATATCACCTATTTAAATTTAACTCTTTCTTTGAGGTTGCTCAGAAAGCTAGTGAATCGTTGTAAACGAGAGAATCAATTATTTTATCGAACGCTTTGGAAAAGTCGATGTACACAGTCTCAACGATCCCCTTTGAGTCTGTAACCTTAACCAAAAGTTACTGCAGTTCGACAGCTGTAGCTATGTAAGTCGCTCTTTAAAAAAACCGTATTGATCAACTGTAATTATGTGATTTTGATGCAGGTGATAATTTATGCTGTCAGCCAATATTCGTTCAAACAAACGGCACATAGCTGGTAGAATGCTAATCGGGCGGTAATTACGATGCATATCCTTTCTTATAAACAGGGGTTATGTCCGCCAATTTCCAGAGCGAAGGACATACAAAGAGTGACATTTGAACAAGTAATATACAGTGGAGTACATAGGTCATATGAAAGACACTTAAATACGCTACGGCTCAACTTATTTGGAAGCTTACACATGAATTCACGCACAAACTCTGGATAGATCTTAATGTTAGATAACTTATCATTTGCACGCATGCATAATTCTGGTAAAGTCCCATCGTCCATATTGGAAAACACACGAAAATTGTCTGTTTAGTTCATTGGCTTTGTCGGTATCACTGACAGCTAATTCACCATACGTATTAAGTAGGGGGAGCTACCCCGTCTTTCCATATGCGCCGATATTTGATGTATTTGTAAAAGACATAACTCTCATCTGATTGCAGGATTGCCCGCTCCCTATTGTTAACAAATTGCTGAAGAGCTAGCTTATACTCGTTTTGTGCGGCCCGCCATTTGTACATACCGTTAAGCAGATGTTAACATATCGATAGGCGTTTACATTTAGAGCGCAGCTTAACAATATGTTTCGCGTAATTTTTGGATTTCCTATTAGAACCTTTTGAGAAAGGCACGCACTGAGAACATATAGAACATAAGTTATCCATGAAAGTCGTGAGCATTGTGTCTATCGAACAACATTCTGACACCAATTCGTGCCAATTTGTACCAGATAGCTGGTCTTTTAGAGAAAATATATCCGCCCGTTTAATGCCGTAATTATTTTGCGTATGTTGTGGCCCGGTAGGTACAAAATATATGATAAGATAATGTTTAGATACACTCGTGTTTCGATGCATTATTTACTTAAATGGAAATACTGATTGTGTGTTTAAAAACATTGTTATTGTATCATGTATACAACACGAGCATTGCCTCGAGCATCGCATCGCGCATCGCATCGTGCATCGCATGACGCATCGCATCGCGGATCGCATCGCGCATCGCGTATTCCAACGGTCATCGCATCGCGCATCGCATCGCACATCGCATCGCACATCGCATCACATCGTGCATCGCATGGCGCATCGCATCTCGCATCGCGTATTGGATTGCGCATCTTGTATAGCATCGCGCATCGAGGATCGCGCATCCCATCGGCCAACGCATCACGCATCGTCCATAGCATTGCGCATCGCAACGCGCATCGTCCATTGCATCACTTGTCGAATCGCCCATCGCATCCCGCAACGCGTCATCGCCTCATGGCGGTGCAGATTTCCACACCAAAAAAGCGTTGGATGTTCTCGGCCATCATAATATATAGATTATAATTTGTGAAGATTACGATAGAGAGGATTGGAGACGCCTGTTGGAGAGAGCAGGATCAGTGAGATAAACAAAATATCAGAAACCGAGCACGGCAATCGAGGCCAGTTTCATCCGAGACAGGTAGGGAGATAAGTGGAGTTCAAAGTAATGTTTGTTAGCGGAGAGCCTTCATGTGGATGTCTTGGTGAGCCTCGGAAGTGGGGATGCAAATCGAGGTTTTTGTGAGTGTCAACCCACCAAGTATCCACCATGTTCCGAAGCCACTGTTTTGGGTTTGATTTTGTTGTCTGAGCTTGAACAAATTCGTGACCTTACTTCTACTTCTAAATATTGTGATAGAAGCATAAAGCGTTTGAAGTTAGACTAAGAAGAATCGTGGCATGCAATCACTTGATAGAATGTAACATAGGTTATCGCACCAAAACCGAAAACCCAAAACCAGTTACTTCATAGCATGAGGTACTTCAGCTGTCACTACCTATTTCATTTTTTAATGGCTTCATCTGAATATGTCTGATCGAAAATATAAACGATAATTCATGTGCTTATAAAAAGGATTTTGATGGCATCTTTCAAATGAACATTAACCGTGGGCTTTAAAGCGTACATTTCTTGAATATTTCTTCATTAATTACATTATATATTTTCATACGTGAACATAACATGTTAATTATACCTAACATAAATTTAAAAAAAATATATGTACATAAATATAATCAGTTAGACCCTACTAAGATGTAGTACCTTTAGTTGATGATAACATATCTAAATCGTAAACTATAATAGTATTGTCTACAATTATTATATCAAACCTACATACACAATCCACAAACGAAGTCGCGAATCGTTGTTTCCTAGAGTGTAGTTTTCATGTTTTGCTATGGGATCTTCTCATAACATTGATGTCCGATATCAAACGAAGTTATTTATTTCAGTCATTAAACACCACTGCTTTTGTATCGAAAATCGTCTCACAGAATATATGTCAGTTTTTCCCAGACATGGAAGTATTGGGGACCGGGGAGTAAAACAAGAAGCATAAATTATTAAAACTTTATATTTCAATTGATATTAAGCATAAATAATACGTTTTATATTCTGAACATATATTATGTCATTAATTAATAAATACAAACAAATACGCTTGAAAACTTTTGGTTAATTTTCAACTGAGAAATGTCATAACCTTCCCTGGTTCATCTTGTCTGGAAGCATACAAAATAGTGTTTATCTTTGCGATCAGGGATATCCAGATGTAAACAATTTAACAAATAAAATTGGGAACAGTTCAGTAGGGACATATTTCATATTATAAAGTATTCTATTACGGCCCCTAGCCTAATTTTTGCAAAGAGGCTGTTTGCCTGACACCCATTATTGTTTGGCTATATTCAATCCCAGTAGACTTCCGTGACAATATTTAGAAGTACAAACACATAATATTGTGTGCACAATAACTAGACGTGTAACGGTATGCGTACAATCAGCGTCGTCAGCCACCGTCACACGCTCTGAACACAACAAGAAATGTGTTTATTCAGATACAAATGGCTGTCTAACACGTGTTTTTGGGGTACACATGCTCATTACGGCAGCTGTATAATTTATATCATCGCATCGCGCAACGCATCGCGCATCGCATGGCGTATCGCATACATTACATCACAATACACCAACAACCATATATTAGCCAATATTTCCCTATCACAAATCAGCATTAGCCGTCCGCACATTACGTGGAATTAAAAAACTCATATATGTAGTGTCACCCACGTACCGAAAACTGGCGCGCTATACGTTGTTTCAATGTTTGGAATAGGTGTTGTAAATTACATGTATATTATGTTGTATTGCTTCATATGTAGATTGTTTGAGTTTTTGGTCGCAAACCAGGAGTCAAAAATCGCTGGTATAAAGAGTACTCATGCAGACGACATTGGAAATATATCAGAAAAGAGTTCACAAAATAGACATATACATAGGTGTTTATTTATAATATCACTACCAATTGATATGACTATTGACATGTCTTCCTCAAGACCCCCAAGTGTTAGACTACTTCGTGAAGGATTAGTTGTCATAACGACCACCGCGTTATTTCGATCACATATCTTGCTTGTGGCAACGCGTATTGATCGACAATATCAAGATGTTATTCGAGTTGTATAATCGCCAAAGTGTGCACGACGGTAACAGGAGCACGACATATACAGGTCAGGGTACACTGACACTGTTTGCCCGACTCGGCAAGACCAGACCAGGTCACACTCACTCCCGACTGCAGTGCATAAACTACACAGATGTATACCAATTGATTCAAACTTAATGCCGGGTAGCGTCGTAATTGCGCAAACTTGAACATTATTGAGGATGTCGAAGCCATTCGGTGTCAAAAATGTTAATGTCTCAGTGTTAAAATATGCAATACCGCATTGCGTCTTCACTGCTGTGTTGAATATATCAAATGAGAGACAATACAACAGTTACCGTTCAGGATACGCAGCCCCTTCCAGAAGCCGTTGAAACAAATCTTAAATTTATGCGATGTCGTCACCCTGAGGGCAATTACATAGTCTGCACTGTGCTATTCAAATAAAATAAATTTATTAAAGACGTAGTGAAATTATATTTTAAAATGAGTTTGATACTTCGCTTACATTAACTTAATATTTTTTATCAAGTAATCTGCCATATAGGAAGCCTGTGCAAACGCATGTTAATGTGCCTGCTCAAACGTGGTCATGTCCGTGTCACAGCCCGTCAGATGTTGCAGACGTCACCACAGGCAGGGCCGCTGAGCGCGCCTGTCATTTACCACGACGCTGCGACCAGTTGTTTCAGCCTGCACATGAAATTGCAATAGCGGAATTGTTGATACAACCCTAAAGATAACACTCTTATCTACAAGGTTGTCGCTGGGTGTACAAATGAAGTGAATTGTGATAACGTTTTGAGTTATTGCGGTCAACGTTGACCCCGTGCCGCATGCTTCTGGTACGGGGTCAACATTCTCGCGAGGTCACGCTACTCTCCGCGTGTTGTATTTTGTGCAGTGCGTTTGCACGAGCATGCGCAATACGCATAACGGAATCGGAACCTACGTTCAGACCAGAACTTACTTTTGGCACGCTAATTTGGAATACTCATTTATGACAGCAAACAAAAAACTACAACAATCAGTTATCACATCGATAAAATACAACATTGTATTTGCCCCAAACATGTTTTTTTATGTTTTTGTTCAGAAAGTATTACACAACTATGTCGTGTTTAATTAATTTACCTTACTTGAATAACAAAGTGTGTTTTAGCTAACAGCCCTAAAGCAAGTGCATTATTATGAAAGGTCAAAGGCCTGTGTGACTTAGATTTGTGTAAAATGAATGCCGTTGTTGTTGTGTATTAATGTTCTTTTTGTTGCCTTGGATAATATAATAATAACCACAGCTATATTTTTGTTTCAATCGGATCTCCTCCGTTTAAGTTACATTCTACTATATTGCCCATAATGTGACGTAAATACGTGTGACAGAAAACTGACACCGATTTGATGTTGGTCTGACGCTAGAATTGTATAAATGCGAACATTTTAGAATACGTCAGACTGATACCAAATAGCCCCGACATAGTTCAAAATGCTCGAGCTTACGAGATTATGACGTCACCAGTTTCAACTATGACTCAATCACTGCCAGTTATGTTACGTCTACATTTATTGGCGCCTTATCGTTATCATCGTCGTTCGGCCGGGGTCGGGGCATCAATTAGCCGTTTCCATACGGTCGATCTTTTATTAGGGATGGAATCTTTGTTTGTTCAATATTAAGGTTTTCGCAGATCCGCTTGGTGCATGTTTTCATATGTTTTCTTCTGTTTTTCTTGCCATGTGTTGGTGTCCATAGGATCAATATGGCATCGGTTCTTCGCTGTTACGATAGCAATGACCAGCTAGTTGTAGCCGCCTCCTGCCAATCTTTTGTGTGAGTAGCCTGTATAATTCTGAATCTGTAAGTATATTGTTCCAATGAACATTTAGGCACTTAAAACTCTGGTGTAACACCCGTCTTGTTTTTTTCCTGTGACTTTGTAAGGGTCCAAATACCGACTCCGTACATCAATGTACTTTCACCGGTGGCACTGAATAATTGAAAATTTAAGGTTCTTCTTATGTTTGCCTTTCATACAAAATTTCGCTTGTTACATGCTTGCCAGGCTATGGCAATGCGCTGGTGAACTACTTTGCTTGTACTGAGTATCCAGGGACTTAGATACCGGAAGTTGCTCACTTGTTCAAGTACTTCACTACTATCCGTCTTTATTACTTTACATTCCTATTTTGTACTTGTGGTGATTATCTTGGTGTTAATCAAAGTTATAGCCATTCCAACAGTTCTTGCACTGTTCACAATATTTTCCAGTAATAACTCTGAAGACTTGATTTGATCAGTTATCAGGACTGTATCATCAGCAGATGCGTTCGGTGATTATTTCATGGCATAGCCATGCAAAACTACCAACTGCAAACCACCGGTCTTTATATCAAAGAACTTTGTTTCTCCTTTCTCTCTCGTGAAAAAACAGATGCTCGTTTGCCTTGATATAAGACTTCAAAAACACTCTCAATCTGTTGTGGCATTCCATAGGCACACAAGCGTTTGAACATTTGGCCACGGTACAGAAAATCAAATGGCTTTTTGAAGTCTATAAATATCAATACTACAAAGTCGTTAACATCTGTTTTTCGACAATTCTGCGATAAGCTAATATGTGGAAACATTGTAGATCGACCTTTGCGAAAGCCATTTTGATTCCATCTCAGAAGAGATTCAATGTCAGGTTTGTTCAGCAAGAGACGAAATTTATTTTAGCTGCTACTGATGTTAAGCTGATAACTCAATAGTTTGCCAGTGCGAAATTCCCTTTATTTGAAAAAGGGTTCTAGTCAACCTGTTTGAGAACGCATCATGTTTTTACAAAACTATTGAAGATCTTAAATTCACCCAACGTCCAGACTTCCTGTAGAATTTCATTTAGTCCAGCTGTTTTGCCTCATTTGTGTTTCTTGACAACTTCAGCCTATTCGATTATAGTGAATTTATAGGGCTGATATCCAAATCATTTTCAAGAACACTCTGTATTGTTTGATCAATGTTGGCATTTGAATTTGCTTGGCAAAAAAGGTTACCAAAATGTTTTTTCCTTTGACCTTTTATTTCTTCCGCACATATCCCATTTAATTTACACTTGGGTGCTAATTTCCCATCAGTTACATATGACTTTTAACTTTCATGTTTGTCGATAGTCCCCTTGATAATGTAGTGTAGTATTTTTCTTCTGTCTGTTTGTAAGCGAGTTCAAATAATAATTTTCTTTTTTAAATATCGTCATCTTTCATTCTTAATTGACAACTAAAGGCCGGGAAAAACTGACACTTTTCGCCCAACCGGACAAGACCAGAAATATAATAATATAATATCAGATCAAACTAATCGCACCCAGACTGCGATGTATACAATCCGCCGACAGACTCCGAATAACACTGACTAAGTCGTATTTGAAGTTGTTGTGTCATCAGAATCGCTTATACTTGCACATTTTCGATTAGGTCAGATTGACGCCGAGTAGCCCCGACGTAATCGACAGTGTTCAAGCTTACGTGATTCTGAAGTAATACCAAAATAGGTGTGAGACGGTGTAGTGTCTATACATTGCAGTCAGGGTGAGTCGGGGCTACTTAGATTTGATTTAGTTTAGCCGGGTGGGGAATAAAGTGCCATTTTGTCCTGCCTTTATACAACGTCTACAATTACTGTTATGCGGACGTAGGTAGTTACCACAGTTAGAATATTCGTCTTACCTTGTCGCAAGCAAGAAATATGATCGAACTAGTGCGTTGGTCATTGTGATAACTAATCCTTAACGACGTCGTCTAACATTGGGGGGGGGGGGGGGGTGGAAGACATGCCAATAGTCTTATCTCTTGGGAGTAATCTGAAATACAAATATATAAGTAGGTGGTTCTTTTGAACCTCTCTGATGTAATTTCCATATCGTTTACATATGTATCCCTTGTTCCTTTTGCACTATGACATTTTCATGAATTGCACACGAATTCCACTAAGACCTCGTAGACAGGCAACCAGATCTGTTTCAAATGCAGCTAATTCAAACACTCTACATATAAAGCCATATCACAAATACACATGTAATTTAGTAGTCCTAACCAGAATATTGAAACGACGTATAGATCGCCATTATCCACTACATGTATTAGTCGTTTAAGTTTAATTATTGTGCGTGCGGTTCGTTGCGCCTGGAGATGACGAACGATTTACCAATTGTCGGCGGTTCGTGTACTGTAGTAAAGCAACCAGACAAAGTAGATAAAACGCTAGAACAGGTGGCATAAGTATATAATAAAGACCCAATTATTGACGCTATAAACTCCCAACACTTGCATGTATCCATGAGAGTGGAATGTGCTACAAGAGGTGATCGACTTTAAATATATTGGCAGCTTCATCTCAACAGGCACCAACATAGAAAACCTAAATCTACACCAGAGACGTTATGGCAACTCAAGCATCTACGTACGCACCAAAATTTAGAGATCCACTACACTGCACACAAGGACGAAACTGAAGAGATACAACTGAACGTCCGCTCAGCACTAATGCGTGCGTCGGAAACATAGAATAACCAATACTAACATGGAAAGCTGACTCAAATGATTTGAAGCAATGTGCCCCAGTCGAAAACTGAGCACATGTAACAAACAAGACCATATCTTAACTCACAACCATCAACACTTCTTGAAAGGAAGACTTATTAGTGGGGGGTCACGTTTATAGATGCATTCTCAAAGGTCCTATCAATCAGAAAATTGATGTTGCATTTTTATGTTGACCTTTAACGACCTTCAACACAAGTTAAATGTGTTTTGACACCTAAGTTTACCATAGTATAGAGTGAACGTGATTGTTTCAAGAATTCAAACATTCTAACACACATATTAATTATCTAATGTCATGATGCTGAAACACTAGGCATATTTCAATGGGTGTATGGGTAGCTTTTCTGTAAAATACACTACACCACCCTGCAATTGGATTGCCTATTTTATTAAACATACAACCATGAAGGTAATGATCTAACGTTTTAAAAGCACTACATTGTTTTGTTGCCATTATCCAACCAATCAACTTGTTGAATTACCTTCCGGTTTGTAACTAACTTTTATGCAATAACCAACACAAGCCCATTGTAGTTTGAGAATTGAAATTGGCCAAAGGATGACGTTTTTTATTGGAAAGTGGATTGCTTCTAATGCAGCCACTTTTGGGCATAAAGATAGTAGGAATGTGATGTCTAACATGCAAACCAGATGGGAAACTGAACCCTTCTACAGCCCCATCAAAGTTTCTCAGGCACACATTCCTACAACATGACGACAATATACAGACATACATTATTTGTCGCTATAGAGGTATAAAACCACTATGAATATAAACCTAAGCAAACAATACAAACATTCCACCACCAATAGACACATGCAATTACAAAAAGGTGGGGCCATTCCGCCTATCCTGTATAAACATAAGGAAAAATATATACCGTTTGTAAAACAAAAAGCCTGTCGACGCACCAAAACCCAACACATTCAAGAATTTGGGATATGCCCTGTGTTAACTCCGAAATTTTGGAAAGCGTTGCGACATTTTCCAACTTCTTTTTCTACCAACGGTGTACAATAGCTGTTTAACTAAACGTGCCTAGGCAAAAAGGTGGGGAGGAGGGCGGATTTAGAAATATCAGGATATACACGACATGAGACACAGATACCTAACGCGCAAGTGGCGGCTTAACCGCTAATCCAAATCGTACGCTGGGGCCTAATCCTGGAATGTCATGATTGGCTGAAGGCGCTGGGCGGTTTTATTAAGCCAAACAGCTGGAAGTAATTATCGCCTCAGCCAGTATCTTTGTCCTTACTGTAAAGTGTTCCCTGTTGTGACACTCATTTACAGTACTAATTGTGACTTTGTCCTTACTGTAAAGTGTTCCCTGTTGTGACACTCATTTACAGTACTAATTGACGTGTTGTGTCAACTAGCATATACCTCTATGGATGCAGGTACTGAATTCCTGGCCAAGACATTACGACACCTACCAATGTTGCTGGTGACTATACTGTTAACAGGTACAGAGTAACACATATTACGGTACATTAACCGAAATTAAATAAATTCATGTGATTATCAGATTCACTGACATTGCTTCTGGCCACTTGGATCAATTTGATACGTTATATGTAGGCTTATGTATGAAACTAAATATTATTGATTTCCCGGATAATTTTTTTTTTTACCACCGGATAAGGTGGTGAGGTCCTGTTTTGCCTTACAATATAGGTATTAAGATACAGGTGGAAACCTTTAGCCAAATTAACTAGTTTTTTTCTATTGTGGCACAATTCGATATATTACCCCTGGTCATATTGAATATCTTCGCACCCTTCTTTAGGGACAAATTATTGATGTCAATATAGGCCTCTATGCTCTTCTGTGGCGAGTGTCGTTTTGAACCTGCAATAAATATTAAAGTACAATTGTAAAGCATTCATCAAATAAAACTAGTGTGTTGCTACTATTATACCATTATATATTACGTCTGGTCACTTGAATATGTTTTACGTTTTTTAGTGCTGATATGGGTATCATGGCAACAACTGTGCAAACCCTGCATAGTTGTGAGTGTCTGTTTTTATTCCAAAAAATACATGTTAAAATACTACCTTAGATTGTTTGGTAAACCATATTGGGATTTCGTTTTGTTATTGCTAAGACATATAACAATCCCATGATAAAGGTTGCCATAAATTAACTTTCTATGTCGCCTATCTCTTTACGAATAACTCAAGCCATTGGCACAGTGTTTGCTTCGAAAGTCCAGACAATATTGATTGTCTAACGAAACACAACCAGCAAGAGTTAGTGCATCCAATGCAGCACGCAAACAATAGACTTGCTGAATACAGCTTGGCACAATAAGTGTTGAGTGTAGGAAACTTCTTTGTTGTTGATCAGGGGAAACAAACCCTTATAGATTACTTCCACTCTATATGGCATCTCAACATGATAAGAAACAGCTGATATCATGTATTTGAACACTACATGGACAAAGACACATAGCTCGACAACTGGACAACTGGACACGTGAAGAACCATGTAATAAACAATAGAACTGTCCAGGAAAACCTACCACGGTCTGAGCTGGCACGGCGATGACCGTTCTAATTGAATGACCTTTGTTGATGTTTTACGTCCCAGTTGAGCAAATCAGATGAGTCCAATGTATTGCAATTATGTGGAGAAGAAATTAAAATGGTTAACTTTTTTGAAACGTTGTTTCTGCGAATGTCGCACATAACCGATTTGATTTGCCGTCGTATATCATACTAACTAGTTTCGTAAATTACTGCAATGTAGTTTATGCACTTCCGTTACAAATGTGGACGCGTTTTATTCCTGCTTGGTGGGTATGCGCGTTAATCTCTATTTTTTTAAACCACCCGTTGTTACGTGCAAGTATCAATTTATGTAAGCGGACAACTGCTAAGACATAAAATAACGGTTTCTTTATTTTGTTTTATACATAGCCTATTGTGTCTTCATTGATTTTGTTTTGAATATCCGTTGAAGATGCAAACGTCCAATACTTTTTGTCGATGAATGTTTTTTTATTGATATATCTTATATCGGGTTTACGGGTTTCTTTATATTGCCTATCTCTTTACAAATAACGCAAACCATTGGCACATAGTTTGCTACGAAAGTCTAGACAATATTGATTGTCTAACGAAACACAACCTGCAAGAGTTAGTGCATCCAATGCTGCACGCAAACAATAGACTTGCTGAATACAGTTTGGCGCAATAAATGTTGGGTGTAGGAAACTATCTTTGTTGTCGATCATGCGCATTTGTATCACAGTTAAATGGTATTATGTATGGACTGTACCTGTCATTGCTTGACCTTCTCAGGAAACAATGTTAATGTGTAATTAACTGGGTAAATTAGCATGCCTGTAACCATAACACGCAAGCAAAATAGTATCCGACATTTTGACATTTGTGTCCTTCTTGTATTCAGTATGTCTTTGCAAGAAATGTAATCAACATGTATGTGGGTCGACTGATAACGGAAACGCCAATTTACTGTCAGTAAACCGATGAGACAACAAGCATTATGTTTGTTGTACAATAAAAAAAATATTTTTAGAAAATACAATAGTCACATAGTGTACACGGCAGCAGTGAAATTCGCGAAACCTATAACACGAAAGGTGCGAATATAAAAGAGCATAGAAAGACTCAAAACCGCACGAGAACGTGTGATTTCTGTAGATTTAACAGGATTTAACAAGATTGCCGTCCAGAGCTATCAGCTATCAGCCATTTAATGTCTTCTGAGCGAATGAGTACATTCTCATATCCCACTTACACTGTTCCTTGTTTAATGCTGCATTGTGCCCTCTGGTTATACTGCCTTCTTCCAGTTTGAGAAAATATTTCTATTAATATCTTCATAACCATTCAATATCTTTATAAAAAGAAAAAATTATTTGGTCTCCTCTTAGTTTTCTAGTATACAGTGTTGTCAACCCACATTCTGTTAGGCATCTTTCATAACCAAGACCGTTCAGGAATCAGCTTAGTTGCTCTTCGTGTCTCTCTTTTTAGCTTTATCTATGTTTTTCTTACTTTATGGCATACATACTTGTATACACAATTCCAAATGTGGCCTAACTATTGCTTTGCACAATGGTACAATTAGCTGTTTCTCCTAATATGTGATATTTCTCCTAATTAGCGGTAGTATTTGGTTACCCTTTGAAGCAGCAATTCCACGTTGCTCAAACACTTTCATGACACCATTAACTGTTACTTCAAAGTTCTTTTCTTTTACAGTTTTACCTAATACAGTATCCCCATTAAGTATACTTTTGCTACTTTTCCATGTCCTATGTGGATGCCTTTCCCAAAATTGAACTACATTTGCCCGTTTTCAGATCATTTGACCAATTTGGCTAGATTGCCCTGAATTATATGTTAATCTACATATGTTTTAATTATTCTGAACACTTTTGTATCGTCTGCAATTTTCAGTGCTTTGCTTGAAAGATCATGTATAAAATTATATCAAGAACAATATAGGTCCCAACACCGACCACTGTGGCACTCTACTCAAAACAGGTTCCCAGATTGAAATCTACAGATCTATTAGTACTCTCTGTATCCTTCTGATTATAGCATCCTCTATACCATGGGTTTTTAGTTTATGTAACATTCTTTGATGTGGCACTTTATCAAATGCTTTCTGAAAATCTAAGTAAACAATATCCACTGGTGACCCACCAGTGGATATCTCACATTGTAATTTCTTCTCGAAAAACATAAGAGATTGGTTCGGCTACAACTAGCTTTCAGGAACCTATGTTGAAATTAATATATTAATTTGTGTTTTACAAGGAATTCCACCATGTGGTCTCTAATAAGCGTTTATAATAATTAGCATAAAACAGATGTTAAGCTCACTGGTCTGTAATTATGTGTCTTGCTCCTCTATGCCTTTAAAAATGAGTCCCTCTTTAAGAGACAAGTTAAAGAATATAGCAAGTGGTGTACTGATTTGCTCTACAGTTTTGGGGGTATCAACTCCAGGTGATTTGTCTTTTTTCATTATCTTAATTTTCGTTGATATAATTTCAGGAGTAACAAGAACTGCCCTAATTGATTTGATTCATCCCCCTCAAATCTATGAACTGGTCATGGCGGTGAACTTATATCTTCTGTGGTAAACACTGAGCTGAAAAACTCGTACAGGACCTATGCCGTTGGAAACCCATCAGATATTACGTTTCGTGCACTGTTTTCTAGTGGTCCCACCTTATCACGAACCTACTGTTTGCTCCTTACATAAGCGTACAAGATTGCTGTCATTTTAAATATGATTGGCCAATGTTTACTCCAAAGTTCGTTTCGATTTTCGAAATTCTGTTGTAGCTAAATTAAAGGCCTCTGCTTAGTTGTTATAGTCTTGTATATTTCCAGTGTTTCTGTAAACTATCCACGTAATGTGTTTGTGTGCCATTTTTCGTATAGCTTCTTTTCATAGGTTTTTCTTCCTAGATCGTTTCACTTGCTATTTTTATGGTAACAAATCTTTCAATAAAGCCCTCGATCTCATTTTTCAAAATGGACCAACAGTCTGTTGCTGTCTTGTCCTGCATTAAGTTAGTCCAATCTATGTGTAATATATATTTTCTCATATGTTTATATTTGCCTTTGTTAAAGATTCTCCTCCATCGCTTTTTACCATTATTCCCTCATTGTACTTTTTTATACTAAAATGGATCATTAGATCCCAAAGGTTTATATATTTTAACATTATCAACTAATTGGTTTTGAGAAGAGTACATTAATTCCAACACATTCCTCAGGTTGGTTTCAAAACATGTTTGGTAAGGAAATAGTCCTATTTTAGAAATAGAAACTGTTGGTCATCACCTCCAACACTCTCTAATGATTTCCACTGAATATCATCAAACAGCCGCAACACCAGCACTGTTCGATGCGTAGCGCCGAGTACCATCACATTTAACAAAACAATGAATAGCTAGATTGCCATACATAATACAAACGTATACGACACGTGAACATTCTCCAGAGCCTTCCTCTTTCTGGTAGTCTTTGATGAGGCATTGCAGCATAGTCAGCCTAGCGCACTCTGAGAGCGTCGATGCGAGACGCAACCCTAACAAATTCGGCACCAGGTTACACGCCGAGGCTGTCTACCGCATCGACCAGTGCAGTCGCCCCCTTGTTGTACTGCATGACAGCTAACGCAACTGCTATCTCAGCCGTCTTCTTGCCACAGTACATGGACTTTGGAGCCCTCCTCCGGACTGTGGCATGGAGGTTCTCATTGGCGTTCGAAGCATGTAGTTTCATGCAGCAGCGAAGAAGTTCTCGACTGGCCAAGCGTTCTAAGAGTGGGATCAGTCGCTCACTGACGTCCTTGGGGAGAGGCACATCATGTCTTGTCGCAGCATGCTTCTCCCTCGGGTCGACTCCCTCCTTCTCTGCCTGCTTCCAAAAGCACCAGCTCTCCGATCAGAAACTGTGGTGCGGGTCATAAAGGGTGGAGAGGCTGTAGAAAAAGATGGCCCACACAGCATGACGAGCAGCCTCCACATCTGGCCCATTCTCCACAGTGGCCTTCCGATAGTACGTCGACCATTTCTTCATCCGATCGTTGGTGATACGACCCTTGCCTCCCATTGATGTCGTCAGCAGCTTCCTTGCTTGATGTATGGATACATCGCTGTCTTTCCAATTTGTCGCTGCTGCACACACGGCCTTGTTCACCTTCACCTCCGCATTCACGTCTCTCACCACCTTCTCCCACCCCTTGAACATACGTTTGGCGACGTGATTAATGCACTCTTCTTTCGCCACTGTCACACCATGGTACGGGTCAATGGATTTGACCGAATCGATCACAGCTGCATCGCCATCTCCCACAAGTGAGGTGTAAAGAATGTCACCAACATCCACCAACCGCTTCCACAGGATCTTTGCTCCTTCCGTTTCCATAGATCCACTTGATCCAGTGTGGTTGCGGTCACACACATCTCTGTGTGCCTCCATCCACAGCTCCTTCTCTTCTCCCTGCAGTTTGTCACCCACCAGCTGACACTCCGTACTTGCTGAGTACTGTGTAGTCAAGTACCAGCCCACTCTGTGACTCAATGACAAAGCATGCTCCAATCGTGAATGAGTGCTCCTTCACCTACCAAGTGCCATCGAAAGACACCGTGATGTCACGTGGACCACTGGTCGGACCATACTTGTTGTCGTACTGCCTGTGGACGATTGAGTGAGCATCCTTCACGTTATCTGCGGCTGGACCGTGAAGCAGCTTGCCCAGGACTTGGCGGTTGATGCTGTGAAAGGTCTTGTGGTGCGGCCCACCCTTGATATGCATCAACGCCAGCATCTTTACCATTTCTGGTTGTCCAATACCGACTATCCTTGAAGCAAGCACAGGGCGATGGTTGATGTCGTATGGCCGCGTGGAAGGAATTTCAGTCGATGAGATCTGGGGGCTGCTATACTGGGCATGACGATATGTGCAGTTTATGCAGACAATCTCCATCTTGTGTGCATAGCCACGCTTGGGCGTCTCAGCAGTGACGAGTGTCAGGGTGTTGCGACGGCATCGTGGACAAAGCAACGGTGACAACAAGCTGTCTAGTTGTTTCTTGTGAAATACGATGCAGTATTCATCATCATCAACATAACCATGTCTGTCAAATGCAGTTGGCAGGTGTGTGTGTGTGTGTGTGTGTGTGTGTGTGTGTGTGTGTGTGTGTGTGTGTGTGTGTGTGTGTGTGTGTGTGTGTGTGTGTGTGTGTGTGTGTGTGTGTGTGTGTGTGTGTGTGTGTGTGTGTGTGTGTGTGTGTGTGTGTGTAATAAATGTATACATAATTATATACATAATAGTAAATAGTTAGTCAGTATAATAGACAAACACACATAATAAATAACAAACACACTCTCTAACAAATTAAATTATTTAATTGAATGTTTAATGTTAATTAATTAAAATATTGTTTACAAATATTTCATAAAACAAAATAATGCTGGAAAAGTAAATCCTACAGTAACACCTTTCGTTTGATATTAATTCCACTTTGGAAAATTAGCAATGAAACAAATCCAGTCAAATTTTTTTCTGTAATAAATACATACCTCCCAAAAAAATATAATTTCTTCCGACTAGTTGTACAAACTTCGGCGGCGCCAGCTCAGCCCCAGCTGGCCGCTGGCAATGGGAATCCCGTTGCTATGGCCGCTGTCGTCGTCGGCGTTACATGTTTCGCCGTTCGCTGCCGCATCAGCGGGGCCGTTGCGTGGTTCAACAGCGTCATGGCTGTTCCGTTGATGTCCCGCGCATTCTGTATGTTTGCGTTTATTGTGTCGTTTCTTTCTTCCAAACTGGTGGACCGTACGGAACTTTCTTTGATCGGGCGACATGACAGATTCAGGTCAGTTGTCTCGTCGCTGCGCCGTGATTGGCTAGCGGCATTGCATAAGGTCAAATTTAATTAGCAACGTGACCGCGATATCCATATATGATTCGCGTGAGGTCGTGCTGCCTAGAAACTGGCTGAGGCAGTTTGTGATTGGATAATTTCGCGCCTCTTTCGGCGTCGATAATTAATTGATGTACGGATGTCGTCGACTTTTGACTTCGGCAGCGTACAGAAGGGATCATTTCCAACACAAAGATACCAAACATGGCCGCTTTGCATGGAGTAATGTTTATGTTCGAGAGCGCTCAAAGTTGGTTCGTTTCCGTAGATTTAAAAGTCCATCCGCCATAACGACTTTAGCAGCTAGTAGGGTAACGACATATTTAATAATTTTCTTGGCACTTTTAGGACGAATTCAGTGACATAAAGTTAGCAACAACAAGTGAAAGACATCGTTCGTTCTGAAAACTGACTTTATTAAAAATCGAAACTGTTATCATTTGCCGGCAATTCCGGACCGGCGACATGCCTTAATCTGATGAGAATGTTACATTGTATTTCATAATATGTTCACGCTACTCACGTCAAGTCAAAATAGCATGTAGTGTGACAGCGTAAGTAAATAAAATGCTCAATCAACGTTCGAAAATACTTGATGCTGAAACACTGAAATAAAAACGCCGCTCACAACGATATATTACCTTAGAATATGTACTTGGAAGTCACAATCTGCACCATTATTCCCAGCAAAGTTCAACGCATGCTGTCTTACGTGCCGATGTTTTATAAATGTTCTCCAGCAGTTTTCTTTCAAACAAAACAACTGGTTGACATTGTCAGGTAGTTTATCAGCAGTTTATCAAAGTTCGTCACATGTCGTTTCCAAAACTAGAGTATGCGGCTTTGATTCATGTCAGTCTTTTTCAACCGATATCACAAATAGCCTACACTGTTTCCAGATGATAATTACTCATAACAAATAAAGTCAGCTATCATTCTCACATTTCTCATCCAGCTTGACCACATTAAACCGTTACAATAATTCTATTCGCACCATTACCGAAATATATTTAACATATACAATTATTGTGTAAATATTTGCAGATCCGGGAATTATTATAATGCCCAACTTGATCAACGCGCCAGAGTGAAAGAGTTCTTTGCATTGAATACTTTGAGCATTGGGTTCCCGCAGTGAATTCATGTATCCGGCTAAGTTGCAGCAGACACGTTCTGACGTCGGGGATTGTCTCTATTTGCTCGACGTATACCTCGCGCTTGTTTACCACTGCAAAAATAAACCGATCAATTATATCGTTACTTGTGTTATGTGAGGGAGCGCCAATTTATTGTATACATCAGATATTCATCCACGTTTTTTTTAGTTATGGCATTGTACCTCTTCCATAGAATACAACATCATATCATATGTCGTCTCATGTTTGTAATGTTTCAGGTTGCCGCCTCTTGATACAACTGTTCATAACTGTCAAATTAAACAATTCCATTATGTAGCATGTTTATGTAACTTCGTCCGGCAACACTGTCATCAACCACAGCTACTGTGACACATAACAAATCCAACTTCGATGAAATTATAACATTATATGCGAATACACACACACACACACACACACACACACACACACACACACACACACACACACACACACACACACACACACACACACACACACACATGCACACACACACACACACACACACACACACACACACACACACACACTCAGAACTCAGAATCAATTTACCAATCACAATCACGTCTCTATCTCATTACTTGCAACATTACAGTCTTCTGCCATATCTGACACTCTCCATCTCATGTCGCTGGTGAAAGCAGCTCCAACGATATGTTTGACCGGCATTGAAAGGCGTGCAATATCATATGATATGTCCACTGACATTTCACCAGCAAATCTTGTCCGGAGGCGACCACTGCGGAGGCGGCAGCTATAAGAATACTACTCAGGCCATACAATTCGCTGAAGTCGACTCATCAAAGGATTCGCTACGTTCACATACTGCTACACGCACATTAGCTTATATAACATAAAATTAAACCGTGGGAATCTATCCCAGAACAAATTTGAAATCTTCAGAATACTGTTTGTTAGAAATTGTCAAGAAAGGTGAATATAATTGCGTACATTTTCAAATTTGCAAGACTGCGTAATACTGCCATATTACTGTGTTGTTGTTGATAATTAATACGTTTGTTCTTTTATTATTATCTTTGTTCGTATAATTGTTAAACTATTTTGTTTTTATGATTGTGTTGAACCTGTGCACAGTATGTAAGGTATTGTTGATTTAATTATTCACATGTATTTAAAATAATTAATTGTGGCATCTCCGTAACAGCATGACCAGTATAACAAGACTTCCCCATTTCGTGTGTTTTGCTCTTTTGGTGTTTTATGACAACACATGTAAACATGCATGTTAAACCTGTACAGGTAGGTGTATCACCTAAGGATCAAGTCCATTCGGTATGCAGTAATATGTCGGAGTTTTAGATCGCATACCCATCTGTTTGCAAAATGAAGCTCAGACGGATGTGTCGGAAATATGCAGTTTGGCCCAACACAATGCAGCTTTCGGAAAATGTGTATATTTTGAAATGTAAATGAAAATATGTTGGGCGTTCAATAGCAGATGGGTCCATTTTTAATTGAACATGTTATCTCAGAATTATGTAGACCCTGTTCGGTTCCTTTCGACGACCTATACTACAAATTTATTTGTAACAACCTGATATAGACTTGGTGAAAGGAATTGTTCAATTTCTTTGAAACTTCGTATACGTAACTGAAATGCTATTGTCAAGAAATGTGCCAAATATGAAGTTTGTTGATTGCGAACTGATGTCAGTAAGCCCGCTCGAATATGGTCATTTGCGTGTCACGAGACTAACAGCTCTCCATATATTGATGACGTCAAGGGAGTAAGTGCCCCTCAATTCGACGTTGCCGGTTGGTGTTTCAGGCTTTATCTGAAATTGCAGTCGGGGGATTTATTATGTTTATATGAAGATAGCGACAATGAAAATAAATTTAGTTACAAGTTTTATTTGTGGATGTACAATGCAGAATTGTGTTTATTTGTTATGTATTGCATATGAATATTGGAGTATACATCTGACGTTTCTAAATTATATTAACGAACATACATTGTTCTTGTAGATTGATATCAGTTAATCCGCTTCGACTGGGATAACTGATCCCAATGGATATAAGATATGTTTGTCTGTAGAATAAACGTGCTTTCTGTGAGGAGCAAACAAGTTTAATATCCAAACATTAAATATATATGTACTTTAATTAAAAACATGGAGTTCCTCTTTGGACGGGAATTGGTTCGCCACATTTTACATACTGCTGTAAGACGTGAATTGTCTTTTGTATATTTCCTGAATAAATAATTGGTTCATTTGATGCTCGTGTTTGATTCCGACAGACGTACTGCTTCAGTACACTATTTGTAGGCTTGTCTGCGATGGCCGATGATTTCGATATCATGGATCTAAATTAGCTAGACACCTGGTAATAACTGACATATTTGGACACGATGAGACGCGTCGTAATAATATTCCAGTTCAGCAAAGCACATTGATATATTATGAGTTGAGTGACGCATTATCAGTAGAACTGCAATACCCCCATCGCGGGAGGGGGCACGATATATGAAACCAACTACTCCGTAATACAAGTGTGTCTTTCGTTATACCGCTGTGATAAGTGCAACTGCATTTACGTGAATTATCACCCACAGAGCATCACAGCGCCCATTGAAGTTGTGCAACATCAACAGCACGAGCCTTAATGGTGATCATTTTATATCACGTATACCTGAGCTGGGACGTAACGAAGTACGAGTACTTCGTTACTGTACTTGAGTAGAAAAATGTACTTTTCGTGAATAATGAAGTACGTTTTTTTAGTACTTTTACTTGTAACGAAGTACAAATGTGTGTACTTTTCATAAATGTAACGAAGTATCCATAATTTATACGTTAACAATTTTGAGCTCCAAAATATTAATAACGAACGATAAGCTCAAGCTCAAGAAGGCGTTTGTTTGAGAAGCCAGCCTGTCTCTGTATCCTGCTGAGGATCATGTCCTGTTCAATAACGTGTTTGTTTTGTACACTACTGAATTTACCTGTTTGTTTGCAGTGGGTGACCATGTCAAAAGTTTTTTAGAAAAATACTTTTGCATTTACTTCAAGTACATTCGTTTACTTTTTACTTGTACTTCAAGTACATTTTTTCTAAAAGTACTTTTACTTTTACTTGAGTAGCTTTTTCCAGGGTTACTTTTACTTTTACTCAAGTCCAAAATAAATGTATTTTTTTTTACAGCTCTGGCTTAAAGTTAGTCAGATAAAGTATATATTAGAACACTTTAGTCTAGTGTGTGATAATAGCGTAACTTAGGCTTCCATAAATTTGTAAACAAAATTTAATAAACCTGGTTATGTGGTAGAATATATAGGAGATAAAGTAACAAACATAACACTACTTACGTAAAATAATATATCAGTAAAACAGTATCCGCTAGACAGTTTGATTAGGTAGCATTTTTGTTAAAATTAAGCAAGCTTGTGCTCGGATCATCGATGGTACTGGTGCAGAAATTTAAGTCTATCGTAAAGTAATTGTTTGTATTTAAATTAGGCCACTACCTGTAAAGATAGCGGTTGTAATAGCGTAGATAATCACTCGTGTAATTAAAATGTGCTGTAACATAAAGTGTGATGTAGTATTAAGGAAACAGTCTTTCTAGAAGCTATCTTAGTTTTAATAACTTAATTAATTTCTAACTTCGAAAAAATTTAAAACTACACCAAACATTGTTACTGTGCAAAAAAGCAAAGGAAGACTAGTCGACACCTAACGTCTTCAAAATGCTATAATAAGGTAGATTTTGCAAAGTCGGAATGTATAATTCATGGAAGGCGGTGAAGATGGAGGGGTAACACTTTAAGGGTCCACGTCGTTTAAAGTTGGAGAGTTTACTGGCGAAAGTAGACGAGCTGAAGAAATTGATTGTGATGATAAGAGGAAAGGGTAACTTGGACAAAATCCACCCAGTTGGTGACACTAGAGAAATCAGTGAAAACAGAGACATGGGTGGTATAGAGAGAGAAGACACGGAGACTGTTGAATGGGGGAAGACAGCATTGACAGAACGGAAGCAGAAAGAAGGAAAGTGACAAAGAAGAAGGAGGCATGAGGGAAATTTACAACAGGGGGAAAGAAAACAGGAGTTAAGGTGGGACTGACGGTTACAGGGGTAGATGACAGCAACGAAATGGGCGGAAACCAACGAAGGAGCTACTCTGAGACAGTGATACAAGATGTGAGGAGAAAAGCGAGAATAATCATGGGTGATTCTTTAATGAGAATGACAGACAAGACACTTAGTTAAGGAGAAGACTTATTAGTTTAATGCGCACGGCTGACCTTCATATTATTATACTGGAGGATGCAATTTATGTTGAAGATGTGGGATAATCCACTGTACAGCACGAGTGACCTTCCATGTCAATGTGTGTACTAAGATTATACAATCGTGAGTATTGATGTATTTCTTTGGTTTCCGCCTATTATATGCTTTACAATGATACCTCAAGAGATTAGATGTCTTCAGTAGTTTTGGTGTATTGCCACAAATCAAGGAAATGTTTAAAAGTCAACGTGTAGAGAAACACAAAATTACCAATTGGGCTGTATGGAACATGTCATGCCCAATGCAACAATGCAACAATATTATATTCAGTATCTTACTAACTTCGGAGTATTTGTCGAATACAAGTCGGACGTTGCAAGGTGTGCTGATCAGGTGTGCATTTCTGCCAACAAGTCAGAACATTGACTTTTTACCTGTTGAGTATATTGAGGCCAACGTTTCTTACCGAGATATATTACGTGATTATGTATGACCTTAGATAATGAGTGCAATACTGTCACAATAGACCTTCCAGACAGAAGTCGTGTTACAATCGTTTTTATGTTATTAAACCGGAGTATATCAAGCTATACAACTGGATCAGAATTTATAAAAAAAAGTACCACAGATGGTGTATTTGTGCATTTCTCTCCTCAATTACAAAACAACCACTTTAATCCACAACTCAAAAATGTCTATACAATATCCTGATGCACATTCACCGCCTTCTGCTGCCGTGCCGACGGGGCCTATGGAATATAGAGTTCAATTATTATCCTTTCTCTGTAAGATTACATTAGTTCTATGAATCTGGAAGATATAATCAATGTTTTAATAATGCTGTGCCTTAAGAACCATTATTCTTACCCGATAATAAGCCGCAGTCGATTTCGTTTGCAACAACATAGCTTGTTTACAATGTGCTACGAGCATGTGGTGCCAGCAGGGAGCATCTCGATGCCCGTATGGCCAAATACAATGCATGTAATTATTCCACGTTAGCTGGTGTGTGCATTATTTGTAGATTTATACGGATGATAAATGCGTAATGCATTTAATTTATACTTTTATAGTACACATGTGCATAATATGTTAAAGTACGTTTTCTAGGTGAATAGTTTGCCCGCAAAACGCTTTATCCGCCAAAATAAAAAATCGAGTTATAGTAGGTTTTGTGGATAGTTCTACACTATAAAACTGTTTAGCCGCAAAATGCGTTATACGCCATGGTATGCAGAGATGAAATATAGGGTTTGCCGCAAAACGCTTTAAGCGCTTTGCAACGTTTGCCGCAAGATGCGTCATACCCAGGCGGCTATTTTGTGAGATTTTGCATTTGTCTTTTTTATTTTCCTAATCGTGTTTCGTCTCGTTTAATTACCGTCGACCTCATGAACGATTTTGACGGATTCTCAGAGATGGTTTTGGTGTCACCAAAAGGAAGAGAGTGATTGAGGTCGTCGATCAGCGAAAAGTCGCGAAACGGAATAGGCATTCGGGTGGTGGCTTCGTGCCTATGATTTCGTGTGGCCACGCTGCGATTGGCAATCCAGAGTTGTGCCACGCAGACGTCATCAAAGACGGCGATATTTTATACAACCATGAGAAATGTTATTCCCAGAAAACACGCACAGCGTATGATGAGACGATTCTATGCCTTATGAACACTTAGGAGACGCAACGAGTCGCCAACACTGACCGAAAGCATAAGCGTCAGATGACTTTGAAGTACAGACTGGCCACCGAAGATACGAGGAAGCTTGTCCTAGTGTGCAAGACGACGTTCGTCATAGTTTTAGGTATGCAGCATTGCTATCAGCATGTTGTGGGAACTTACAATTTTATTAGGCCCTAAATTTAGTTCTACTTCCAGTCGTTATGTTGCCACATAACGTGTGTGGCTAAGCAATGTAGCCTATCCTTAACCTCAGCTGAAACCTAATGTTTCGTTCTGGGCCATATTTTGCTGTAAGTTGTCAACCAAAATAATGATAACAGTTAATTTTACATAAACAGTTCCTATACCCATGCTGATTGTAAAGAACATTGTATACTGATTAATTGAAAATTGCAAAAACTATACAGTCGATTCTGTTTGCATGAATCAGCAGAGACCGACCGACGCGTATCGCACAGTATTTTTTGGTGCACGGAGACCCTCGGCCTGAGAGACGAGGAGGAGAAGAGGGAGCGTGTGATCTCGCACATCACTACCTTCACCTGCCGAGCCAGCCACTATGCACGTCGAGCGATTCCGGGACGCTAGTTCCTGCCGGTCGATCTCAGCGTGTCAAGATGCACGCCATGTTCTGCGAGCAGAACGAGCAAGTGACTTATACGCTGTATTACATCGTTTTCTGCTGCAGCTTTAAACTCGGCTTCGGGCATCCGGCAACTGTCGTGTGTGCAACGTGCTCCAGCTACAGGTTGCGGGCGAAGGATCTTACTGACTTCTACGCAGGTGCTTTGGCGAGCACGACCGAAGGTGGGCTCTTCGACAGTGATGATGAGTGAAATTATATTGTGTGCGCTGTTTTTTATTTGCATTCCATGTACGATGAACCTGCCTTTTATTGTCGTCATTTTATTGTTGGCTTTTAGTTTGTATTTATAATGTGCACTGGCGACAGCATTTACATTTTTCATTGTACTTGCATTTACTTTCTATTTTCATGCCATTTGCTGTATTTTTATTTGTGGATTTGTGCACTACTGCCAATTATTGTATTTTGTTTAATAATATCATGGAGTGTTTTGCTTACATTTGATACGAAGACACAGTTGTCCTGACATAATTTTTCTAGAGTTTCCAAAAAATAATCTATTGTATTTTAATGATATGCAGCGTAATTATGCAATTTTTTTATAGTGTGTAATATTATTTTATTTTCGTGTGCGAAATAAAATATGGTTGTGAATAGCAGTCAGCTATATTATTTGACAGTGTTTTGTTTACATTCGATGTGAAGAGCAGTTGCTTTGACTTAATTTTTATTTAGTAGAATTCCCATGTATTAATCGATTATTGTGATTTAATGATGTGCTGTGCAATTTGGTAAATTTATTTATATTATGCAATATATATGTGAAATAAAATGTTGCCGCAAATAGCAGTCAGCTATAATTTTGCCACCTTTGCATTATGATCATTATTATTATATTTGTATTATTGTTTAGTCATAATGATGTACTTGTATGCATCACACTAGTAACGACTAGTAATTTAGCTAAGTTTCTGTGTTATTTTAGCCACATTGATTATCACTCGGCGTTGCTGCTACGGATATAATGCGTTTTGCAGACGAAATGGGTTCAAAGAGTGATTTTTTAAGTGTTTTTAGGTAGACTTCATTTTTGTATAGTTTCATTAGTGGACTTTATTTAATCTGCATTGCTAAGCAAACCGAATGCAGTGCCTCGTTTTATAGAAAACGTGATGTTTCTCAGAATGCACAAAATGGATACAACGCGTTTTGTGGCCAAACTATTCAGGTGTAATTAATCCATATTTTATTTCTTCCAGGCATCGACAGAAAGTAACATTAATTGAACTTTCTCACAGCAAACATTTCATCAAATGTTCTGCGACAAAATATTAACAGTTGAACACCATTAATACTGTATAGTGTATACAAACCAAAGTCTAAGAAATATTAGCATAAATATGTGCAATGTGTGAACTAAATATGAATGAAGAAAGAATGGTTGCACAAAGCACACACAAATATAGACGTTTGTACAAGCGGAGGAATAACTTCTATTATAAGTAAGCGTAAACCTGTCTCTGTTGCGATCGCCCATTTGTGTATTTGTTATTGCCTCACAAAATGTGATTTAGTAGACGCGTCTAATCACAGGGTAAACATGAATTTTTATGGGACAATAGAACAATTGGAATTCTGCACATGTTATTCAACATAAAATAGCTGCAGGAAAGTAGCAACCATATTAAAATCATAACAAGTTAGATTGTAATTAAATAAAACAATTTACTCCGTATTTTGTGCAGTTTTGCATCCTGTAGCAGAACATGCAACATAGTAGCTTTCCCATTGGTTCCTGGCGTGTTGCAGTATGAAACACAACAACTGGTGTTTTTTATTTTCTTCCATCTTCTAGGGCTTTCCCATCTTCCAGCCATGTATTAAGAAAATATAAATTGACACAATGACTAAGTATAGTTATCACTAATTGTTAATCTAAAGTGATACAGAGTTTATAATATTAAACATGATTCCAGATCTGCATGTGTGTGGATGTATGAACGGCACACAGGAACCGAACCGTCAGATTTGGCAGGCCGGTGTTAACATGGAGTCTCCCTCAATAATTATAATTTACAATTGGTTCACAAACGCAGAAACTGTGTGGTCTCGCATTGTGCCGCATAATCATATATATTGGGTAACAAGTAGTTTTTTCTGAATAATATTGTAATGTATTTTTTTTTAATATTCACATTCATATAAATAATCATTATAATATATGCGTTAACCACTCTAGAAAAGACGACTTTAACCCAAATCCCTCTCGCTGTGTGTTTTCATACTACATGTAAACGCAATTTGTAAATCGTAATTCTGTTCAAACAAAAATATAAAATGCTTAGATGCTTACCTATTCGTGAATAGCAACATATTATTTTGTATGCTCATATTTCGTAAGGGCACACATCGATCGATGTAAAAACATGGCTTCAGAAGTTCGGTGAGCAACCCACAACCGTAGTTCAAGCAACTGCCGCCAGATGACAGACCGGCGGTGGAAAGGTATATAAAATGATATCAATATGTCAATGCGCACAACCGTTTCGCCTCGCCCCACATGGCGTCATTTCTGAAATACTTAGGATTGTTACTGACGTGATTTTATTGTTATTTTTGCTAGGGTTCTGTGATTTCATGTTTATTTAAATATAGTAATTATAGGTGTCACTGTATGAAACGTCCCAATAGATTACAATAAGTTAGCCAAAAGGTATTTACCTCTAATTGGACGTGCATTGCTCCTTGTAAAATGTCAGTTCTTATATAGATATAACGCAGTATCCAGTCCTCTGAACAACTAAAAACACTTTACTGTTTACTCCCTGGGATACATGTTCAATCGAACCCCATATCGTATTCTCTGGAAAGCATGTAGCCACCCTAAATGTTAATGTGCGAAGACTATTCGTACACAAACATCCACTACTGTCTATAGTCGGATACCCATGCGACAGCTGAATGAACTGGTGCAACGCATAGTGAATGAGTTTGCCCAAAGTTCGACACTAAAGCACATGATTCTAACCCGGGTTTTCTCAGTCTACAGTGTCAATTACTGTAGATCGTTCTTGGAACAAACACATTATACAACAATATACCAACCACCAGCTATTGGCCAATCTTTCCTTATCTCCGAGCAGCAGTAACTGACGGCACATTACGTGAAATGAAAAGACGCATATATGTAGTGCCATCTACCGGATACTGGCGCGCTATACGTTGTTTCAATGTTTTGCATAGGTGTTGTAAATGATATGCATATATGTTGCGTGGCTTTATATTGAAAGTGTTTGAGTTATCATTATATGAAACATATCTCGCTGACTGTTTATGAGGTCTTAATGGAATCCGTAATTTATAAAAATGTCATGATGTTACAGGGAATAAGCATCGGTACTCAGCCATGTTGTTTTCGACCCAAATTCCTGTCGCACGACATGCTTTTCGGCCAACAAACCAAAAAGATAACTTGTGTCCAATGTTAAAATAAAATGCATAATGATAAAATGGACAGGCATAACATGAATAAATGTCGCAGAGTTAACATGAGTTAAAATTGCTTGAAGAAATATCCCTGTCAGCGTTGTCCATAGTTTATCAAACCTTTGCAAATCGAATGTGAATATCGCGGATGGTGTTAGAAACAATGTTTGATAAATAGTACGCTGATTTATTCCTTGCATACTAGTAGACGTAAAGATGCATAATATTCGGTAAACAGTGGATTGTGCCAGGACATGCTGATTAAAGAGATATTGGTCAGTGAAATTTACTTCGATGGTTTCCATTCTGACCTTTTTTTGAAAACGTCACCGATTTTTGGCCAGAGCATACGGCGACTTTTGGTGGCAACGAAGTGAGTACCAATACGTGAAATTTAACTTTCGTCATGTATTTCCCATGCTTTAACAATTAAATGTTTTCAAATAAAAGTTGAAATGCATATGCTTGAAGGTAATTAGCGTATGAGATAACATACCCATTTTAGTAATACATTATGCTTTGTCAATAACAGTGCTTGCCAGATGAACAACTTTGGTTTTCCATGTGAAAACGTTGTATGTGAATTGGTGACGTTTTCACACGGCGTTTGCATATCATGCAACACCTGACATATTATATATATCACAACGGTCGCAATTTACCCCGTTTTCGCAATGCGATCGAATACGGGGAAGGCCCTTAACGCTGAAAGAAACAAAGCTGGAAGGGCAAGCAATAAATCTTGGAATACTACACGAGGAATTGGGAGAGCATCAAGTCTATTCGAGCATTTTCTGCATCAAGCGCTTCCTAACATTTGTCTAATCACGGGCTACGCATTGTGGCCAGTATAAAATACAATACACATGCCCACCCACTCACACGCGCACGCCCGTACGCACACGCACACGCTCACTGATCATACATAACACACAAATACGCACACGTACACACGCGCACACGCGAACACGCACACACGCATGCACACACACACACACACACACAAACATACACGGACAAATACTCACTCATACAAACACACGAACAAAATCAAATCAAATCGTGACATTTATATTGCGCCGTTCCAACAATCGTTGCTCACGGCGCCGTACAGAATGTTCGGGAAAACAGGTAAGTCTTAAGGTTTGATTTAAAATCAATGTGTGTCATTGTTGTTGCAGTCAGCTTTTGCGGCAGCAAGTTCCATAGTGTTGGGGCTGCCACGCAAAATGATCTATCACCCCAGCGACGCGTAGCACGTGGTACACATAAATGATTGTGTTCACTGGAGCGCAACAATCGAATTGGCTGACGTCTGTTCAAACATTTGGTGATATACTGTGGTGAACAAACACATACTCACACACACACACACACACACACACACTCACACATCCACACACACACACACACACACGCACGCACGCACGCACGCACACACGGACAAAAACACGCGCGCATATTTAACAAGATTGAACAAGATTGCCACCCAGAGAATTAACTCTAGGTAGCAGGTGGACAAGGAAGCCCTTGGCTTATCGAGAGTCCGACCTTTTTATCTATGTGTATCCCGCCCGTCTGAGGTATGTGTCGATTTTAGTTTTAAACATATTCACGCTACTAGCACCAACACAATCAGAAGGTAATCTGTTCCATTCATTTACAGTCCTTT
This sequence comes from Escarpia spicata, assembly GCA_963995525.1. Taxonomy (NCBI): domain Eukaryota; kingdom Metazoa; phylum Annelida; class Polychaeta; order Sabellida; family Siboglinidae; genus Escarpia; species Escarpia spicata. The sequence goes on along the minus strand of OZ023207.1, from coordinate 15,154,363 downwards.
GTGAAAATGAAAACTTTCTTATATCCAATCTACTCTGCTCCTTTGCTATTGCAAGATCATGTCCTCTAGTCCTTCTATCTTTCTTAACTGAGAAAAACATATTTCTATCAATATTTTCATAACCCTTCAATATTTTAAACACTTCTATATGATCTCCTCTCAATCTCCTGGTCTCTTATGTTGTTAAACCGCATTTTTTTAGACGTATTTCATAACTAAGATCCCTCAGATTTTGTATCATTTTAGTTGCTCTCCTCTGCACTCTTTCTAGCATATCTATGTCCTTCCTGCGATATGACCTCCACGCTTGAATACAATATTCTAAATGAGGCCTAACTATTGTTTTGTACAGCGGTATTATTAGCTCTTTTTCCTTATACGTTATGTTTCGCATAATTAATCCAAGGATTTGATTTCCCTTTGAAGCTGCAATTCCGCACTGCTCTGAAATCTTCATATCAGCACTAACGGTTAACCCTAAGTCCTTTTCTTTTATAGTAGTACTTAGTACAGTAACCCCCATTGTATATTCTACCTCTTCGTTCCCATGTCCTATGTGGAGGCATTTACATTTCCCAAAATTTAACATCATTTGCCACTTTTCAGACCATTTAATCAACCTGTCAAGATCAACTTGTAAATGCTGTCTATCTCTATCACTTTTAATCCTTCTAAACACTTTTGTATCATCCGCAAATTTCAACACCTTGCTTGTTATTTCATCATCCAAATCGTTGATGTATATTAAGAATAATATAGGACCTAATACTGATCCCTGTGGTACCCCACTCAATACCGATTTCCAGTTTGAAGCCTCCCCATCAACTACTACACGTTGTCTTCTGTCAATCAGCCATTGTTCTATCCAGTTTATTATACCATTTCCTATGCCATGGGCCTTTAGTTTAAGCAGTAATCTTTGATGTGGTACTTTGTCAAAAGCTTTTTGAAAATCTAAGTAGACGATATCTACTGGTGATCCCTCATCTACCCATTTAGTGATGTCTTCCAAAAAACATAACATATTTGTTAAGCATGACCTCACTTTAAAAAAACCATGTCGAGATGGGTTTATCAAGTTTTGTTTAACAAGAAAGTCCACCATGTGATCTTTAATTAGTCTTTCTAATAATTTACAAATCACTGATGTTAAACTCACTGGTCTATAGTTCTCTGACTTGTTTCTCGAACATTTTTTGAATAACGGTATAATGTTTGCTTCTTTCCATTCTAGAGGAACCACTCCCTCTTCTAATGACAAGTTGAAAACTGTTGCAAGTGGTATGCTAATTTGTTTTACAATTTCCAGTAATAGTTTGGGTGGAATACCATCCACTCCAGGTGATTTATTCTCCTTCATAGCCCTTATTTTCTTAGCTACCATTTCCGGGGTTACAATTAATTGTCCTAAATAGTCTGAATCTGCCCCCTTGAACTTAGCCTCTGGTATTGGCAGTGAACTAATATCTTCCCTGGTAAACACTGAACTAAAGTACTCATTCAGGTTTTCTGCCATTATGAATCCCTCTGATATTATATTTCCAGTACTATCTTCTAGAGGACCGACCTTATCTTGAACTTTCTGTTTGCTTTGAACATACGCATACAAACTCTTGCTGTCATGTTTTATATTACTAGCTAATTGTTGTTCATAGCTTCTCTTTGAATTTCTAATTTCAGCTTTAGCTTGGTTAAGTGCTTCTTTATAATTGTTGTAGTCTTCATCATTTCCAGTACATCTATATGACTTCCATATCATTTGTTTATACTTAATTTTTCTAATGGCGTCTTTCGATAAGTGTTTCTTTTTGGACCGTTTTCCTTGTTTTTTGAAGGGTACAAATTTATCGATTATGCACTTAATTTCACTCTTTAATATATTCCAGCATTCTGTTGCCGTCTTATTTTTCAGTGTCTTATTCCAGTCTAACTTTGCTAAATATTTCCTCATGTCCTTATACCTTCCTTTGTGCAAATTTCTCCTATACTGCTTTTTGTTATTCCTTTCTGATTTTACTTTGATGGTAAAATGTATCTGGTTGTGATCGCTACTCCCCAGTGGCTCTCCTATCTTGACATTGTCAACTAATTCATTCTGTGAGGACAAAACTATGTCTAACACATTCTCACCCCTGGTTGGTTCTAGCACATGTTGAGAAAGGAATGTATCTTGAACTCAAACTAAAAACTTGTGGTCCTTTCTCCCCATACTCTGTAGAGATTTCCATTGTATATGCCCATAGTTAAAATCCCCCATAATAATACAGTCCCGTTTGCTTACTTCCCTTATAGCGTTTTGTATTTTTTCATTCTCTTCTATGCTTATGTTTGGACTTCGATAAACTAACCCAACTGTTAACGTTGAGTTTCCTGTAACTATGTTACACCAAACAGCTTCTTCGCAATCTCCTTCTCTTTCTAATTTTATTTCATAAGCCTGAATAGATTCTTTAATATATAAAATAACTCCACCTCCCTTTCTTCCTATTCTATCTTTTCTAAACATTACATATCCTGTCAGTCCCAATTCAGCATCTGATATATCGGTGGTGGTCTAGGATTCGGTTATACCTATTATATGAGGGTCAATATCTTCTACCATAATGTTTAGTTCATTTCTTTTGTTTACTATACGCTTTGCATTTAAACAAACACATTTATATCCAGCTTCAGAAGAGTTTTCCAGACTGTTATTTGTTGATTTATTTGTGCTGTCTTTATCTATGCCTCCATTTTCAGGCTTTTCTGTGAGTCCCCCTTGCGAATCTAGTTTAAACAGATGCAACCTGTCCCACTGTCAACAGATTGCAGCAGATTCTCTGAGAAAACTGCTTCCCCCTTTCCACTAAGATGGAGGCCATCTCTCATGTACATATCTTCCCTCCCAACAAAGTATCCTCATAAATCTGTGAATCCCACCCCCTCTTCTTCACACATCTGCTCAGCTAGTGCATTGATCGCCATCCTCTTGCAGTTTCTATACGTTGCCCCCCCCCTTCCTCCCATTACTGGCAAAATTCCTGACAAAATAACCTGTTCGACTCTCGTCTTCTTTAGCTTCCTCACTAACTGTCTATACTTCTGTACTATCGCAGTTGTTCCCTCCCTGTCTGCATTATTTGTTTCTACATGTACCAGTATAGATCCCCCCTTGCCATGTCCCAATACCTTCTCTACCCTGTCAGTTACATGTTCAATCCTAGCCCCCGGTAAACAAACAACGATGTCCTTCCCCTCGCTCAGTGTCTTGTCCGTCTTTCTCATAATGGAGTCACCCATAAACACCCTCTCTTTCCTCATTGCCCCCTCAATCACTGCCGTAGAATAGCTCCTTCTTCGGTTTGCATCTGTCTGTCTTTCCCCCCTGCCGTCTTCTCTCCTGTCACATTCTCTTCCGATCCATTCTTTCCTGTCGCGTTTTCTCTTGTCACCTTTCCTCCTGTCAGCGTCCCTTTTATCGACTTCTCTTCTATCACATTTGCTCTCACTTCCTTCTTTCGTCCCGTCTCATTTTCCTCTCTCCTCTCCCGTTCCATCTTCCCTCCCTCCTTCTCTACAGTCACTTTCTTCCCTGTCACCTTCACGCTTGTCACGTTTTCTGTTGTCGATTTTCGAATTTCTTCCTCTCCAATCACCTTCTCTCCTCTCAATCTCCTTTCCTCAGTTTTCTTGCCACTGCTATTCTCCTTCAGTCTTGCAGTATCCTCATCTCTCTCCCTGTCGTCTCTTTCTGTGTAAACCAATACAAACAAATCTATCAAAGAACATATTACATTGTGTGAACAACGGTTTGCAGTATATAAATCAACGGCTTCCTTGTCCGCGTGGGTCATTCTGTCCGGTAGGTGTGACACATGTTCGCAAGACCCCACAGCTGCATCGTTGGTGTGCATTTCAAGTAGTGGTGAAAGGCAGGAAAGACAGTAGTCAAAGGACGGCCATTTGTATTTACTGTGTAAAAATGTGCAAAACTATATTGTTTGCTGATGACACTACTATATATAAGACTGGAACACAAATTAGCTATTTATGTAAAGATTTGAAAGCGAACTTAAAGTTTTAGCTGATAGATTTCGTGCGAATAAATTATTCTTAAATATGTATAAGACGAATGCATGTTATTCTCTAGATCCCGCCCTGTTCAGAGTTGTTTATCTATCCCTTAGTATGTATAATATGTGTACAATTTTTAAGTCTTCATATTGATGGAAACTTTGATTGGGAAGAACACCTAAAGGCATAAAAAAAACGAATTAGTGTTTTATAGGCGATCAACAGCATTAACCGGTACCTTCTTGTTTTCGTCCTTAAAACAATATATTATACTTTAGTTTATGCCTACTAGACATATGAAATCATCTTGTGGGGATCCATATTTGAAACCCATGTCAGGAAATTATTCATCATGCAGAAGAAAATTATCCATTTCATTCTAAAACAAACTATTGGGAACATTCAAACCCCCTCTGTACAAGTTTACGTCAAATAGAATTGGACAATATCTTTGCTATCGAAGTAGCACAGTTTATGTATAATGATGTCTGCGGTAGCCTTTCATATTCATTATCTACTCTTTTTACATTTATCGATAATGAAACCAGACAAACTTCCCATGTACATCCTCAAATCAGCTCCACCGTGAGATCCTCAAAGAGTTTTTTCTGTAAAGATCCGTTTACATGCAATTCAGTTCCACCTAACACTCAAAATAAACCTAACCTAAACGTTTTGTATTATACTTTAACATAAAAGTTGCAAGGGGATGTGGTTCTCTATCTTAATCAAGTTTAAAGTCTCGACAAACGTGTGTTTAATGTTTATCTAATGTTCTACTACCATATGTAATATGTCACAGCTGGTGCTTGGTATCACCATATGTTTATGTTTGTGTTATACTACACTGTAGAACTTTATTATGTAACAATATGTTTCTCACACAGTACTAATATAGCAACTTAATCCACACGCTACATGTGAAATTATTGTAGTTATATTTGGGATGACAGCGAGTTATTGAATAATATCTTAATCTTATTATTGCACTATCATTTACCAATTGGTTACAGCCTTATCCGACCTCGCTACCGGATGCACCGTCATGCCAAAGTGTGCCGCGATATGTTGTAATGCAACACCGTCCATTCTGAACGAGCTCCGGTATCTTCCTCTTTGTGTCCTTGTACATTTTATTATGAGTAACCATTTCCCTTGCTATAGCAATCCACCTTCCATTCCGCTCCGAACAGCTGTTGTCCCGCGAACGATGTCACAATATCATAGCACATTGAGTCGACCCACAAGTCCGAGGCATAGTCTTGCTCAATAATGTTTCACACATTAATTAAGAAATATACCAAATGTCTAATGAAGCTGTTTCCTCCAGGGTTAACGATAATCTGCTTTAAACACGTCCACTCGAAGCATTTTTCGGTATGTTGGGATCAATATGAAGGAAGTGATTAAAGTCCTGACGCGATATTGTTGGCATTTCAGGACCACCCGATATTGAAGGATATTAAGAGTGGCTTTCTGACTTTTCTCTGTTAACCCTTCATTAAACACAGAACATATATAATCAATTTATGTTATTTAACCACTAGTAGACTGAAGCGTCTCTGTCACTGCCGTCCAAATACGCTTCATTATCTTCACGTCCCTATATGTCCAAAGGTAATACACACATATGGGGAGCGATTATATTGCTGACCCAAAGTATATACTTTTCTGCCAGTTTGTTTTGTTATGTCGACTCTGTCGACATGTTCCTTACAATATTCAGTACTAATATGTACGTCAATTCACCAAAATGTGTGTTGTGACTCTACCACTTTTGGAATAATACTAATAATAATAATAAATAATTTCTAACGCGCCAACATCCTCAGACAGTCCGAGCTCAGTGGCGCACCAAAACCAAAGGATTAAGCATTCTCGTACTCATGTGGTAGGCGAAAGTCGTCAACAGATGGATGGATGTGCTAGGAAGCTAGGGAGGATAGGCGATATTGAAAAGACAGGTTTTGAGTTGTACACCTCCTGAATTTCCAACATCACAGCGCACCGATATTTGCTATTGACAACCCTGGTACAACAAATAGTAAGAAGTCTCGCAGTGTGAGAAGAGGAGTGAGGAATCGACGCAAGGCCTCCACTTCCAATAATCACATCTAGAAATGTGTGTTTCATTCGCAATTAGCTGGTTATTATGTTATCTTTATGTAAGTTGATTAATATTTAATATATGACATCCTTTTTGGATATACTTTATAAATCCAGTAGTAACATCTAGAAATGTGTGCTCCATTCGCTAGTGGACAAATGCTCCACGTTGATCACTCATGTCGCTGACTATAGTAAACGCAATTTCTGTGTTTCACTGAACTTTGCTAAAGAAAACCAAAATAACCCTTTTGGAATTGAGGATATTACGATAGTACGGTTCGACATATATAGTAATAAAATGGAGACAAACGATTTTGAAAGATTATATTGAGGGTATTATTGATATAATAATAAATCATTTCTAACGCGCCAATATCCTCAGACAGTCCGAGCTCAGTGGCGCACCAAAACCAAAGGATTAAGCATTCTCGTACTCATGTGCGTCAACAGGTGGATGGATGTGCTAGGAAGCCAGGGAGGATAGGCGATATTGAAAATACATATTTTGAGTTGTACACCTCCTTTTCTAACCACGCAGCGCACCGATATTTGCTATTGACATCCCTGGTACAACAAACAGTAAGAAGTCTCGCAGTGCGAGAAGAGGAGTGAGGAATCGACGCAAGGCCTCCACTTCCAATAATCACATCTAGAAATGTGTGTTTCATTCGCGAGTGGTCGAGTGTTCCACGGTGATCACTCATGACGCTGGCTACTGTAAACGCAATTTCTGTGTTTCACTGAACCTTTGTAGAGTAAAACAAAATGACCCTTTTGGAATGGAGGATATAACGACAATACGTTTCGATATATGTAATAATATAATGAAGACAAATGTTTGCGGTAGACAGTGGGGATTTATGTATACTACGCACAACGTCCTATGGAATATTGACTATCACGTTTCGATCTCATTACATTCTACGTGAATTTGGTCAAGTGACGGTCAAACATGTGTATATTCCTGGCTCCGACAATACACAGGCAGCCGGGCATGTTGCAGACTGTTACGATCAATCAATCAATTTACATAGCGGTAACAATGGTAACCAAATCATTCTTGTAAATTCTGACGGGGATAGTTTTGTTGATATTCCCATGGAAAATGTATTTATATATTTTCATGTTTCATTTATTCTAGCAAACAGCATAATAAGTTGTGCACTGAAGTAGTTTGGCTGAATGAGAGGAATATTTTTTTTAAATAAATGTTTAATATTATCGTACGGTTAAAGGGATTCTTTGTAAGCTAATATACATTCGAGGTGTACCGTATCAAAACGTATTAATTTCCCATAAGTACATTCTCTGCTACTTATGTCTTGCATGGTTATGCATAATTCTGATGTTATCTGCGCCAAAAAATGATAAACAGTTCTGTTTACGCGAATCATTTTGAGCTTGCTGCCACGTGGATGATTAATTCTGCAGCCCGCGTATACTGAATATTCATGCACGCGCAGTGAACCACACGAAGACCGTTGACGTCACACACATAGTTGACATGTTAGTTTCCGAGGTGAGTTAATTCAAGCAATGGCATTGTAAATAAGCAATTTGTAGACATATGTATATTGACAGCTTGTTTTTTTATCAATGTAGGATGCGTAAGCATTGTTTAATTACCCTGCTTCCGAATGCCGTCAGCCGAGTAACGTTTCGATTAAATAGAATTATAACGTCCGCTAACGCGGACGGCTGCAGTCGGTGTCAGCTGCCGCTGGGACTGTCACCGAGTCTGTCGAGCCTCAACTACAATAACTAACATAGCCTTAGGCAAGGGTATCGTCTTTCTAGTTAATAAAACTGCATTGTCCAATATTTGACATGCAGTGAACGAAAATGCACGTTAAAATAAGATGATTAACCTGGTCGTGGATGTAATTTTGTTGCCTAAATCTTTTTTTGCCAAATTTTTTTGATTTGGGTATGTGTGTCTACGCCGACTATGGGCCTTGCCTTTCCAACTTCCAGTCAGCCGTTTTTAAAAAGTCCCCGTTTCCCCACTTAGTTGAGCCGAAACATAAAAATGTGAGATTCGTACGTTGACAGACTGTTTTTAATGCTATAGCTACGATTGCTAGTAAACATCATTCAATGTAAACATTTTAAGTTTGTAGTACACAAAACCATGTTGCCACGGAAATTTGTGATGCACACATTTTAGACACCAGCAGATCTGCTGGTTTTTATCCATGAGTATATTATTAAAAACGGATCAGATCAAGTTGTGCTGCTTCAAGTTAATAGCACATTTGGTAATAATAGTACTCATTAAAAACAAATTAAACTTTTATTTTTGACATGTTACATTACTGTTATTGTACACTTTTCACGAGAATGGCTCATATGTATAATTATATACAACATTCATTATGTCAGCAAGAATAAAGGAAAATATACAGTGCACTCTGGATAAGGTCGAACTTCCAGGGACCCATGACAATACTGATAAGTGGAATTTCTGATAACTGAAAAGTTATCAGAAGGTCCCCTTATTGGGACCTTTGCCCTGGACCGAGGAAAAGATTGATTTAACTTAGCAAAAAATTCACTTATGTGAGTTCAAGTTTTCTGGAGTGCACTGTATATGACCAATGCATACAGGTAATAATGTAGAAGCAAATTATAAGTTGGCCAAAGTAATGGATTGGGATTTTAGTCTAACTGAATCAACATAATAAGGTTATCTTGTATTTCTTTTCCATTTAGCCAGCTGTACACTTGGTGATAAGTCACATAATCCAATATATAAACTGAATTAATCTGCACAGTGTTGAGGTAGTTAACTCATGTTTAGGCTCAGTTTCATAAATTCAACTTTGTTTATTTGCAGGAACATTGGAAATAGCTGAGCTGATGGAAAGAGGAAATTGAAGAGCTCTACTTAACACTGCCATTAATTGGACAATAGGTCACCTGACATAAGATGATGTCTGACTCTGTTATGCCCCATTCTGTTCTGGAAAATTGTACCTCACTTCGAGTTTCAAATGGATGTGTGCATCTGATAGCTTTGTGTATAAAAAATGCATAGCAGTGCTATTAATAGGACAATATGTTAACTGACACAGTATTGAAGAAGATGTCTGACTTTGTTCTGCCACATCAGTTCCATGTGGCTTCTGCTGGGAGTATGTACATCACTATGTATCAAATGGATTTGTGCAATCGATCGATTTTTGCATCCAAATGCCCATCATCCCGTCATTATGTTGAAAAGTAGCAGGACCTAATGACATTTATGCTTTCTTATGCTCATCATGTTTTGATTGTGTTCTACAGCATATACTTCGAAATTTGTTGAAACAAGTTTATGTTAAGTGAACTATACTGGGAATAGTGTATAAAAAGGTGTTGATAAAGTTGCTTTTACAATAATTTTGAAAATTCATACTATATAAATGTTCCACAACTTTCAAAATGTCTTATGGATCTTCTTAAGCGAAATACACCAATGATGACTGAAAACAGTGTTTTAAAATATACGTTACTTTTAAAGTGTTTTAATTTTATAACTTTATTTCCACCATACAATGGTCATGTTATTTGTTATCGAAACGGGAGTTCGACAGAAACAAACTCAATATCTTTTACACTAAATGATGGGCAGAACAAATAATTATTGCACTCCCAGTACAAAATAAAAACAACTTTTACACTGATGCAATAGATTTTAATATTTTTTCGACAATAATGTTATGTTCTTTATAAATCTACATTTAAAAAACTAAAACTAGTAAAAAGTAAACCTTATGTAGATAGGAAAGTACATAACCACGTATCCTATTTTAATACCGCAAATTACGTCAGGTATGTATAATGTATTTATACTGCTTATGAAAATAGCAGCTGGATTTATGGTACAAATAAAATGGTTTCACTATTGAATGTTTCTCGGCTTCAGTAAGTTTCTGTTATATAAACGTTTTATTAAAACTTCACTTAAAAATGTATAGCCAGATGTACCTAGTGAAAAGTGAACATGATAGTACCATAGTGTTTATATTCCAACAAAAACAATGCCAATCATTCAATATGACGTCGGCGTCGCCATCGGCGGCTTCGTGCATGGAGATGTGGTGTTGTTTCTTTTAAATAAAACTGTTGCTATGTTCATTCTCCGTTTATTCCATATATTTTACTTCTTTATTTTGCTTAACCTGTGACATAAACATCAGCTGGTCCACGTTTCATTTTGACATTTTTTTTTGTCACGACTCATTCGCATGGCGGTTGCTAATCCATATACACACATGTTGATGACGTATTTCTTGCATCTATTAACTCGGCGTAGCTAATCGAAGTCTGACGGACAGTCCCGAACATTCATGAGCATGCCTTATATGGACTATGAAAGTGAGCACAAAGTAGAAACTCCGCGTACGCAGAGTTTTTTTATATATTGTCAGGGTCATTAGTGATTAATAAAACATTATTGTAATGAAATAAAGGCATAGAATTAGATGAAATAATCATACTAACAGGATTACCTAATAATTGCATACATTACACAGAGATTAAAATTCTCAAAGAATCCCTTTAAACAACACATACATATATTACAAATTATATTTTTACCAAAACGTTTTACTCATTATTCAGCCAAAATACGTCACTGCGCAACTTAATATATCAATTAAATTTCACGAGGCGTCTTAGCAAAGTAAATGACGCACTACGGTCATTGTGCAAGCCCGCGGTAGGACGGTTGGATCAACGTATTTTTGTGTTGGTAACTGCTCTGTGAATGCAGGCGAACTTGTTGACAATGGTACATTCTACTATAAGTTACTAGAACAAACCGTAATACAAATTAAAGGTATATTAACCGGAAATATGCGTTTTTCTGTGGATACGACATGTATTCCAGAGTGGAAAACAAAGAGCTTAGAAACAAAATAAAAAATTACAAATATGGAATACAAAAGTACATTTGAGATTAGATTGCTATATGCAATTAGATTGCTTCGCTTCGATGCCAGATTTGACACTGTTGGCCATAGCGATGTCTCTGATAGATTATGTCAACCACAAAGCTCATATCTAGTGACACTGGTCGAAAGACATATTGGCAGATGTTTTTTCATGTAGAAACCCAAACAAAGCGTTTAAACCCGGCGACTTGCGGGAACGTATCTTGAAGGGATGCGCGGACCAACTTGGACCTGTTTTCACTAGGTTTCTCCAGTGGTTGTTAAACACACATTCTCTGTCTCGTTCATGGAAAATGTTTCTCCAGTGGTTGTTAAACACACATTCTCTGTTTTGATCATGGAAACTGTTTTCTGTTATGCCGATCGCAAAAAACTGGCTCCAGACAATTTAATGAGTTCCGACCAGCGACATTTTCATATATTATAATTGCCAAGTGTATAAAAATACTTATGTGCAATAAACCGATCATGTTTGTAGCCGTTCGCGTGTACATCATACATATGGCCAAGAGGGGTGTAGAGGACGCAGCGTTGACTAAGTTGCTATGTGAGCGAGCGGCTATTATGTAGAGTGCGCAGTAATGATACGCATAAGAATTGTCGCACCTTTTGTTAAGTAGGCTGCCACAAGTTAACCGATGATAACGAATTAGCAAGTCAATATATGGCGGCTACATTCCAGACATATTTACACCGCCGGTATCGATATGTAGGAATGCAATGTCGGTTCAGTCATACGTTTAATAAAGGTAATGAAAACATATAAATTAGGCGTTGTGTGGCTGTTATCACCGGTCACATCGATTTTCATATCATCCACTCGCAGACCTGTCCACACCTATACCAAAACGATGGACATATAAACGTTATCATGTTTGAATGCGCGTACATGAGTTTTTGTGGGCGTGCGCGTGTGTGTGTGTTCGCGTGCGCGTGTGCTTGTGCTTGTGCGCGTGTGCGTGCGTGTGCGTGTGCTTGTGCGTGTATGTGTGTGATTGTATTGAAGTAACACGTGTTGAGCTGCAATATCCTAGCTTCGAAAAGACATAACAAGGATTGAAATCGATCAAACGTTCGACCGTCTAATTGCTGTGCTTAATTTGATTAGTGGACTGGAGGCCAGCGCAGCAGGAGTCGCAATGCTTTTCACGAAATTAGTTCTATGTTGCCTATCGGAAGTGTAATAAGCCACATATAATTAACAGTGATGGAAGTAGAGTGGCTAAGACCCGTCTCATTATATTCGGATTATAGTAATTATTCTACGCCTTACGTTGCGCCGCCTTTTGATGGGTTATGACAGTGGTTCTGTGTAACAGAACGTACGGACCTGTGCTGTCGTGGATCCGTTGTGTGTTTCAAGAGGTATACGTTGCTTTGCGAGTTTCTATGCAGTGAATATTGTATATATATATATATATATATATATGTATCATTGCAGGTAAACTGTATTTCGAGTGTACTGAATCGTCTCACGGAGAAATAGAGAATGCACCTGCGATTTGACTAGGAAATGCAAAGGGGTATACCGCTTAAAGTTAGACTGCTTAAATCTGGCTTCAATTAATCATATCTTTGATGAGTAGTGGTAAACGTGTGATACCATTGTGGTCCGTTTCTGCTGGTTTGCTTGTGTATCGTTTGCAGAACGTCGTAGACAGGAGGTTGATCGGTGTTGTGCACGATATCGGGACAACTGTCACATCTGAGGAGACCTGGAGGTGACGGCAATTACGGAGGAATCACATCGGATAGATTGCTTATAACCCCGAATTGGACAGACATCGTCAACACCATCATTTTACCATCAATATCGTATTCGTAATCGTATCAAACATTATTATGTCCAGAGAACAGAACGAGACTCAGTTAAATATCGCGGACGATAATACACTATTTCGGGTTGATAGTCTTCTGGACGATAATATACTACATTGGGCCATGATGATTTAACAACAAATCTGTCCATTATTTATGGTGGCTGAAATCTACGATCCCACGAACAATACGTAATACCATTATTTATTAAATGTCATCCCACGAGGTCTAATATATGATTTTCTGTCAAGTACAGTCTATACAAATTGTGCACATGACGTGTAATCGTCCACAACAGATCACTCACTATATGATACTGGGTAGCTAAGACCATTGGTAGAAACGCTCAACGTTGCGAACACCCGATCAAAGCAACCTAATATTCGTAAAACGTACGCACATAGTCTCTGATTGTTATGAAAGTCTGCGAAGCTGAACATTTAAGACAAATATAAGACGTGTAGTGATTTATATAAAAGTTAGATAATAACGTATTGTCATTGTCAAGCAGTGTGTGCTATTAACAATAACGCTAATATCACACGGGGTATTTATATTTATTAAGTGTTAACGCCGGATAACAGCCACCCGTTGCCAAAGGCAACTTGTCGGTTTTATCCAACAATAAAGCCCTGAATACATTAGCACGATATGCCCGATCAGACCCGACCATACTAGACCAGTCCCGACCATACTCAGCCAGAATGTCATGTGTACATTGCACAGAAAACACTGATTGAATCAGACTCGAAGCCGGTTCTACTTAAACTTTCGATTACGTCAATGTATTAGCCAACTGACACCGACCCGTCCAGACTAAATCACCACCGACTGGTGAGATCTGCTTGGGTCTGCAAAAATGGCAATATATCCCGGCCTTTAGGCACGACTATCTATACGATTGCTTTATTATTACATGTTGTACAGTATTAAAACCGAAAACACTTCAATGTATTTGTATATCTATACGTAGCTTACTTCGTGCTACCAGTCGCCTGCAGATGAACAAACTTTCAAACAAATCCTGCATACATTCTTGTAGTCAAAATGTAGTATCCCGATGACCAACGTCCATTAACATCAGCCAATCTTAGTGACGGTCTCATTCATTTACATTGCCGCCGTCATCCAATCATATGATTTGTCACTACCAATCTCCATATTAAATATTTCAACATGTACATATAAAGTGTGACTGCCGTCACGACAGCGCAGATGGATGCGAAACCCTCGACACTATGGCTGATTACGACAACATCGTCATGAAGACATCAATCATTAGCGTCGTTACCGTTGCGAATCTCCTCGTGAACTCTGTAGTGATCATTGTCGTCGCCAGACATCCGCAGTTACGTGAAGACAGGTCGACGCTCTTCATGTTGTCTCTGACGATCTCCGATCTCCGATCTCTTCAACGGTTTCACCACTATGCCTATCAGTGCATATTTCTGCTTGAATGACACTGACAACGTTTGGTACATGTTCAAGATGCACCGTTTCTTCATCCGTCTGCTCGTTATGGTGTCTCTGTACAGCCTCTGCTTGGTGACTGTGTCGAAGATGATCGCCATATTGACGCCTTTCCGGTATGAACAACTTTTATCCCCGAAACGATGCTACGCGATAATATCATGCATCTGGATTTTTGGCATCATTTTAGCTGCAATAGGATTCCGTCTGGACGTGAAGTGGAATCAAACATTTTGTATCACTACGAATTCTATGTATCCGCACGCCCCGTTGTCGACACAAATCGAATTATCGTTAGGTATTGCCGTGCCTCTTGTTGTCACTGTGTACGCATCCGGGAAGATATTATTCGTTATTTTGAAGACAAATCTTCAAATCACAGCGCAGGTTAATTCCATTGCTGGACTTGAGGGTGTTATGTTAGCAAGTCCTTCTATCACTATTCAGACGATTCGGTCTGGAAGAAACATATTGGTGATATGTGCGGCTGCACTCGTCTTGACAGTACCCATGATTACATCCATACTTGTTAGTCTGGTTTTAAACATTGAAATGTCTGAGTCGTTTCAGTTCGCATCCGTGTGGATAGTAATGTGCAATCCTTCTGTTAACGGCATTCTGTATCTATCCCTATTTGGAAGTGTACGGAGAAGAATGCTGCATATGCTGAGAGAATTTGGAAATTCGTGTTGTTCCTTTGTGAACAGTTTGTGATACGGTTAAATCATGACAGCTTATTGAAGTTGTACTAACATGTGGTCGATCGGCGACATTTCGTTAATTTGTACTTATAATTACTGCTAATAAACTACAGTCTACTTTGTGTATCTGCCTTTGTTGATCGTGTAGTAATAAATTACCGTGATAAATATATTGATTATATATATTACGTTACTTCACTTCGGACATGCACGAATTGACTGATTCGCAAGCAGCGAAAACATAGCTTATTATTGTGTAATCAATAAATCACATTAAGTAAGAACACTTCACAGCCATTCGCTGTATATGCAGATGTTATCCTTCGACATTTAGCCGTTGATAACAATCTGACACATTGAATTATAACTCAGTCGCAATAAATCATGATGTTCTTCTTTCTGGCGAATGTAAGTGTCATTATAACGGGTATCACAAACAAACTGTAATTGTAATGTTTCTTTTGTCATTTTGGATTGTTGTCAGTCTTGATGAAGTTGATCAGACTGCTTGGTTTGTCTCACCATGATAGCAGAGCTGATCCCATCAATGCCATCTTGGCAAGAATCTCTGATTTGGTCATTATTCAGTTGCAATGGTTTAAGTCACCTGAAAATACAAGATGGCATTTGTCACATTTGAGAGATCTTAGTGAGTATTGATCATTGCTTAGCAAATAACACAGTAGAGTTCCTTATGCACGGTTCAGTTTTATGTTTTGTGTAATTTGACGACATGGAACGGTGTCGCATAATTTAATTTCTAGTTTGGGACATACGCAAATATGTGCATTATGGGAAACGCAAAAACTAGTTTTGTTTCGATAAATACGGCGCAATTGGCAACTCTGTGGGAATCGAGTCACACCAGTTGCATCCGATGACTGTAGTTTCTAATTTTGGAAGCCATCGAAATGTTCCCTTTGTAAGTATTAGAGAGGGTGAGCTGTAAGGCCATTGTATGTATTAGAGAGGGTGAGCTGTAGGGCCATTGTATGTATTAGAGAGGGTGAGCTGTAGGGCCATCGTATGTATTAGAGAGGGTGAGCTGTAGGGCCATTGTAGGTTGATCCAATTCAACATACTGTGTGGCTTTTTACTTGTGTGTGTCAAACCATAAATAAGTTTTGTTTAAATCCTAAGATCATTGGTTTAACATTTCACGATAAAATAATAAATTTTATGATTCTGCGAAGGTGCAAATCAACAACAGTAAGCAATATTTTCAAAGATATACGTCTACGATGGTCATACGTGCAGCGGACGCCTAGTGACAGCAATGATGAGCGCCAACGACGAGGTGATTAAGTACACTCGTCCAGTAGGCACATCGAGACTGAGCTATAGCGGTGTGAACTATTGTGCACTTCACCCTTTGCACTAGCAAACTGAATTTGAATTGAAATCCACCTGAAGAGTTCTTCTCAGTTGGATTTCAGTATATATATATATATATATATATATATATCCATATGTATTTATGTATATCCATATATATATATCTACCTATCCAAACATATAATTGTAGTACGTATATATCACACTAAGACTTTTAAACGAGAGGTAAATATATATGTATATTTTATTATTTTTATATTATATATATATACAGGGTATAATATATATATATATATATATATATATATATATATATATATATATATACACTGTATATACTATATTTATAACTTTTTTATTCAGATCAACCGTGCACATAATTGTACACTTTAATTTAATAATACATGAACATTAAAAATACTGTTGATTCATCCATGGATACCTGTATTAAGACCTATGAGATCGCTGATGTACAGGTAATCATGACATTATATAAAATATTTCATTAACTGGCCAACTAACTTCATTAATGGCCACTTTCAAATGTGTGTGTGCGTTAGTAAACGACTTGAGCTACCACAGCGTTCCTGGTGTATATTCACTTTTCTATGTTGGTGCCTGTAGAGATGAATTTGCCAAAATATTTAATGTTGTTCACCTCCTGTGACATTTCCCTTTCATATGTATGTCCTTGTGCTACATGTCTTTATCTTCACCAGTTTGGTATCGGTTGTGTATTGAGGTCAACGGTTCTTGTATTGTGTTCATTTTGTCAGATTTTTTACCACCATATACGAACTACCAGCAATTGGTCAGTCTTTCGTCATCTTCATGCGCCAGGAACCGCTCGCACATTAGGTAACCTTAAACGATTCATACATGTATCTACTGGATAATGACGCTCTACACGTCAGTAGTAATAGGGGTGGTGTACCGGGGATGGTTTGCGCAGACCGGAGGAAACCCCATGTTAAGAGATAGGAATTTTGCACCGTGCCGCGCCAAGGGCGCGCATTTACGTTCACGGGTTAAAGGATAGGGATTTTAACATGGGGGAGATAGGGATTCCTCCAAAACTTGTAAACGACTTCTCGAAGACTGCTCCCGGGTTAAAGATAGGGATTTTTAACATGGGAAAGATAGGGATTCCCCCAAAACTGGTAAACGAAAAATCTCGTTTACAAGTTTACTCAAGGCTTGCTCCGAAAATGGTTTTCGAGATTCGGCTGACCAGCTGGTGAAAGATAGGGATTTTTAACATGGACGAGATAGGGATTTTACGAAAGTAATCGCAAAATGGTTTTCGAGATACGGATTTTGCGCAAAACCGCTCCCGGGTTAAAGATAGGGATTTTTAATATGGGAAAGATAGGGGTTGCACCAAAACTTGTAAACGACCGGATCTCGTTTACAAGTTTGCACAAGGGTTCTTCCGATTTTGGTTTGCGAGATTTCCTCCGATTTTGGTTTTCGAGATTCGGTTGGTCAGCTGATTGAAGATAGGGATTTTTAACATGGGCGAGATAGGGATCTTACGAAAGTAGTCGCAAAAGGGTTTTCGAGAATACGGATTTTTACGGATTTTATTGCAAAGGTACGCGACCACTTTTCGAATTTTCTCGAATTTTTCACCCTGTTAAAGCATAGGCCATTTTTATCCCATGTTAAAGCATAGGGATTTTTATCGCAAAGGTACGCGACCACTTTTTGAATAAAATAACATATACCGAATATCATTTGAATATGTTACACACGAGATTGCTTGGCCCGGAGGCCGAGACATCGCCAAGGACCAACCCGTTATTTGTTTGACGATGACGTGTCCAATATGTGGTGTTATAGTAAGGCGTTATGTATAACAAAAGGATTATAAATTCAACGGAGACCGTTTTATCTGAAGTAATGCATACGAAATGTAGATTACATATAGGACTATGTTATATCAGAGCCTATAGCCTCGTTTTTTCGAACAGAGCGACCATTTTAGAATTATATCTTTGGTGTATGTTACAAAGCCCGTACTCGAGACGTGTCTGGACATGTTTGTTTGTTGCGAGCACGCGCACCCTGTATGACATCATTAAACTGTTATGCGCAGTAATTTTGTGCGTGAGGTGAGTTGGTCAAGCAAGTAGTGCTTTGGTTAGACCTTGTATTGAACTTGCCCGTATGTAATGTAATCCCTTCATGTGACGTCAATTAAAATAAGTAATTGCGCATGCGCAATAGTGGCTATTCTTATATGTCGTAGGTTGTCGATCATTTGATTAGGTGTAGGCCTCTCCTAGTCTATACATTTACAACTTTAACATTGGTCCAAACCCGATAAAGCATAGCCATAGAGGCTAAAGGCTATCTGGCCTACAGTGCATAACCACGGACAAACAACTTACAAACACTGACAAACAACTTACAAACACTGATATACAACTCAAAAACACTGACATACTATACCGAGTGAAAAGTGTCCCTGTTAACCGGTATGAACTGGTATAAATCAAGCCTCAAGGTTCTGTGTATTTCTCCCGTTTTAAGGCATAGGGAATTATACGAACTTATCTACTAAAACATTCAAACTACCAGCTATCTGTGTAATATTTTGTTCAAACTGTTTGTCGTGTAACAGTATTTGTCAGAATATCATAGTACTTACCAACGGTCACAGTGGGTATCCTGTTTGTAATCTGTTTTGAAGGTATATCCCCTGTTCAAGTCTCATCTATTTAAATAAACACGCTATGTGCGATGCACAATGTCGACTCGATCGCCTTGACGCCAAAGAGCATATATCAATACAAGACGGCGCAGTGCTCGCTATCTACATTGTTCGAGGAAAGTGAAGCGTCATGTTAGAACAGTACAGGTACATAATAACCTCCCATATAAGATGTACCAGTATTTATATCGTTTACCGTATTAAGGATCAAGTGTACAAATGTCCATTAGAACGTTTTTATCTTTTTTCGTACTATAGTATTTAAATTCGTGTTTCTTCGGTAAAACCTTCGAAACTTGCTTCTGTCGTAAAACAACTAACCTGGCATGGGTAACCGAAAACGAACTCATAGATTCATACATAGATACATACATAGAGACACACATAGATACATACACGTGGTACGAAACACATCACTCACTCACTCACTCACTCACTCACTCACTCACCCTTCGTATCTGTTCACTCACTCACTCACTCACTCACTCACTCACTCACTCACTCACTCACTCACTCACTCACTCACTCACTCACTCACTCACTCACTCACTCACTCACTCACTCACACACTCACACACTCACTCACTCACTCACTCACTCACTCACCCTTCGTATGTGTTCACTCACTCACTCATTCACTCAATCACTCACTCACCCTTCGTATCTGTTCACTCACTCACTCACTCACTCACTCACTCACTCACCCTTCGTATATGTTCACTCACTCACTCACTCACCCTTCTTGTATGTTCACTCATTCACTCACTCACTCGTTCACTCACTCACTCACCCTTCGTGTCTGTTCATTCGCTCACTCACGCACTCACTCACGTCGTCCCTTCGTCGTTTTCTAACATTTTAGCTTTTCAACATGTTACCGTGGTAAAATTTTCGTACTTTAGTGATATATATATACATACATAGAGATATACATAGAGACAGACATAGATATATACATAGATACATGCATACACAGATACATACATAGAGACATACATAGAGATATACATAGATACATACATAGAGATATACATAGATACCTACATAGAGACATACATAGAGATATACATAGAGCCAGACATAGGTACATACATACAGACATACATAGACACATACATAGAGACAGACATATATATATATACATACATAGAGATATAAATATATACATAGATAGAGACATACATAGACACTTACATAGATACATACATAGAGATATACATAGGTACATACATAGAAACACTCATAGAGACCTACATAGATTCATAAGAGACATACATATATATATATATATATATATATATATACATACATACATAGAGACATAAATAGAGACATACATAGATACACACATAGATGCGGACATAGAGATATACATAGAGACAGACATACAGATATACATAGATACATACATGGACACATACATAGAGACAGACGTATATACATACATAGAGATATACATATAGATATACATAGATACATACATAGAGATATACATAGAGGCAGACATTGGTACATACATAGATGCATACATAGACACATACATAGAGACATACATATATACATACATAGAGATAGACATATATACATAGATAGAGACATACATATACATATGCATAGATACATACATAGAGATATACAGAGATATACATAGAGACAGACATAGATATATATATATATATACATAGACACATACATAGAGACAGACATAGATATATACATAGATACATACATACATAGACACATACATAGAGACATATATAGATACATACATACGTACATACATAGAGACAGACATACAGACCTACATAGATACACACATAGAGACATACATATATATATATATACATAGAGATATACATATATACATAGATAGAGACGTAAAGAGACATACATAGATACATACATAGAGACATACATATAGATATACATAGATACATACATAGAGATATACATAGAGTCAGACATTGGTACTTACATAGATTCATACATAGACACATACATAGAGACAGACATATATAAATACATTGAGATAGACATATATACAAAGATATACATACATAAAGAGACATACATACACATATGTATGTCACGAGACTACGGTTGACACATCACACGAGACTACGGATGACACTTCACACGAGAGTACGGACGAGACAAGATATATGTCACGAGACTTCGGATGAAACATCACACGAGAGTACCGACGAGACAAGAGACGAGACTATGACCGAGATATGTCACGAGACTACGGATGATACATCACACGAGAGTACCGACGAGACTATGACCGAGATATGTCACGAGACTGCGGATGACACATCACACGAGACTACGGATGACAGATCACACGAGAGTATGGACGAGACAAGAGATATGTCACGAGACTACGGATGACACATCACACGAGACTACGGATGACACATCACACGAGAGTACTAACGAGACAAGAGACGAGACTATGACCGAGATATGTCACGAGACTACGGATGGTACATCACAAGACAGTACCGACGAGACGAGAATATGACCGAGATATGTCACGAGACTACGGATGACACATCACACGAGACTACAGATGGCAGATCACACGAGAGTACGGACGAGACAAGATATATGTCACGAGACTACGGATGACACATCACACGAGACTACGGATGACACATCACACGAGAGTACGGACGAGACAAGAGACGAGACTATGATCGAGATATGTCACGAGACTACGGATGGCACATCAGAATAGATGTGTTATCGCATCAAATCCTTCCTTTTTCAGGAAAATAGACGTGTTATCGCGTCAATTCCTTCCTTTTTCAGGAAAATAGACGTGTTATCGCGTCAATTCCTTCCTATTTAAGGAAAGTAGACGTGTTATCGTGTCAATTCCTTCCTTTTTCAGGAAAATAGACGTGTTATCGCGTCAACTCCTTCCTTTTTCAGGAAAATAGACATGTTATCGCGTCAATTCCTTCCTTTTTCAGAAAAAAAATACGTTATCGCATCAAATACCTCCTTTTTCAGGAAATCCCTCCTTTTTCAGGAAAATAGACGTGTTATCGCGTCAATTCCTTCCTTTTTCAGTAAAATAGACGTGTTATCGCATCAAATCCTTCCCTTTTAAGGAAATCCCTCCTTTTTCAGGAAAATAGACGTGTTATCGCGTCAATTCCTTCCTTTTTCAGGAAAATAGACGTGTTATCGCGGTTTTTTAGGAAATTTGAGGGGTTATCGTGTCAAATCCCTCCTTTTTCAGGAAATTCGAGGGGTTATCGCGTCAAATCCCTCCTTTTTCAGGAAAATAGACGTGTTATCGCATCAAATCCTTCCTTTTTCAGGAAATCCCTCCTTTTTCAGGAAAATATACGTGTTATCGCGCCAATTCCTTCCTTTTTCAGGAAAATATACTTGTTATCTCGTCAATTTCTTCCTTTTTCAGGAAAATAGACGTGTTATCGCGCTTTTTTTGGAAATTCGAGGGGTTATCGTGTCATATCCCTCCTTTTTCAGGAATTTCGAGGGGTTATCGCGTCAAATCCCTCCTTTTTCAGGAAAATAGACGTGTTATCGCATCAAATCCTTCCTTTTTCAGGAAATCCCTCCTTTTTCAGGAAAATATACGTGTTATCGCGCCAATTCCTTCCTTTTTCAGGAAAATATACTTGTTATCTCGTCAATTCCTTCCTTTTTCAGGAAAATAGACGTGTTATCGCGTCAATTCCTTCCTTTTTCAGGAAAATATACGTGTTATCGCATCAAATCCTTCCTTTTTCGTTGACGCACTTCCGGGAATATCAGAAGCATAGAGTCCGCCATGTCAGGTAGCCATGACATTCAAGTAACTTCCGGGGCGACGTCACTTCCGACGTAGCGTCCCTAGTAGAGGCTGCCATGACAGTCAAGTAACGTCCGATACGACGTCACATCCGGCGTAACGCCCCCTTGTGGATAATCGGAGTACTACGTCACATGATGGCGCCATCTAGCGGGTAAAATATATAATTAGGTTAGCTACAGAAAAAAAGTTCGGGTTAACCTCGCGAAAATTTAAACAACCACCAAAGTGGTTGTATACATTTTAAAAACGCCGGAAGTGACGTCGTACCGGAAGTTACTTGACTGTCATGGCAGCCTCTACTAGGGACGCTACGTCGGAAGTGACGAATATCATGGCGACCTGACATGGCGGACTCTATGCTTCTGATATTCCCGGAAGTGCGTCAACGAAAAAGGAAGGATTTGATGCGATAACACGTATATTTTCCTGAAAAAGGAAGGAATTGACGCGATAACACGTATATTTTCCTGGAAAAGGAAGGAATTGACGAGATAACATGTATATTTTCCTGAAAAAGGAAGGAATTGGCGCGATAACACGTCTATTTTCCTGAAAAAGGAGGGATTTACTGAAAAAGGAAGGATTTGATGCGATAACACGTATATTTTCCTGAAAAGGGACGGATTTGACGCGATAACCCCTCGAATTTCTTGAAAAAGGAGGGATTTGACACTATAACCCCTCGAATTTCCTGAAAAAGCGCGATAACACGTCTATTTTCCTGAAAAAGGAAGGAATTGACGCGATAACACGTCTATTTTCCTGAAAAAGGAGGGATTTGATGCGATAACACGTATATTTTCCTGAAAAAGGAAGCAATTGACGCAATAACACGTCTATTTTCCTGAAAAAGGAAGGAATTGACGCGATAGCACGTCTATTTTCCTGAAAAAGGAAGGAATTGACGCGATAACACGTCTATTTTCCTGAAAAAGGACGGATTTGATGCGATAACATGTCTATTATGATGTGCCTTCCGTAGTCTCGTGACATATATCGGTCATAATCTCGTCTCTTGTCTCGTCCGTACTCTCGTGTGATGTGTCATACGTAGTCTCGTGTGATGTGTCATCCGTAGTCTCGTGACATATCTCTGTCATATCTCGTCTCTTGTCTCGTCGGTACACTCGTGTGAAGTGTCATCCGAAGTCTCGTGACATATTTCGTTCATAATCTCGTCTCTTGTCTCGTCAGTACTCTCGTGTGATGTGTCATCCGTAGTCTCGTGTGATGTATCATCCGTAGTATCGTGGCATATCTCTTGTCTCGTCTGTACTCTCGTGTGATCTGTCATCCATAGTCTCGTGACATATATCGGTCATAGTCTCGACTCGTCGGTACTCTCGTGTGATGTATCATCCGTAATCTCGTGACATATCTCGGTCATAGTCACGTCTCTTGTCTCGTCAGTACTCTCGTATGATGTGTCATCCGTAGTCTCGTGTGATGTGTCATCCGTAGTCTCGTGACATATCTCTTGTCTCGTCCGTACTCTCGTGTGATCTGTCATCCGAAGTCTCGTGACATATCTCTTGTCTCCTCCGTACTCTCGTGTGATGTGTCATCCGTAGTCTCGTGTGATGTGTCATCCGTAGTCTCGTGACATACATATGTCTATGTATGTCTCTATCTTTGTATATATGTATATCTCTATGTATGTATATATGTCTGTCTCTATGTATGTGTCTATGTATGAATCTATGTATGTACCAATGTCTGACTCTATGTATATCTCTATGTATGTATCTATGTATATCTATATGTATGTCTCTATGTATGTATCTATGTATGTCTCTTTACGTCTCTGTCTATGTATATATGTATATCTCTATGTATGTATATATATATATATATGTCTGTCTCTATGTGTGTATCTATGTAGGTCTCTATGTCTGTCTCTATGTATGTACGTATATAGGTATATATGTATGTCTCTATGTATGTGTCTATGTATGTATGTATCTATGTATATATCTATGTATGTCTCTATGTATGTGTCTATGTATATATATATATATATATATCTAAGTCTGTCTCTATGTATATCTCTATGTATATCTCTATGTATGTATCTATGCATATGTCTATGTATGTCTCTATCTATGTATATATGTCTATCTCTATGTATGTATATATGTATGTCTCTATGTATGTGTCTATGTATGAATCTATGTATGTACCAATGTCTGCCTCTATGTATATCTCTATGTATGTATCTATATATATATATATATATATATATATATATATATGTATGTCTCTATGTATGTATCTATGTTTGTCTCTATGTATGTGTCTATGTATGTATCTATGTATATCTGTATGTCTGTCTCTATGTATATCTCTATGTCCGCATCTATGTGTGTATCTATGTATGTCTCTATTTATGTCTATATGTATGTATATATATATATATATATATATATATATGTATGTCTCTTATGAATCTATGTAGGTCTCTATGAGTGTTTCTATGTATGTACCTATGTATATCTCTATGTATGTATCTATGTAAATGTCTATGCATGTCTCAATCTATGTATATATGTATCTATGTATGTACCTATGTCTGGCTCTATGTATATATCTATGTATGTCTCTATGTAGGTATCTATGTATATCTCTATGTATGTATATATGTATATCCCTATGTATGTCTCTATGTATGTATATGTGTATGTATGTATCTATGTATATATCTATCTCTGTCTCTATGTATATCTCTATGTATGTATATATATATCACTAAAATACGAAAATGTTACCACGGTAACATGTTGAAAAGCTAAAATGTTAGGAAACGACGAAGGGGCGATGTGAGTGAGTGCGTGTGTGAGTGATTGAACAGACACGAAGGGTGAGTGAGTGAGTGAGTGAGTGAATGAGTGAGTGAGTGAGTGAGTGAGTGGGTGAGTGAGTGAGTGAGTGAGTGAGTGAGTGAGTGAGTGAGTGAGTGATTGAGTGAGTGATTGAGTGAGTGAGTGAGTGAGTGAGTGAGTGAGTGAGTGAGTGAGTGAGTGAGTGAGTGAGTGAGTGAGTGAGTGAGTGAGTGAGTGAGTGAGTGAGTGAGTGAGTGAGTGAGTGAGTGAGTGAGTGAGTGAGTGAGTGAGTGAGTGAGTGAGTGAGTGAGTGAGTGAGTGAGTGAGTGAGTGAGTGAGTGATGTGTTTCGTACCACGTGTATGTATCTATATATGTCTCTATGTATGTCTCTATGTATGTATCTATGTATGAATCTATGAGTTCGTTTTCGGTTACCCATGCCAGGTTAGTTGTTTTACGACAGAAGCAAGTTTCGAAGGTTTTACCGAAGAAGTACGAATTTAAATACTATAGTACGAAAAAAGATAAAAAACGTTCTAATGGACATTTCTACACTTGATCCTTAATACGGTAAACGATATAAATACTGGTACATCTTATATGGGAGGTTATTATGTACCTGTACTGTTCTAACATGACGCTTCACTTTCCTCGAACAATGTAGATAGCGAGCACTGCGCCGTCTTGTATTGATATATGCTCTTTGGCGTCAAGGCGATCGAGTCGACATTGTGCATCGCACATAGCGTGTTTATTTAAATATATGAGACTTGAACAGGGGATATACCTTCAAAACAGATTACAAACAGGATACCCACTGTGACCGTTGGTAAGTACTATGATATTCTGACAAATACTGTTACACGACAAACAGTTTGAACAAAATATTACACAGATAGCTGGTAGTTTGAATGTTTTAGTAGATAAGTTCGTATAATTCCCTATGCCATAACACGGGAGAAATACACAGAACCTTGAGGCTTGATTTATACC
Organism: Escarpia spicata; assembly: GCA_963995525.1. Classification (NCBI taxonomy): domain Eukaryota; kingdom Metazoa; phylum Annelida; class Polychaeta; order Sabellida; family Siboglinidae; genus Escarpia; species Escarpia spicata. The sequence goes on along the minus strand of OZ023207.1, from coordinate 15,127,575 downwards.
AGTTCATACCGGTTAACAGGGACATTTTTCACTCGGTATAGTATGTCAGTGTTTTTGAGTTGTATATCAGTGTTTGTAAGTTGTTTGTCAGTGTTTGTAAGTTGTTTGTCCGTGGTTATGCACTGTAGGCCAGATAGCCTTTATCCTCTATGGCTATGCTTTATCGGGTTTGGACCTATGTTAAAGTTGTAAATGTATAGACTAGGAGAGGCCTACACCTAATCAAATAATCGACAACCTACGACATATAAGAATAGCCACTATTGCGCATGCGCAATTACTTATTTAATTGACGTCACATGAAGGGATTACATTACATACGCGCAAGATCAATACAAGGTCTAACTAAAGCACTACCTGCTTGACCAACTAACCTCACGCACAAAACTACTGCGCATAACAGTTTAATGATGTCATACAGGGTGCGCGTGCTCGCAACAAACAAACATGTCGAGACACGTCTCGAGTACGGGCTTTGTAACATACACCAAAGGTATAAATCTAAAATGGTCGCTCTGTTCGAAATAACGAGGATATAGGCTCTGGTATAACATAGTCCTATATGTAATCTACATTTCGTATGCATTACATCAGATAAAACGGTCTCCGTTGAATTTATAATCCTTTTGTTATACATAACGCCTTACTATAACACCACATATTGGACACGTCATCGTCAAACAAATAACGGGTCGGTCCTTGGCGAAGCTTCGGCTTCCGGGCCAAGCAATCTCGTGTGTAACATATTCAAATGATATTCGGTATATGTTATTTTATTCAAAAAGTGGTCGCGTACCTTTGCGATAAAAATCCCTATGCTTTAACATGGGATAAAAATGGCCTATGCTTTAACAGGGTGAACAATTCGAGAAAATTCGAAAAGTGGTCGCGTACCTTTGCGATAAAAATCCGTATTCTCGAAAATCATTTTGCGACTACTTTCGTAAAATCCCTATCTCGCCCATGTTAAAAATCCCTATCTTTAACCCAGCTGGTCAGCCGAATCTCGAAAACCATTTTCGGAGCAAGCCTTGAGGAAACTTGTAAACGAGATTTTTCGTTTACCAGTTTTGGGGGAATCCCTATCTTTCCCATGTTAAAAATCCCTATCTTTAACCCGTGAACGTAAATGCGCGCCCTTGGCGCGACACGGTGCAAAATTCCTATCTCTTAACATGGAGTTTCCTCCGGTCTGCGCAAACCATCCCCGGTACACCACCCCTATTACTACTCACGTCATTGCAGTATGTTGCTTACGAGTGTTATCTTTATGAGTGATGTCGCTTGTGTGTATTGAGACCAATAGTTCTTGCGTGGTGTCTTGTTTTGTGTGATTTTGTTGGGATGGTGTCTGTTTGGGAGTGCGACCGGAGTGCGATTTGCATCCGCCAAAAAATGTACTTAATGTACTAGATATGTGTATGATATGTAGCATTTGATAATGCGTGTAGTGCGTGTTCGAGTACGTTGGCGGGTCACCTCAGCGACAAATTACAAACGCCAGCATTGCGGAAGTAACGCGTCACATCTGCATAACATCGTTTTTTTAATCTCTTGCCGATGCTAACGATACACAATGTGAGCTTGTTTGCTACAGAAACACACAAACAATAAGTGTCGATAAAGGTCATTTAATAATTGTACAAACAAAATAACAATATACTGTACTATGAGAATATAGCTAAGCAGCCAGCACACAAAATTTCATTAAGAAAATACAATATATGTTTGTATAAAATGCTTAACTGCCAATACAAAGTTGCTCATTGCTAAACAATTATTAAATAACAAAAGTAGAAATAGTAATGTTGAGGGTGGTCTTATGTTCCACCGGGTCTCCAGTAATAGAGGCCCAACTCCGCATATTAAAAAAAATAAGCTATTAGAAATTGATATGGCACTATAAAAACTAAATATTAATATTATATTAGTTATAAATACTTACTTTATGCAGTACATTTAATTACATATCTTAGTTTTAGCATTTCTTAAATTGCATGACAGTGATTATATTTTACTAATTATGTTTTTCAAATCCTTACATGAACATGTTATGTATGCGGAAACATGGCGCTATGCAAATAGCAATGTGCGTACGTGTGAGTGTGAGCGTGTCTGTAGGCATGCTTTCTTAAAGGAACTAAAACAAGTGACTACCTAAAATCATTTTTTTTTTCTTCATATGTAAACAAAATATATCGTTAAATGTAATATTTGGAAACATTAAAAAGACACAAAAATATATTTATAGCGTCAATACGATTTAAAACCCATCTGTGTCTCGATTCCCGCGGAATGTGACGATCACGTGTTAATGTGACATCATAGGCGTTGTTTACGCGCAAGAACCGGATCTTCGATGCATTCATAGCATGTTTACAAGGATAGTTGTTGGGTCGAAATTAGAGTAAGAATTAGTTATTGTGAAATATTCCGATGAAATGCAAACACTATTCATGATAGGGTAATAATCAGTTATCTTATGGTTCGAATCAAATAAAAATAAATAAAAGAAGGCTGAGCCAGAGGCTGAAGCGATCGAACTTCCAGTACAGACCAAAGAACATTTTATTTGGCTCGTTTTGAAAAGAATGTTTTTTTTGCGTCCCACTGAGAATAATCTACATCAGAAAACATACAAAAACAAATAATGTATCTAGCTGCAGAAAGTAGTGTTTATTTATACCATAATACCAATATATCAATATACGAAGGAACAGCTGAACAATTTCTAGTGGCCGCTGAAACCAGTTAACGCAACATCGATCCCCTGTGTCTCAATTGATAAACGCGTTGATACTTTCACTGCTGGATATATCGATTCAAGCCTGACATTGGGCACACTTTATAAGTAAATTACCACTTTTTAGTAATTATGTATTCACCCCAAAAACAAAATAAACAAATATGATGTTATGCAATTACCGCTGATCTTGTATGTTTTAAATGTTATTTATCCAGACAAATCGCAGATGATGTAAACGAAGACAAACTGCGATTTGTTGCCAAATACAGTGTATGTAATTATTCCACTTTAGATGGTTTGTGCATTATTGATAGACTGACGCCTATTTTAAAGGTATAAAGCATTTACTCGATATTTTGATAGTATACCTGTGCATAATATGTAAATGTTGTACTTATTTTTCTAGGTGCAATAAATCTAAAATGTTTACTTCCTCCAGATATGAACATGAAAGAACATTTGTCACTGCAAGTATTTGATAACATGTTCGGCGACAACATTCTCACAGTTGAATAAAATTAATACTTTCTATTTTGTGAACTATTGGCACAAGCTAAAGTCTACGATATATGAGCAGAAATGTGTGTAACGTGTGTAAGAAATGTGAATGACGAAAGAATGGTTCAACAAAGCACACATCAATAAAAACTACTGTACAAGCAGAGGAACACAGTTTATGTTGCGGTCGCCCATCTGTATATCTGTATATTTGTTATTGCTTCTCAAAATGTGATTTTGTCCGTGGGTCAAATCACACGGTAAATATGAACCTTCGTGGGACAATGGAACATCTGGAATACTGCACATTTTATTCAATATGAAGTAGCTTCAAGAAAGTATGAAACATATGTAAATCACAACAAATTAGATTGGTAATTCAAGAAGATGGTGGCTGGCTGAATTCCTGTTAACTTGATTTTGATTGTCATGAGTCGTTCATTGATTCCAATAGTCTCACTAAGGGCAGCGATAGCTATGTCTAATCGTCGAAGCTCGTTTGGCAAGTGGACTTTCTTTGTTATGGTAAGAATTGTTTAAACATTATATATATTAATCCGTAAGGGATCTAATGTTCCAGGTTTCGAGTATCATCGTTTCCCTGTTTGTTTATTAACAGCTGGAATTGTGATCACACTGAATGCGGCTATACAGTCAAGCTGAGGTGAGGCAGGCTATTTTGGGGACACAATCCCTAGCCTCTTCCCCACATGGAAGATTGTAGAAAACATACTGCTGCAGATTTTCATCAGTTTTTTGGGATAATGGGTCCCATTCTTTCGACTTATCCACTATTCAAGAATTTGATTTTTTTGACAGGGTTAACTCCATGATATTTTTTCACATCAAATAAATGTATCAATTTCTTTCATAATGTTGTCTATAATTTCGATTACTAGTTCTAATTGCCCACACCTGGGACAATGTCAGACTGTGTCCACACGTTGGTGTATCATGCACATAACACATCTGAAGCCCTATGCTTCTCCGATATCTCCCAACTAATTACATGTAATCTGTTGCATACGTATGTTACCTCTAAATGGAAGTCATACCTTAGGAGAGGCTACCGTATTGGCAGACAAGACTTACGCAATCGGCTTGTCGCTTTACCGAAGTTAGCCAGCGGTGACAGCTGAAAGCAATATGTGACAAGCATGACTACCTGCTACCACAAGGACCTGTGTTACAGCAACAACCAACTAAGATGGTATCATGCAAAACAGAAACCCAACGTTACCGCGCGAAACACATGATTAAGATTGTCTTATAAGGAAATGGCAGGATACAACTGTGCGAGTAATTTACTGTTCGGCTTTCCTGACATTTTCTATATAATAAGGTGCACGATTCCTAATATTGGGGATTGCTGCCAAGTCATAATATTGCTGGATGTCTTATGTTTTTGTTAACTTCTAACCGTATAGATAACAATTTGTCTGCTGAGTTGACCTAACTTTAAATACTAGTCTTACGTTGTCTCTGATTGGCCGAGTTGTCATAATTGGACTTTCAGTATTTGTTATGTTGGTGTTACAAGGTTAAACGGTGTATATCAAATGTCGCAATGATGCGTGCTCCTTAAGAAGTAAATGCTGCTTCCTACACCATCATGGTGCGGCCTACTGCGGAACATTCATCTGCTGCCTGAGAACCCAACTCCAGAATGATATTGATCTTGCTACAGATCAAATACAGAGACAACACAACAGGTTGCGTCGAAAACATGCTGCAATGGGATAGCCTCGAAGACAGAAGGAAGACCTACTGCCTGAGCATCTTTTATAAAATCAAACCGGAGGCCTTTAAGGCTGGCCTTCGTGGCATCATTATATGCTACCTTACATCGACTTGCTGAGACCTGCAATTACAGAGTACACCGTTTTCTTAAGACTTTTAGTGCTATGCACTTACAACATTTTACCCAATTTTACAGTAAATTTAAAACACCACACAATTTTAGCTAATGTTACACTACTTTTAAGATAATACACACGGTCCGGAAAATGTATAAACTCCTTTGGACTTTTAACGCCCAGAATAAGGTTCAGTCCGGTATTTGGAAGTATAAGAACAATTGAACACAAAGCGTATAACAATGGTTCATTGACTGATTCAGTTAGTCAACTACAAAGTATTTAATAATACATGGCAAAAGTGCTCCTCAAAAAGTAAAGGCTGCTTCCTCCACGACCATGTTGCGGCCAACTACGGAACATTCCTCTGCTGCCTGAGACACTCACCTCCATAACGATATTGATCAACTAAAGAAATTACCGAGGCGAGCCACCAGGCTATCTTGCTACATATCAACTACATTGACAACACATCAGGTTGCGTCGAAAACGTGCTGCGATGGGATAACTTCGAAGAGCGGAGGAAAACTAACCGCCTGAGCATCCTTTATAAAACAAACCCGAGATCTTTAAGGCTAGCCTTCGTGACATCATTATCTGCTACCATACAGCTACTTGCTGAGACATGAGTACACCATTTTTTAAACAATTTTAGTGCTTTGCACTTACACATACATTTCACCTAATTTGACAGTAAGTTTAAGATAATACGCACCGTCCGCAAAGCGCATAAAATCCTTTGGACTTCTAACTCCCAGAATAGGTTTAAAATCGTATTTAGTAAGATCTCCTCAACGACGATCGAAGGTTTTGCGTCTCCATATTCCACCACACTTACTTTCTTTCGGTGGAGTGGAATCTCTTGCGAATTAGTCCAGCTTATGAAATTCAAATGGTTGTGTATTTTAAACGGCCGAATGCGAGTAGTTTCGTAACATCAGTTTAGCGTTTTTCCAGCTATCAATTGGTATGTATATACGTATCGTGGTATTCTGTTGAACTAGGTAACATATATATGTTTAAAATTATGAAGTAATATGTGTGAAGGAAATGAATATTCTACAGTAGAACAGTACTGACATAAGGTGCAGTGTCCCATTTACACAACGTGCATTATGCATTACGTAAAACAACGACTTTCTGAATGACTCGATTTCCAACTATGACCGCGTGTATTCCTATTATCCAAGCCCACTAAGCGTTTGTGACTATACAAAAGTCGTCGTTTTAAGCAATGGAATTTTTCAGACAGTGCAACTTTTCAACTTTTATCACACAATTTTCAAACACTTAGATTGATCTCTTACGAAATCTTACTGACATGCCTCACGTTTGATCGTTGGAGGAAACATCCGATTGTACAAGAGAAGCGTGTTGAAATATGAACAGTTTGTTCTTTACATTCCACTTGAACATACATCTTGCATTTCTAAATTACAGTTGCGTAGAATCATCGCGTGCTAATAATTGTTCTCAGTTGCCCCCTTCAGCGAGGAATAGGCAGGTCATGTTGGTCCGTAGCGCAAATGTGTTTTTGCCTGAAGCCAACAATTTCAAACATTTCATACGTGTACTAGAATGAAAAATATGGAATTCCTCTGCGGATGCGAACTGGTTCTTCACACTGTGCATGATGTCTTTTGAAAGACGGTGACTTTTATCTGATATATTTCCTGAACAATTCACCGGTTCACTCGAAGTTGCTGCTTGATTCCGAAAGAAGTAGTTCCCAAATACACTCATTTTAGTATTATCTGTGGTGGAATATGATTTCTATATAATGCGTCTAAATTTGCTAGACACCTGCTGTCAAATGACTCCTTTGAACTCGAAGACACGCTTCCGTGCATCCCATTTCGGCAAATGTAATGCACCAAGCCAGGGCGGGTGCATTATAGATGTGGACAGGTAATAGAGGACTTCACGTTGTGTCTTGATTTGTACTGCTGCCATCAGTGAGAAAGCAACCACACAATTAGTCACCCGAAGTTCACTCCACTTGAGATGGTGCCAACTCTCACATTTTAGTGGTGATCAGTTGATATGATATATGACACTTTTGGCATTTATCTCCCCCTCAAATGAGTACATCATAGTATCAGCCCTTGCTCTAATCTCCTCCGAAATAGCTAACTATTGAACTTGCAAATAAATTGAAGTCGTTGTATTGTTACATCTCCATCTAAACAGTGAAATAGTCCATGTGGGCAAAATAGCCACATTCGGCGAAACAAACATAATGCCAAATAGGCCATAGCATACTAAAATAACTAAAATGTACCAAGTAGCTGGTCATAAAGTACAGCCGCCAGATCCTCCCGAACAGTTGACATTCCTATTATACTAACATTTGAAACATGCAAACGAAAGAAACAATCATATGTAAATACAAAACCAGTGGAAGGGGAAAGGAGACTCCCGTTAAGGCTGTGACTAGAAGCTCTCATAGGATCCACCATATTGAACTATTGATTGTGTTCCCAGTCTCGCGTAGCATATCAGCGACCGCAGATTGCAGAGTCCTAGACGGTAATAGATATCGGCGGAGATGGACCATTCGTTCGCTGAGTTCTTCTGTCTTCGATCACAGACACCAATCAAACGTTGACACTTGATCCAGTACAACCATGCTTTCAATGGAAAGATGAATAATGTATATTCAAGATACATGTTTACTGTTGTATTCAATCCGCATCTCCTTTCTTTGCAATCACACCAACACATCTGCGTCACAGTTTCTCCTGTATAGCCACAAGAACGCCATGTGTCGCATGGGGTCAATTGTAAAGATCGATCATCCGGTAGTATACTTGCAAGTATGTGCAACAATGGAATACAAAGCCTTGACTCACGGCTTTTTGTTAGAACATTCATAGGTATTTGCTTATCAATAAATATGCATGTTTTCATGAACCATTTCATTCAAAGTTAAAGGTCACGTAACGGCACAATTATAGGTTTTATATGCATATAGACGTTCAGACTCTAACAACAAATCCAGGTAAGTCAATTAATGACGAAATTTGTGAATATACAAGAACATTCACACAACACAATTTTAGCCATGACATATCCACTTTGTTGTACTCGTCGTATAATACGGTTCTCTACGTACACGCTCGTCTCCCTTGCTAAGGGACTCCAAACACTCCAAACAATAATCGCAAACATCGCAAGAAGCAAGTAACACGGTCATTTCAGTACGCAGTATTATTCACTGTATTACATATACAGTGGACACAAATTATAAGGTACGTTGATCAGAATGCTACAACAACGGTAAAAAGCAAGTTTATTGATCAGAAAGAATTCAGTATATTGAACACCAAAGACAAAGGCCCGCGTCTGTAGCGTGTAACGACAATATTTCGATCGGGTAGGCCGTAGTCAACCACGGCTGTTTTACTCATTCGTCACTTTCTGCACATTCGAGCGAGTCAAAACAAAACGTTAGTGTTTTATTTGAATGAGGCTGTAGACTTATTTTAATGAAATGTTTAAGCTAGGTTTCCTACTGAATTAATACGTTTTCAACGTTAAACCAAAAAGAGTACAGTTTTTATGTTAAAATGGCACTATCATGTAAATGCGTATGTCTTCTAAGACAGACATTTGTGAGACTGAGTTATGTAAAAGTTCAAATATATGGAAACTGATGGAAGTATTTGGAGTGGATCAATGGACCGCAACCTTGGGTGTCCTTGAGCCACGATGTGGGGGACTTTGAAACATAATAATAATAATAATATATATATATATATATATCTAACAGTACAGTTCTTTATATTAAAATGTAAATGCGTGTGTCTTCTAAGACAGACATTTGTGAGACTGAGTTATGTCAAAGTTCAAACATATGGAAACTAGTGGAAATATTTGGAGTGGATCAGTTGACCGCAACCTTGGGTGTCCTTGAGCCACGATGTGAGGGCTTTGAAACATAACAATATCTATATATCTTAAGAAGAAAATTAGTTAAACATTTGCTTTGTATTACACTAATCATCTGGTATATGTGCCACGCGTTATTCCACACAACATAAATTAAAGTATTATATTCAGGTCTTACTACGGGTGACACATTCATGCATCGTCGAACATTTACGTAAATTTCAGTTATGCAATATTAATTTATACTGTTTGCTACCCCGCAGTCCGTTATGTTAGCGCGTTACATGTTTCCAAGAACCTTCACATGTTTACAGGAACCTTTACATAAAGGTGTTCTCTTAGCAAGACATGGCTCACTAAACTGCAAATAAATGTATCATGTGACAGAACGTGTATCCATTATAGTCAATATGCCCTTACCATTATCATATGGTAATTGCAAAAAAAAATTACTCAATTTATGTTACGGTTAAAACGCATATATAGTGATTTTGCGCACCGGTTGTCGTCAGCAATAACACTGTAGTAAAATAACAGTAACGTTGTAAGAAACGGGACTAGCTTCCTGGGATCTCGAAAAGGTAAACGCCTAATAAGAATTCAAATACAGGTGTTGGTACAAAGGTATCCTGTAGTGTGTGTTGCGATATACCTTTATATAGGGATGTCGTTCCGTCCGTACTTTGTTCCTTATGCAGTAATATGATAAGCGTACTTGCAGACAACCAAACATGTCACATTAAAAATTTGTTATGGGATTAGGGGAAACAGGAAGGTGTATAATGCATACCGTCTGTACGAGTATCAACTATACGGCTATTTCCAACTTTAACCTGTTGCATCATTTGTAACAAATGCCATGAAAGCCGCTATAAACAATAGACAAGGCACGGCATTAGTTCGTACTGACCTTGGTGCGGCCTTTGACGCAATCAATCACAAGATAATGATCCAGCGCCTTCGGTTGTGTTACGGGATTGTTGGCAAGGCGCTTGGCTGGCTGCAATCCTATATGCAGGGCCGGACCCAGCGGGTGGTCATTCGTGATGCGTCATCGAATACAACTTGCGTGACATCGGGTGTCCCACAGGGTTCGGTGCTGGGTCCTTTGTTATTCTCGTTGTACGTACAACCCACTGGCGACATAATCAGAGCGCATGGACTTTGTTTTCATCATTATGCGGATGATCTGCAGTTGTACTGCCATTTTGACCTCACTGCGACTGCGTTGGCTGCTACTCTGCGACGTATGGAGGAGTGTCTAGATATTGTCAATCAGTGGATGACATCAAACTATGTACACGAACAACAATAAAACGCAATATCTTCCCGTAGTGCCAAAGACTGACGCTGCGCAAATATTTATGCGACCTTGTATGCCCTTACAAACCAACAAGAGCCCTACGCTCTACCAACAATAACATGTTAACGGTCCTGCGGACTCATGTCAAAGCTGGGGACAGTTCGTTTACGGTCGCCGCGGCGACGTTGTGGAACACTTTGCATAATGACATTAAAACGTCTGACTGTCTCTCTACTTTCAAGGCACGCTTAAAGACTCAATTTGTTTTACTCTCGTTCTCGTTTAGTCTCTACATCGATTTGTTTTATATATTTTATGTATTAATTAATGACTGCAAATGACCATTTTTTACATCAGTTGGCAATTAAAATACTTCATATTTAGCACATTTCTTGACTATAGCATTTCATTTACCTACACGAGATTCACAGAAATTGAACACTTCCTTTCAGTTAGTCTTTACCAATTTGTTTCAAATAAATGTGTAGTATGGGTCGTCGAAACGAATCCAAAGAGGGTCTACATAGCTTTGAGATAATTTGTTTGATTAAAAATGAATATATCTGCAATTGAAATACAATAGTTTGCCAACAAACAGGTTACATTGACTCAAAGATTTCAAGTATAGTCCTTTAATCATCATCAAGTCTACACATGTTCTGAAAGCCGCCTTGTGTTTGACCAAACTGCATTTTTCCAACACGTCCGTCTTAGCTTCATTTTGGCAAACATCTACAACCCCAACATATTTTTGCACACGCAATGGATTTTTTTATGTGACACACCTAACTCTACAGGGTTAATATATATATTTGCATATGTTGTCATAAAACATCCATATGAGCTAACCTTACGAAATGGGGAAGTCTTATTATGGTGATGACGCAGCTAAGGAGATGCCACAATTAATTATATTGAATACATGTGAATAATAAATACAACAATACCTTACATTCTATTAACAAGTTCAACACAATCATAAAAAAACAGTTTAACAATTATCCAAAACAACAGAATCATAAAAATAAAACAACAAACATAAATTATAAATAACAACACTGTAATATGGCACCATTTTGCAGTCAAGCAAATTTGTAAATCTACGCAAATGTATTCATCTTTCTTGACAACATCTAACAAACAGTATTTTGGAGAATTCAAATTTGTTCTGGGAGAGATTCCATTGGATTTGCTTTAATATCAGCAAATGTGCCTGTAGCAGTCTGTGAACGTAGCAGTCTGTGAACGTAACGAGTCATTTGATGAGTCGACTTCCGCGAATTGTTTGGACTGAGTAATATTCTTATAGCTGCTGCCTCCGCAGTGTACGCTTCCGGACAAGATATGAAGTGCAATTTTAGTGGACATATCATATGATATTTCACGCCTGTCAAAGCCGGTCAAATATAAAGTTAAATATGCTTTCACCAGCGACATGAGACGGGTTTTAAAAGTTGTACGTCACGCGGGTATAAAAAGACGGTTACATCGAGATGTTTCACTCGATATTTCGAATCAATGTATGCCGTAATACATTGTGCTTTAATTCGATACATATTGCTTTGTCAAGCGCTCCATCTTGTTATCAAACCAGATATTCCTATGGAGCATATGGGTGCTACTAGCAACTTTATTTGCAATGCTTCCTGTTATATCAAAAAACAAGGATTTATTACTGGGATCATTGTCCTTTAACCATTATCAACTAAAATGATACCAACACTGAGGGATCTTAATTACGAAATACGCCTAGAAATGTGGTTTAACAACACTAGAGACCAGGAGATTGAGAGGAGATCATATAGAATTGTTTAAAATATTGAATGGTTATGAAAAATTGATAGAAATATGTTTTTCTCAGTTAAGAAAGATAGCAGGACCAGAGGACATGAAGTTACATTAGTAAAGGAGCAGTGTAGATTAGATAAAAGAAAGTTCTCATTCTCACAAAGGACTGTAAATGGGTGGAACATATTATCTCCTGGTTGTGCTGGTGCTATTAGCGTGAATATATTTAAAAATAAAATTAACACATACCTTAAAAGGGCGGGATACAAATATATAAAAAGTATTGGACACTCGATAAGCCAAAAGGCTTCCTTGTCCACCTGTCATCTAGAGTTAATTTTCTGGATGGCAATCTTATTAAATCTTGTTAAACCTGACTGAATTTTGTAGATCATTTTCTTGAAACTAATTGCCATTTATTACACGTTGTCGCTTATTTTAGACGTATAATTAAGCTAATTGTCTGGAATTTATATATGATGTTGACTATAGTTATTTATAATCAGTTTGCGTATATATACAGGTAGGTCAACATTTTTCATTTAAACCGCTTGAACCTCGAGCGCCAAACGCTCAGGAATTAATCTAAAACCTCTATTAAGGGATGTTTGACCTACGGATTTTCGAAATATCCTACACATATCACTATTTTCACATTTTATGATGCAAGTCAGTTGTTCGAAATGCAAAACGTAATATACGCGTAATGGTTAATACATACTAATAATATTATTATTTTATTTAATATAGCGCCAGATCCATTTATAAATTGTTCGTGGCGCTTTATAACATGTAGAACCCAGATAGAGGTAATAATGATGGCTAATTAAACATGCATTTTGTAAAAGAAATTGTTATAAATTAATATTAGTAAACTACAAATAAATACAGTAATTAAATAAATATACTAAAATAATGATCTTAGCTACATTTCTATGTAGAAATAAGCCATTGCAAATTCATTTCACTGAACTAATGTACATGTAGGTATAAAATAAATATATAAATAGGTTAATTAATATATAATATATATAAAATTTAACAATGGAGAGACTAAACTATACCACACTGGACAAGAACGAGAGTCGAGAGTCAAAAAAATATTTTGTGCCTTGAAAGAATCTGAAAAAAGAAGAAAAAAAGACAATCAGACGTTTTATGTCATTAGGCAAAGTGTTCCACAAAGTCGCCGCGGCGATTGCAAAGGAACTGTCCCCAGCTTCGTCATGTGTCCGCAGGACGGTTAACATGTTATTGTTGGTAGAGCGCATGGCTCTTGTTGATTTGTATGGGCATAAAATGTCGCATAAATATTTCGGGGCATCGCCATGCACAGCTTTATATGTAAACACTAATAGCTTATAGTCGATTATGTGTGCTACAGGCAACCAATGAAGAATGCACAACAGAGGCATGGAGCTATCACCCGTGGGCGGCGTAGGATCAACCTAGCAGCAGAATTGTGCATTATCTGCAATCGAGCGATGTTGTTGACAGAAGTGCCGTATAGAAATGAATTGCAGTAATCAAGCCGTGATGTAATAATGGCGTTGACGACAAGTTCCTTTGTTGTCGTTGGAAGATAATGACTCGTCTGGTTGATATGACGCAGGTGAAATAAGCACACACTGACGTTGCTTGAAACTTGCTTCTTAAAATCGAGGTGGCGCTCTATAACGACACCAAGGTTAAGAACACATCTTGAAGCAGTAATCGTAACATCTGCTACGCGTATCACACTGCCGACAATAAGCGCAGCGGCAGTCTTTGGCACTACGGGAAGATATTCCATTTTATTGTTGATCAAGCACATGTAGTTTGATGTCATCCACTGATTGACAATATCTAGACACTCCTCCACACGTCGCAGAGTAGCAGCCAACGCAGTCGCAGAGAGGTCAAAATGGCAGTACAACTGCAGATCATCCGCATAAATATGAAAACAAAGTCCATGCGCCCTGATTATGTCGCCAATGGGTTGTACGTACAACGAGAATAACAAAGGACCCAGCACCGAACCCTGTGGGACACCCGATGTCACGCAAGTTGTATTCGATGACGCATCACGAATGACCACGCGCTGGGTCCGGCCCTGCAGATAGGATTGCAGCCAGCCAAGCGCCTCGCCAACAAAGCCGTAAAGCAACCGCTGGATCTTTATATTGTGATTGATTGTGCCAAAGCCCGCAGAAAAGGCAATAAGAACTAGTGTCGTGCCTTGACTATTGTCTATAGCGGCTTTCAAGGCATTTGTTACACAATAGTGCGGTTTCAGTTTAATGATTCTTCTGGTAGGCTGATTGGAAACAGTCCTCCATTCGCTGGTCGGAAATATGAGAGATGATCCTTCGCGGAATAACTTTCTCTATGACTTTTGACAGATGGCTTAAGTTGCTATGTGGACGGTATTTGTTGAGTGATCGTTTCTTGAGCAATGGCGGGACAACTATCCGGAATTAGCGGGCGTATTAATTTCTAACTGGAAGTCTGCTGTGTTGAGCGTGGGAAAACTGGACATCGTAGAACATCAAAGGGCATAGCAGTTACCTCCAGACTCGGCCATATTGCCAATAAAGTTTGTTTTAGATTTTAAGTTTCGTTTATTATTTGAACATGCACCCGTGGTTTTGCCTTCAAATTGCGACAGTTCTTACTAAACACAATTTCGCAGATAGTATACTTTCAAGATAGTTAGTATAATCTAGGAATGTTATATTAATTAATACATGACAAACTAGGAAGAGACTTCATCCTTTTAAAAAGAAACAGTCTGTTCTTAGTTTTACATGTATTAATTACTAACGTAAGACTATACTAACAACACTGAAGGTACACTGCCTGCAAAATTGTGTTTAGTAAGCCTCTAACAGTGTTGACAATTTGAAGGTACAACACTGGAGCCTGTCCAAATTGTAAACAAAACATCCAGTTTCAATACAAGTTTTATTGACAATATGACCAAGACAGGCTGAATTAATTGCAGTACCCTTTGATATTCAACAATGTCCCATTTTCCGACACGCTAGCACCCACGTGAGAATGTAGGTCCTTTTCCAGTGGGATTAAGCCACATAAGGTGTACAATAAAAACTTACCCTGGATGAATTTCAAAAAAGTCTACGAACCATGCCAATTGGCTCCTTTGATCGCATGCCAAATTTTAGTCCCATACATGAAAACTGAAGAAGAATATGAGACATTTTTAAATTATGATCCACGAGATCCCGACACCCCCGGAAGAATTTCGAAAAAGTCTACGAACCACGACAATGGGCCCAGTACATGTAATACTGACGGAGATATGAGCCATTTTAAAATTGTGACCCCCAAGATCCCGATCCCAGGACAAATTTCAAAAAATATAAATCTATGAACCACCTGTATGGGCCCGCCAAGTCGCATACAGAATTTCAACAAAACTGACGGAGATATGAGGGCACACACATTAGACAGACAACCTTTTTAATAATAGTGATGCATTTGTTACATTATATATGTATGTATATATATAATATGTGCGACAAAACGTACGTTTATTGGCGACAGGTAGCTTTTTTCATGGGGATATAATTATATGGAGCGTAGTAGCACAGCGGTAAGACCTCCGCACTATCGAATGAGAGAACGGGAGTTCGAATCCTGTGCGGCGGTGTCGAACCTTGGGCAAGTTCGTTTACTCTACATTGCTTCAGTTCACTCTGCTGTATGAATGAGTACCTGGCTATGGACAGTGGTGGATATTTGTGTACGAATAGTCTTCGCGCATTAATTGCAGCGTGGCTGAATGCTTCCCAGAGAAGTCGCGATGGTGTTCTATTGTGCTGGTCTGCCAGGGAGTAAAGTGTAAAGCGCTTTGAGCAGTCCTGAGGACTGGATACTGCGCTATTTAAAAACTTCCCTTTACATTTATATCATATCAATATATTAGTCAAATTACACAGCGCATCTCCCGATAGTCGGTTTTTGTCGTACACATGAGACGGTCTCCCGATCGTCGGATTTGTGCATGCATATAGGCCGTGACTATCGGGAGACATAAAATATATGTTTTAAAGATATTCCATTATGAAACAAATCATAAGAACTACTAACGGCATTTAACACAATTACTTAGAAGTTATGCAGGTTTTAGCAATGTCTCTCGATAGTAGAAGTCTCCCAATAACCGCATTTACGAGTACACACACACACACACACACACACACACACACACACACACACACACACACACACACACACACACACATATATATATATATATATATATATATACGTATATATATATATATATACATAGTGAAAACGTGTTTTGGCATACTGCAAAACAAGTATGTCTTCGGACTTTGACATGCTCTTGATATACTTGATGCAGCGGATGTCATACAGACTTCGGAATATATTAACTATGTGTGATACGTTAATGTTTTTATTCATACGCGTTGTATACAAGTCATATGACAGTTTTTACAAGCGATGCACTGAGTGACGCAAACTACATGTCATGGGTACACAATGACGATACTAACATTTTAAAACTATACTTTTAGAAACATTTAGAAACGACACTCTGAGGGTTCATAGTAACTAAATCGACAGTGGTATTAAAATGCAGTGTGTTGCACATGACTGTAATGGCAAATGTTTAAGCCGCTGCCTGCAGTACTCGGCCACAACAGAAGACAGGCGGCGCCACCCGGGATGTGGCTCTGCATAGCAACGACGGTGACCTAGGTGAACGACAGCATGAAGCAGTCCATTAGCCGAAGTCAACGCCTACGTCTTCCTCCGCGTACCGACGTCGCAGCGACTGACTTCATTATGCAGTAGTCACACATGGCGACATTACAGTCCAGCTAACGTGCATTTTTTAAACCTTGTTTATGGTTCCGCTGTAGTACATGTGATGCCTAATGGTGTTACCTAGGGAGCACAATGCAAGGAACTTCAACCATTGGACAAATTGAAACTTTCGGTAAGGAAATGCATATTTCCGGTCTGGAATGTAGAAAGATAACAGGTTGAAGGAATTAATTACTACTTGAGAAGAGAAAGGAGCTGATGAGAAAGTATCCCCTTATACAATCATTCCTGGGATTTTTGCATTTGTTTTGCTGGTACAATACACTAAGGAAGTCACATTTGCCCTGCTAACTGAAAATATAATTCCGTATGATTACTAATCGGAAAAAGTGGGGCGGGTGGCATAGTTATAAAACGTAATTCAAATAATTGGTCTTTTATTGAGACAATTCTGGTTTCGGGTGATGAGACGCACATTACATATATATGTCAGTGATAGCCTTATTCTAATACACCGTGGGAACTACTCTATAATGGTACGTCATGCAGGTGAGAGAAGTAGACTGGAACTATTTGTATATTGTAAAACATATATTTGTTTGACAAAGGTAGTATCCTTTATGACTTTCTCTTTTTACGGCATCGCGAACCAAATGTTTGTCTTAACAAAACGTTTGAAAAATGCCCGTAATCATAACAAAACGACACCATCCCCGCATGGTAATGTCTATCACGATGCATTCATGACGTGACTGCCAGTTAGGCACTATGATTATCAAAATGTGTTTAACACAACTGATTTGCGATGACCCTAGGCCTAACCGAGGACGTAGATTAAACAATCATAATCCGATTCGGCTTAATAGTTATACTGGGGGGTAATGTATTATGGTTGAGATTCTGTAATCATGTAATGTTAATTTATGACAAACTGTTTAAATGCATTTACAAATGTCATAGAAATACATAGTGGATGTTGCCATTTTCTGTTGACCTCTAGTGTCTACGTAATTACGAATATATGCTTAAAGGGCAGGTGTTTCAATCAGGCGGTCTTATTCTGAGTAGAAATGAACATAACACATTGTCATGTCAACAGAGCAGTTATATGAACACTCTTTGCAATAAGAGAAAATCTATTATTTGTACAATTAATTGTAAAAATATGACCAGCCTGTATCAGTCAAAGTGAAGTTAAAATCATAACAGAATGACCGTAGTTATCTTACATGTGTGGTTGTGAGTGTGTGTGTGTGTGTATGTGCGTGTGTGTATGTGCTTGCGTACGTGTGTGTGCGTGTATGTATGTATGAATGTGCATAGGTATGTATGTACGTACGTATGTATGTATGTATGTATGTATGCATGAATGTATGTATGTACATAGGTATGTGTGTGCGAGCATGATTGTCTGTGTGCGTGCGTGTATATATGTTTATATATTTATATATATATAAACAATTGTATATGATCACGCCCCACTAATATTTTCAATATCATTAGAATATATGTTATATTCTCGATGACACATCATCTAAATACAACAAAACAACTAATATATTTGCACATGGAATTCAATTAGCATATCGCTTTGTCTAGACACTATACACTACAATAGTAACATAATAATACAGTATTAGACTAACATTAAGATTACTATTAATAACAATAAATAATTATATTAATCTCGTAAACGTTGGACTACGTCAGACTGATAGTAACTAGTTACGATCGGACGTCAGTATACACTAGCCGACCCATTCAAACTAAACCCATCCCGACTAGTGAGGTCTGGTCGAGTAGGCATAAAAAGGCAATGTATCCCGGTCATTAGGCATGAGTATCTATACGATTGTTTTATTATTACATGTTTTACAATATTAAAACAATAAACACTTCAATGTATTTGTGTATCTATACTTGATGCAATCTTCCAAACTTTATATTACCAAAGCAGATGAAAAACCTTTCGAAAAAATCATGCACGCATTCTTGTAGCAAACATGTAGTATGCCGGTGACTAATGCATGTAACTAACATCAGCCAATCCTAGTTGCCGCTTTCAAAGCCATCATCTAATTGGTCACTACCGAACTCCATGCTAAATATTCCAACAAGTACATATAGAGTGTATCGGCCGTCACGACCGCGCAGATTGATGTGGAACCCTCGACACTATGGCTGACTACAACAACATCGTCGTGAAGACATCAATCATTAGCGTCGTCACCATTGCGAACCTGCTTGTGAACTCTCTAGTGATCATTGTCGTCGCTAGGTATCCGCAGTTACGTGAAGACAGGTCGACGCTCTTCATGTTGTCTCTGACGATCTCGGATCTCTTCAATGGTCTCACCACAATGCCCATAAGTGCATACTTCTGTGTCAACGACGCCGTCAACGTGTCCTTCATTCTCAAGATGCATCGGTTCTTTATCAGGACTTTCGCCATGGTCTCCCTGTACAGCCTCTGCTTGGTCACTGTATCGAAGATGGTCGCCATAACAATGCCTTTCCGGTACGAACAATTATTGTCCACGAAACGATGCTACCTGATAATATCATGCATCTGGCTTTTTGGTATCATTTTAACTGCAATAGGAATACGTCTGGACGTGAAGTGGAATCAAACATTTTGTATCACTACGAATTCAATCAATCCGCACGCCCCGTTGTCGACACAAATCGGATTATTGTTAGGTATTGCCGTGCCTCTTGTTGTCACTGTGTACGCATCCGGGAAGATATTATTCGTTATTGTGAAGACAAATCTTCAAATCACAGCGCAGGTGAATTCCATTGCTGGGCTTGGCGGTGTTGTGTTGACAAGCCCTTCTATCACTATTCAGACGGTTCGGTCTGGAAGAAATATATTGGTGATATGTGCGGCTGTACTCGTCTTAACAGTACCCATGATCACATACATACTTGTTAGACTGGTTTTAAACATTGAGATGTCTGAGTCGTTTCAGTTCGCATCCGTGTGGATAGTAATGTGCAATTCTTCTGTTAACGGCATTCTGTACCTATCGCTATTTCGGATTGTACGGAAGAGAATATTGCATATGATGAGAGACTTCGGCAAATCTTGTTTTTCGTCGTAGACACATTTTCATAGTTATGTGTTATATAGCATTCCATAACATTTAAAATGTGTTAGTTATATGTAGTAAGAATTATGAAACATTACCCAATGTTAGTTTATGTGAGTTCGCTTTGTTAGGATAGCATAACAGTTTGTAGTAAATTTAGTGACAGATAGAACTGAAATATTATTTGTTAAAAGTTAACTGTTGATATATGTATTTTTATTGAGTCGTTTCTGTTAGCATCCGTGTGCATGAAAATGTGCATTTCTAATGTTAACGGCATTCTGTATATATCCCTATTTGGAAGTGTACGGAGAAGAATGTTGCATATGGTGAAATAATTGGGCAATTCGTGTTGTTCCTCGTAAGCAGTTTGTTGTACTGTTATGTCACGTCAGCGTATTAAAGTTGTACTAACGTGTGGTCGTTCGGTGACATTTCGTTAATTTGTATTTATAATTACTGCCAACATACTACAATCGACTTTGTGTATCTGACTTTGTTGATCGTGTAGTTACCGTGATAGATACATCAATGATACATATTGCGTTATTTCACTTCAGACATGCATGAATTGTCTGATTCGTAAGCACATATCACATAGGTTATTATTGTGTACTCATTAATTCACATTAACTGAAAACACGTCTCTGTCATTCGCTGTATATGTAGATGTTATAATTTGTCATTTATCAGTTTGATGTCCGTCTGTCACATTGAATTATACCTCAGTCACAATAAGTCACTAGGTTCTTTGTTTCTGGCCAATGTGACTATTATTATGACTGGTATCATAAACAAACTATAATTATAGTTTTTCTTTTGCTATTTTAATTTTTTTTAAATCTTGTTGAAGTGGGTCAGACCGCTTCGTTGGTCTCATCACGATAGCAGAGCTGGTCCCATAACTGTCACTAAAAGCATGCATCTTGGCAAGAAGACTCTGATTTGGTCATTCTTCAGGTGATGGTTTAGCCACTTGAAAATACACGATGAGTAGGACGCGGTATAACCTAAATAAATAAGGCAGTTTAGCGTAAAGTAATTGATTGCATTTAAAGTAGGCCACTACAGGTAACGTTAGCATTTCTGATAGGACAGATAGTCAGCTGTAACTATAACCAAAAACTGTAACCGAAATAAACAAGGCAATTTTACGTAAAGTGTAACATTTATGCACAGTAAACAGTCTTCTTAAACAATACATAGACAGCGAATAGTGTAAACACAGTTGACTAAACTATTTTACATAACTAACTAGATTATTGTTATTATTAAATAAATACTGATATGGCGCCTTGCAAGAGGCAAGTCAAGGCAAAGAGATACTTGGTGTGCGACGACTGCCACAGTTGGGTGGAATTTGCCCTATCCCGCTCTGGGAAGTCATGGGCAGAGACCAAGGAAGAAGGATTCACCTTTCAGTGCATGAGGTTTCGGAAGGTGGAATGTCTGGAAAAGGAAGTAGCTAGGTTGATATATTTTGTGAAGGGGATGGAGTAAGAATCAGCAAGGAGACAGGTGGAATGGAAAGAGACGACAGAGAGAGAGAGAGAGTTGGGAATACTGTGAGACTGAAGGATCAGAGTATGGCAAGAAGATCGAGAAAAGGAGATTGAGAGGAGGGAAGGTGATCAGGCAGGACGACATTGCAAGATCGACGGCAGGAAATGTGACAGGAGAGTAGGTGACAGGGGAGAAAGTGAGCGTAGAGAAAGAAGTAGGAGGGAAAAAGAGACGGGAGAGGAGAGAAGGAAATGCAATGGGAGGAAAGATGACGGGAAGAAAGGAAGTGAGGGTAAATGTGACAGAAGTGAAGTTGGGAGGGACGATGACAGGAGGAAAGGTGACAAGAAAAACAGCGTCAGTAAAGAATGGAACGGACGTGAGTGAGACAGGAAAGCAGAAGACACGGGAACAAGACTACAACCAGACAGATGCATACCGGAGAAGGAGCTACTCTGAGGCAGTCATTGAGGGGAAATTGAGAAAAGAGAGTGTGTTTATGGGCGACTCTATTCTGAGAAAGACGGATAAGACACCAAACAAAGGGGGAGGACGTCGCTGTTTGTTTGCCGGGGGCTAGGATAGAACATGTGGCTGAAAGGGTAGAAAAGGTATTGGGACATGGCAAGGGAGGGTCTATATAAATACACGTAGATACAAATAATGTAGACAGAGAGGGAACAACTGGGATAGTACAGAAGTACAGACAGTTAGTGCGGAAGTTAAAGAAGAAAGAGTTGAACAGATTATTTTCTCAGGAATTTTGCCAGTAATGGGAGGAAGTGGGCCAACGTATAGAAACTGCAAAAGGATGCCGATAAAGAAGTTAAGAGTTAAAGAAGAAAGAGTCGAACAGATTATTCTCTCACGAATGTTGCTAGTAATGGGAGGAAGGGGGCCAACATATAGAAACTGCAAAAGGATGGCGATCAACGCACTAGTTGAGCCGATGTGTAAAGAAGAGGTGGTGGGGTTCGTAGATTTAAGGGGATACTTTGTTGGGAGGAAAGATATGTACATGAGAGATGGCCTCCATTTAAGTGGAAAAGGGGCAAAAGTTTTTTCAGAGAACTTGCAGCAATATGTTGACAGTGGGACAGGTTGCATATATTTAAAGTAGATTCGAAGGGGGATTCACAGAGAAGCCAGCAGAAATAAATCAGCAAAGAACAGCCTGGAAAACTGTTCTGAATCTGAATATAAATGCGTATGTTTAAATGCAAGGAGCATAGTAAACAAAAGAAGTGAACTAAACATTATGGTAGAATATATTGACCTTGACATAATAGGTATAATCGAATCATGGGCCAACACTGATATTTCAGAAGCCGAATTGGGACTAACTATGGCTATGTAATGTTCAGGAAAGATATAATAGGAAGAAGGGGAGGTGGAGTTATTTTATATATTAAAGAATCTATCCAGGCTTATGAAATAAAATTAGAAAGAGAAGCACATTGCGTAGAAGCTGTTTGGTGTAACAAAGTTACAGGGAACTCAACGTTAACGATGGGGTTAGTTTATTGAAGTCCAAACATAAGCGTAGAACAGAATGAAAAAGAACAAAATGCAATATAGGAAGTTAGCAAACGGGACTATATTATTATGGGAGATTTTAACCATGGTCATATACAACGGAAATATCTACAGAGTACGGGGAGTGAGGACCACGAATTTTTAGTTTTAGTACAAGACAGTTTCCTTTCTCAACTTGTGATAGAACTTACCAGGGGTGATAATGTGTTAGACATAGTTTTGTGCTCACAGAATGAATTAGTTGACAATGTCAAATTATGTGAGCCACTGCGAAGTTGTGATCACAACCAGATACATTAAAGTAAAATTAAATTTATAAATAAAGAAACAGTTCAGGATAAATTTCCTCAAAGGAAGATATAAGGAAATGAGGAAATATTTAGCAAAGATAGACTGAAACAACACACTGAAGAAAAACACAGCAACAGAATGCTGTAATATTTTAAAGAATGAAATAGACTGCATCGTCGATAAATATGTTCCCTTAAAAAACAAGGGAAAGTGTCCAAAAAGAAATACTTCTAGAAAGAAGCCATTAACAAAATTAAGAACAATCAAAGGATGTGGAAGTCATATAGACGTACTGGAAATGACGAAGACTACAATATTTATAAAGAAGCACTAAATCAAGCTACAACTGAAATGATAAATTCAAAGAGAAGCACAAAAAAAAAATAGCTTCTAATATAAAACAAGACAGCAAGAGTTGTTATGCATATGTTGGGAGAAAACAGAATGTTCAGGATAAGGTCAGTCCTCTAGACGATAGTGCTGGATATATAATATCAGAGGGATTCTTAATTCTGAATTAGTATTTTAGTTCAGTGTTTACCATGGAAGATATTTCAATGCCAGAACCAGAGGCTAAGTTCACGGAAGCAGAATCATACTATTTAGGACGGTTATTGTAAACCCTGAAATTGTAGCTAAGAAAATTAGAGCTATCAAGGATAATAAATCACCTGGAGTGGATGGAATTCCGCCCAAACTACTATTGGAAATTGTAGAACAAATTTGCATACCACTTGGAACAGTTTTCAACTTGTCATTAGAAGAGGGAGTGGTTCCATTAGAATGGATAGAAGCAAACATTATACTGTTATTTAAAAAAGGTTCCAGATACAAGTCAGATAACAACAGATCAGTGAGTTTAACGTCAGTGATTTACAAATTATTATAAAGACTATTTATAGATCACATGGCAGATTTTCTTGTTAAACATAATTTCTTAAGCCCATCTCAACATGGGTTTCTAAAATATGTTGTGTTTTTTTTAAGATATCACTAAGTGGGTAGACGAGAGATCACCAGTAGATATCATCTACCTAGATTTTCAGGAAGCTTTCGACAAAGACGACATCAAAGATTACTGCTTAAACTAAAGGCCCGTGGCATAGGAAATGGTTTAATTAACTGGATAGAAAAATGGCTAATTGACAGAAGACAAAGGGTAGTAGATGATGGGGAGGCTTCAAACTGGAAAATCAGTTCTGAGTGGGGTACCACAGGGATCAGTGCTGGAACCTATATTATTCTTACTATATATCAAGGATTTATAACAAGCAAGGTGTTGTAATTTGCGGATGGTATAAAATTGTTTAGAAGGATTAAACGTGATGGAGATAGAGAGCATTTACAAGATGATCTTGGTAGGTTGATACAATGGTCAACAAATGGCAAATGTTGTTCAATTTTGGGAAATGTAAATTCCTCCGCAAAGGACATGGGAACGAAGATGTATAAAATACAATGGGGGGTTCTGTACTAAGTACTACTGTAAAAGAAACGGACTTATGGTTGACTATTAGTGCTGATATATATGAAGGCTACAGAGCAGTGCGGTATTGCCGCTTCAAATGGAAATCAAATCGTTGGAATAATTAGGCGAAACATAACGTATAAAGAAAAGAGCTAATACTACCGCTGTACAAAGAATAGTTAGGCCTTATTTAGAATATTTCATTCAAGTGTGGAGGCAATATCGCAGAAACGACATATATATATATATGCTAGAAAGAGTACAGAGGAGAGCAACTAAAATGATACCACAACTGAGGGATCTTAGTTATCAAATACGCCTTAAAAATTGGTTTAACAACACTAGATACCAGGAGATTGAAAAGAGATCAGATAGAAGTGTTTAAACTATTGAATGGTTATGACAATATTGATAGAAATATTTTTTTCTCAGTTAAGAAAGATAGAAGGACTAGAGGACATGAAGTTACATTAGCAAAAAAGGAGCAGTGTAGATTAGATATAAAAAAGTTCAAATTTTCACAAATCAAATAAAATCGTGACATTTATATTGCGCCGTTCCAACAATCGTTGCTCACGGCGCCGTACAGAATGTTCGAGAAACAGATAAGTCTTAAGTTTTGATTTAAAATCAGTGTTTGGCCTTGTTGTTGCAGTTAGCTTTTGTGGTAGCAAGTTCCATAGTGTTGGGGCTGCCACGCAAAATGATCTATCACCCCAGCGACGCGTTGCACGTGGTACACATAAATGATTGTGTTCACTGGAGCGCAACAATCGAGTTGGCTGACGTTTGTTCAAACATTTGGTGATATACTGTGGAGCACAGCCAGTCATTGCTCGGTGCGTGAGTAAAAGTATCTTATACTCTACTCTAACTGCTATTGGTAGCCAGTGCAGCTTGATCAATAGAGGTGTGACATGACAGAACTTCATGGCGCCGTCGACAAGGCGGGCCGCCCAGTTCTGTACTCTCTGCAACCGTTCTAGTTGTTTCACAGGCAGTCTGTGGAGTAATGCATTGCCAACGTCAAGTCTGCTGGTAACAACCGTTCTAGTTGTTTCACAGGCAGTCGGTGTAGTAATGCATTGCCAACGTCAAGTATGTTGGTAACAAACGCATGTATGACTTGTTCTGTCGCTGCAGGTGTTAGATAACGTCTTATTCTTGCAATATTTCGGAGATGGAAAATTGCAGATCTACATACAGCAGCCACGTGCGTCTCCATCTTCATCTCGGCATCGAACCGTACACCAAGATTCCGTACATTCTGAGTTACGCTGACCAAACAGTCTCCAAAGCATAGTGTGCGCAGCTCAATTTCTTTTACTTGTTGCGCAGAGCCGAACACGATGACTTATGTCTTTGAATCATTCAACTTTTAAAAGTTTGTCATCATCCACGTCCTGATCTGCGCTACACATTCTTCAATACGGACGACAGCCGCAGCAATGTCCTCTTGGTGGGGTTTCACTGGAATGCAGATTTGAGTATCATCCGCATAGAAATGACACATCAAATTGTAGCATCTGGTGCTACACAGCTGGAGAACAGCTGAGGACCCAACACGGAGCCTTGTGGTACCCCGTATACCAGAGGACGAGCAGGCGATGTAGCACCATGAATGTGGACAGATTGGACTCTGTCTCTCAGGAATGATTTAAACCAGTCCAGTGCATTTTGGACCACTCCGGTATCATCTGAGAGTCTACGCAACATCACTTCATGGTCGACGGTGTCAAACGCAGCTGATAGATCAAGGAGAACCATGATGACAACATTCTGATTGTCCATTGCGTGCAGGATGTGATTCTGCACACAGACAAGGGCCGTCTCAACGCTGTGATTCGGCTTGTACGCTGACTGATAGGGCTCACAGAGATTGTGCTCTGACATGTGAGCTGACAATCTCGCAGCAACGCAACGTTCTATTGTCTTCGTTAGATAGGGTAGATTTGACACGGGTCGGTAGTTATTCAAGACAGTTTAGTCTAGACTCGGTTTCTTGAGTACTGGCCTGATGTGCGCTTCCTTCAAGTGCGAAGGCATTACCCCCATTCTCAGAAACAGGTTAACAATTGTCATGAGCAAAGGTACAACATCGTGCGCACAGTCTCTAAGAAGCCATGTCGGAATGGGGTGATGTTCATAAGACTTCACTGGCGATGATTTCAACAACATTCCAATTTCAGCCTCAGTGGCTGGCTCAAATGCAGTCAACAGACACGTCTGCGGTGCATCCTCAACAGAGGCATTTACAGTGATGACATTCTGATTCAGTTCAGACAGAATTTTCGAGATCTTTTCCGAGAAGAAATCCGAGAACCGCATTGCCAGTGTGTCAGACGAGTCACATGGCGGTAGTGGTGTGTCATTATCAGTGTGTAGGCAACAATCTGAAGCAGCTGCTTCTGGTCACCAGATGCATCAGCGATTTGATTCGTGTGGTATTCAAGTTTTGCACGGTGCACAGACGAAGTGACGAGCTGGTGCTGGAGGCAGTAGGCAAGCTTGTCAGACTACAGATTTTCTCCATGTTCTTTCCAGTTGTCGCTAACACACTTTTGTGATCGTATGCCATCATTACACAAAGTACTGTAAGTGAAAGGAACAGATTATCTCCTGATTGTGTTGGTGCTAATAGCATGAATATGTTTAAACATAAAATTGACCCCTACCTCAAAAGGGCGGGATGCACGTAAATAAAAAGTATTGGACTCTCGGTAAGCAAAACGGCTTCCTTGTCCACCTACAATCTAGAGTTAATTTTCTGGATGGCAATCTTATTAAATATTCTTAAATCTTGTTTAATCTAAATGTTTCGTCCAAGTAGCTACAGTATGCCTCGTTATTGACACTAAATTTGGAAATGTGACATCACATGACACCGCACTTGTGGCTCTTAAAAACCAGGCAGCTATTAATCGATACGTTTTAATCAGTAATACTGACGTATTCCAGGTAGCGTGATATCAAGTGTGATATTACACCACCTGCATTTAGCATTATGCACTAAACTATAGCTGTAGATTTTTACGCATACTGCGAACAGGTATCATATGAAATATATATATATATATATATATGCGTACGGACGTACATACATATATACATAAATGCATGTCAACTATTTAAATGGACGTTGTTTCATTATTCATATGATACCTACAAGCGTTATTTCGTTAGTGTATAATATATATATATATACATACATATATTTATATATTATTACACTAACGATTTCGTTATTGGTTATTAATATATATACATATATAGATATATATTATATCAC